>CM023483.1:95214743-95629525 GCA_013339685.2 Hyalomma asiaticum
TAGGGCGACTAGCCGACCAGGGCGAGCCCTGGCCGGGACCGGAAACCGGCATGCAGAAGTACCTGAAAAGACAACAAATAAATCTAAGTAAAAAGGAAGACTAGAAACAATTAAACGTGGCCAATCCCCACTCGAAGGAACACCAGAGCTGCTGCTCTTGCTTCTTCAGCCTCCTCGTCTTTGTTTCTAGCTCGCTCTTCTCTAAGCCTTTGCCCCACTATCATGCATGCCATGCATTTTGCACGTAACAATATATAAACTATAGGAACAAAATATATTGGGCCGAAAATGTTACAATATCCAAGTAACCAGACTTGTGAGGAACTTAATTTTATTTAATTATTTATTTATGTTTACATGCTGCAGCCAGACACGGGCCATGGCAGGAGTGGCGATAACATCACGTTTCCTTTGCAGACAAGAAATCGGTTATTGCAAAGCGCGAACAAATCCCGGCAGTGTATTCCAACGTTAAATTGTAGAAGGAAATTCACTATATTTCATTTATTTCTACATGCAGCAGTGCCATGTGGAGGTGCTATTCGTGCGTTATTTTTGTTAGTGGAAATGACGTCTCGAATGCTGAAGTATACAACAATGATCTCTTATTCACATCACTCTATAAGTGGCATTCATTGCACCAGTGCTCTTGCGTACGTAAAACCATGAAAGCCCTAACGACTGCGGACTACTACAAATTTAAAATACGGTGCGACAACGGCTCCTCCCAGCCTATGGTGAAATTGTGCACACTATCGAATCGTGGTACCATAGAAGGCATCGTTTACTTCACATTTTTGCATTATAATCTATTACTGTATGAGTTACTTGCAGTATCAATATCTCGAGTTGAATAACAGCGCCGCGGTATTCAAGGATATCTATGTTCAACACATTAGATTATCTTTAATTGCGGGTACAAGTTCGCTGAGAAAATAAAGGAACGTAGTAAAAAAAAAGTAATTTGGCCTTCTTGCCTGCTTTATCTCTAGCCTTTAGTTTATTTTCCCATTTCAAGAATCAGTCGCTATCGACAGTGGCCAAAAGTGAACGATTTTCTTCAAGCTCCCCACTCTTTTTTATACGCGCTCTGCTAAAGTGGTCTATAGATTGAATTAAGCCTTTATTTCAAATCAAAAAGAAATTCCAAGGTAATGGACACTCCTCAAGTGCACGACATCTACCTTCAGTTCCAAAGTGCTTTTACGTGAAGTCCCCAAAGGCTTTCACAAAAATGAATAAATGTATTTTCTTCTCGGCATCAATGTTGACCTAAAGGCCTTCGCCTTCTTGCTCCTCTGAGATGCGCTACTCATTTTTCCTGCCGAACGTACACAAATGTCTCGAAAAAAAATTGAACTACTCACTCAAGGGACTCAACTCAAGGGAATCTTTAGTGACACTGTAAGCAGCTTCAGCTAAAGTGCACCTTACTATAACAGTAACTTACTTAAATAAGTCCACCAGCGTCGTTGACAGCGAGTGCATTCTCTTGGAGCACGATGACTCAAGCAGAAAGGTTCAGCAAAGAATTACGCCAAAACACCTTTGGCGGCGCACTCGTTGAAGACGCTGGACATTCTTATTTTTTGACGTTTGTTCCTCGCAAGTCCCTCTCAGCAATTTTCTGCATGACTTTGTCTTTTGAATCACGCGTCTCTTAGTTCACGTGACGGTACGCTGTCGTCACCCTCCGAGCAGTCACTCGTGGTCGACGCACGCAATGTGTCCCGGAATCGCTTATGTTGTCATATTGCGTTTCTTCAACGTTCATTTCAATCTACTGCCGCTTTGTTAAAGCGCGTCATTATTGATTTCCGCTACATTCTGGCTATGAAAAGTTTTGCGAGTCCTTGCCGTTTCTGCAAATGTAAAGCTGTTTCCGACGTGTATTACGTCTGCTGGCTCTTCAAACTCTTGCAATTAGGAGCTGTTGGGGATAACCACTTCGTTTTACTAAGAAATAAGAATGTAAGGATTTCGTTCTATCTCAAATAAAGAAGGTATATTTTTTGCATTCATTCTGTGAGCTGGTATCGCTTGTATTGCGCCTGTTATTGGAAGCGCTCTTCTGACATGTCTTGCCGGCGTAGTCATAACGCGACGTTCATGCGGTAAACGCTATTTCTCACTTCTATTCTTGCAACTGTTTCTTGTTCACATTGATAGCTGTTCTTCCAATAAAATTTTAATACCGATATTTTAATACCGATTTTAATACCATATTTTAATACCGATCGTGTACAGCTTGACCATTCTACCTATAGTTATTTAGGGAAGTGGCGAAGGAATACTCCAGGCTAACCCACAGTGCTTCGCTTAGTCTGTGTGACGGCTCTGTTATATATGATGCACACCGCGCCCACACGCATTATTGCCATAATAAACTTAAAGCAAGCCATTTTGTTGCCAGCCAGCATTCACAGACATTATGTGGAAATACACCACCATCGCTAGAAACCTTACAACGTTAGTTGTCCGGGGAAGTATTTTTTTCCTTACCAAAGTGTAACATGCCTTTAATGCTGTCGGAGCTGTAATCGGAAAGAAATAGCCTTGTCGTCCTGAAATAAATGCAATGCCTTAATAAATGTATTTCTTGTTTGAGGCTCGACGACCTAAATGAGGCCGCGGTGTTTTTCGAGATTTCAGCAGAGGGTTGACTGTGTGACGTGAGGGGAAATTGTGCGCCTGGAATGTCCTATATCGAGCAGGAAGGAGTGCTACTGAATTTTTGCCAACAAATGGGAAATGCTGTTGCGTAATTCTGCAGCTCAGCCAATAGAGGCAATTTTGCGCTCAAGGACAAGCTAGCAATTTTAAGGAACACGTCAGTCAGCTTAGAGCAATTACTCCTAATCTGCTATGTATAAGTAAACCCCTCGAGATAGCTTGAACGTAAGTTTGGCTAGGGAACGTTGAAATTTCAACGATCACTACAAAATACGAGAATATCCACGGCCCTGCGCAACTGAAGAAATGCATTCTTGGACACAGAGCTCGCGCTACATGGTATCCACATTGTGTTTAGTTATCACAGATAAGTCCTTGAAGAACCGCTTGCCTCAGAGGCAAAAGGACATAAACCAGGTAACAAAAATGTCACAGCATTGAAACAATTTCCAACCTAAAGACAGGGATTCAATTCCACAGTTTCCTGGGGCGCTCATTAGGACATTCTGCCGGCGGTTCTATTTAATTGGGACTAGACAGAAGCAAGAAGCCCTGAAGGACTACGGGAAGACAAGTGAGAGCTGCGTCTCGCTCCCATCCATTGGCCGCTTAGTGACTTGTTCAAATTAGACTTTTTACACAACGCGTCCAGCATCGTCAAGCCGAAAGACACAAGTCATGTTTTCAAGTCGCTTGCGCTAACCAGTCCAGTTTACTCTTTTGCTGTAGCCTACAGCACACAAGGGGATGCTACCTAACGAGTGCCGAGGGGCTGTGTTTCCGCTTTTTGTACTTGCAGGATTTGCTGAAAAAACCTCTCTACCACATTTCTGCAGAAAGTTACTGAACCCAAGTGGCCTACCGTCTCCTATGATGGCACGGCGATCACTGTAGGCTTAAAGCTCTTGGAATATGACGCATCATCATACGTTTCAGACGCGTAGAGAAGTGGGGGCGATTGCAATTAAGTCTCTAATGTTGTATATTTTGCTTTCATGTGATTATGAGGCTACCTTCAAATGTAATTCCTATATATATATATATATATATATATATATATATATATATATATATATATATATATATATATATATATATATATATATATATATATATGTATATATATATATACATTCCTGGTGAAGGCCGTTAGGAATAAAGTTTTTACCTGTTAACATTGGAGTTTACGTTTACTTCAGCTTTCTTATAATAGTTTCATGGTAGCCAGATGACAATCTTGTTGACCCCTCCCCCCCCCACACATATATATGTATATATATATATATATATATATATATATATATATATATATAGATATATGTGTGTGTGTGACGAAGGCCGTGCCACGACCGAAACGTTGGGCATAAAAGTATTGCTTTTTCGTGCGTGTACCCGCTTCTTTTCTTATACGTGCCGGACCCACTGAAGTTTCCTTCTATATATATATATATATATATATATATATATATATATATATATATATACCCTTGGAATTGGCAACAAAAATGCGGAAAGCGTTTATTCAACGTTTCAGCCAGAGACCGGCCTTCATCAGGAATGCTTATGGTTGTATTCCCGCTTCTATTTATACCTATATGAGAGAGATTTTCATACAAGAAAGAGAAATGAAGAATAAGAAAAGAAAGAAGACAGGAGAGATCGAGAACCTGACAGAAACGGAGCAAAGAGTGGAGGAAAAGCAGACGACGTGCGTCATATGCGGGCATCATGTCCCCCCCCCCCTTTTTATTATTATTATTTGTTTTTTTTTGCTCCCCCTCTGCCCCCTTTTCTATTCCCTCCCCTCTTTACGAAGTGGTTTTCGTGGCTGGACCCAATAGTCAAGCGTACACTTCAGGCTCCCCTCAGGTGTGTCAATGTCAAGAAAAAAAAAACAGAAAAAAGGAAGGAAGGAAGAAAACGGGTGGGGTGGGTGAGTACAACTGCAGTGACGTCAGTGGCGATGGCGCCTAGAAGTCTGCGCCCGGACGGGCAAAAACGTGCACTGAGCTGCCTGCGCGTTTGGCCACATCCAGGAGAAAAGAAAAAAAAGGAAAAGGAAAGTTTCGGAGAAATAATTAGAATAAGGCATGTAAAAGATGACTGGTCAGGACGTTAAAAAAAAGGGAAAAATTACCAAACAGGTTTACATGATTCGCTTTGAAAAACACGTCATATTTCAATGGTCCGGTTCCCGCTGTACATACGGTGCCACAGGTTAAACGCTTGCCAATAATTTTATTATTGCGATGGTTCCCGGGTTCTCATTTATACCTTTCTCGATCGTTTTGAACCGGTATATTAGATATGATTCTCGTTGCTCACGTTCTCGCTTTGACTGGAATCCCGTTTCTAATAGTGTCACTGTTAGTTTATCGAATGAATGGTTTGGGAGGTTTAGATGTTTCGAGAGAGGTAGATTTGGAATAGATTAGGCATGGTGTTTGTGGTTGTTGAAGCGGAGCCTGAATGAGGTCTCTGTTTGACCTGTGTACTGCATTCTACATACAGTACACTCCAGCAGATAGATAATATTCGAGGAATCGCATGTTAAATTACCGCGAATTTTCACGGAGTACTGTGATTGGGAGCTGTGGGCAGTACTCGTCTGCTGCATTGCTTTACAGACAAGACACCTTGGTTTCAGGCATGGCCTGCATCCGTTGTGTGGCCGTGATGTACTTAATCGCGAGTTCACAAGGGTGTCCCTGAGGTTGCGTGATTGTCTGTAGGTAACGGAAGAGGCGGATGGAAATGCACGCTTAAGTCGCTCGCGACTTAAGCGTGCGAGCGATTTAAGCGTGCATTCACGAACTTACTTTTGTTTCACGAACTTACTTTTGTTTTTAAGGATTGACTGCTTGGTTTAGAGCGTTAACTTCTTTGTGGACATATTCCGGCATTTTCACTGAGGTAATTCCATTCACGAAAAAAAAACTGCTCAAAAATGAAACGAGCCGAGTACTGCGAATAGTAGCCTATTGTGACTGTTAGAACTATCGGTAAATGGACTATCGATAGTATCGATAGTTCTTTTTTAATCTATCGATAGTCCATTTAACGATGGTTCTGCATCACTAGTGCACACGCCCTTCCTTCAATGACTTGCCAGATAGGTACGATCCTTCGGGCGAAGGGGGCCCATCTGCTCGCTAAGGTAAGCATAAAAAGATCCAGGCCTGCGGGGAACCGCAGGACACTGAGAGCATAAGCGAGAGGAGCGACCTTCTTAGACGCCATTTTAAACGCTTGAGGAAACTAGTGGAAGTAGAGATGGTAAGTATCCCCTGCTCCATAACACATATCATTGCGACAAGTAGGGAAGTACCCACTACGCCTTAATTACTACTGTACTGTGACGTACAATCTGTATAACCGCACATTTTAGAGTATACCGTGACGTCGTTTTCCCAAGAAAGAACCGAACTCTCGGCCCGGCGACAAAGGGGAGCTGCGGTATGGGCTTCTTTCTGCACAGCTGTCAGTTGTGCCCGAAGTTTGCTTGCTGCAGCCGCGCGCGAAGCTCTGCGATTTGAAGCTACAGCAGCGGTTGAACATTACGAGGAGCCGCCATCAGGTATATCAAAGAGCCAAATCAGGTTGCTGTCGCGTTGTTGTTTTGTGGGGTTTTACGTCCCAAAACCAGTTCTGATTATGAGAGACGCCGTAGTGGAGGGCTCCGGAAATTTCGACCACATGGGGTTCTTTAACGTGCACTGACATCGCACAGCACACGAGCCTCAACATTTCGCCTCCATCGAAATGCAGCCGCCACGGCCGGGATGTTGCTGTCGGGGCTGCGCACGTCGCCTGTCGCTTGATGCATGGCACGATACGATAAAACTGCTTCAACGGGCAGCGCTTCGTAATATTGATGACGGAAATGTTGAAGACTATTGTTTCATAATGATGATGTTCATGATGCCTCTGTAATGGGTTCAGAGCTACAAAGCATGCAGCCCTGTGTTCTTTCAAATGATTCCTCGAACTCGCTATGCTATCCACTATCCCCGACGTGTAGTGGCGTACTATTATTCTGCCACGCAACATTGCATTCGTTAATGAGATTCCTCGGCAGACGTTATACGTGTTTAGGTCTTTTAGCGAAGATTTTTCAAGCACAGGTGTGGCTCAGTGGCAGAATGTTCCAATCCAAGCAGAGGACGTGGTTTGAATCCTTCTCGGCGCTGGTTATTTTTTCTAGTATTTGCGCGATAGCGGTTACGGACACCGGCGGCAGCAGCGGCGGAGGCGCCAGAAACGGCCCTTGTGCCTCATAACAGCTTACGCTGTAAAACGCCGGCCAGTTTGGACGATGTATATTGCGTCAACCGGCACGCCCAGTGAATGGTTTCGTATGAAACAACTCATGTTTTGAATTTTGTGCCTTGCGCTACACATATGTCTTATCACATCTCTTTATCGTGTGGCAAAGCATACATTGGCGAAACTGGCTACTGTCTCCATGTTCACCTCAGGGAACACCAGGCATCGCTTCCCGCGAGAAATGATACTCACGTGCCAAGCCATTGCAGGAAGTTCGGGTGCACTCCTGCGTTTGACGACGCTATTTTAGACCCCTGGATGACGAAGACACAACGGCAAATTTGAAAAACGTTCTACATAAAGAAACAGGCAGACAACTCCTTCAGCGAAGCGTGCTTACACCTGGCTGTGGTGAAAAGGCGTGTCATGTGACATGTCTCCACTAAAATACCTTAGCGTAATGTCAACGACACGTGACACGTTCCTGCCAAAATCAGGCAATGCAATCGCACGCGATACGTTTCAACCGCATCATCGCATGGCTATCAAGTGACCTGCTCCAGTGAACTATCGGGCAGCTTCGCAGTGATCTGGCCTTGGGTGACTACCGGGAGCTGCGTACTTTGTTTTTTGCTATAATTGAGAAAATATCCTAGCATACTAAGAATACGAATTTTAGTCTAAGAAGCATGTGGTTATGGTTAGACAACAAACCGCTGTCATGAAAAGACGAGACGCGGACGTTCAGGAAAGGGGAAATATCTTCAAATGGTCGTGGTTATTTGATAGCAAACATTTCAGGGGAATTTGAATCGCCAGTGGCATTATAAGCTCTCTGGCCAAACGAGCGTCATTGCTTTATGTGCTCGCAGGTCAATATAGTGTCCTTGAGGTCATCGCATTTCAGCGAGTCCTTGAGGGCAGAGATCACTACTGACATTTCAAAGCAGAGGTAAGCTCCATGAACCCGGACGTCTGTCGCAGTAGGGATAAACTTGGGAACGTAATTATCGGCTCGCAGGGCTGGCCATCATCTTGCTTGCTGCATATGACAGGAGTTATCTCGTTTCGATAGTCAACTGAACTTTGAAGAAAGGAAGGCAGAGAAAAATAACTGGTATACAGCCCTAATCCTTGACTAGGACTTCTCATTGAGGCACTCGGAACTCGGCATTAGTTTGAGTCAGCGGCTTCAATGGGGGTATGAGCTGCAAGCAATTCGTCTCGCTCTTTTTATTTCTGCTTTCTTACTTTCTCACGTGTGGCTCACTCGGGCGTAAACCACACGGGATCGTAATTGTAAATAAAAATGGATAAGAAATATCCTGTGGGTAACTGGCTCTCTATTTTAAGCATACCTATCGAAAACAAACCTTAATGTGTTCGTCTTTAGGTTTGTATAATTTATTTTCTTGCATGTGCTAACAGGTATGGTCAACTATTCCGTAACGGGTGAATACGAAGTGCTGCGCAAGAAAGGATTGTCACTGGGTAGTGGTGCGACTAAAGATAAAGTTTATTCATCTTTAGTAGCACCTTTCACACAGACGACAGCCTGTAGTTCTCCACGGTATCTCCTTGAAATTGCTGCAGTGACCTCTGGAGTACCTCAAGGCCCTGTCTTGGGGCCCCTCTTATATTTATTGTATATAAATGGTATCACTAGTGGCATTGCGTCATCTTTCAGGATGTTTTCAGACGACTGCATGGTGTATAGTGTTATAGAGAGCGATTGTGATCGTCAGTCCCTTCACAGTGATTTATATAGAGTTTCCGCCTGCTGCGCGAAATGGGAAATGTCGCTAAATATTTCAAAGTGCTTAAACATCAGCTTTATAAGGAAACACATCTATAAGGCATAAGAGTAAAAATTACAAGCGTTACTTTACGCAAGGTTAGGGAATGCAAATACTTAGGTGTCTTACCACGGACTTATCTTGGATTTAAGATGGAACAGGCATGTACAGCAGATAAGAAAAAAAATGCAGCACGCAAACTGGGCTTGCTACGGCGAAATTTTCGGCAATTACCTAGTCATTTGAAAAAATGATTCTATTTCACTCACGTACCTTCTGTACTTGAGTATGCGTGTATCAGCTGAGATCCCCATACTCATCAGTTAGTTGACCTGCTGAGAAAATCTAGGCTAAGGCTGTACGATTTGTCTTGGGAAATTACGACAGCAGCCTCAGTATCCCTGAAATTAAGCGTGCACTTCACTGGCACGATCTAAAGGATAGATTGAAAGTTTTTCACAGCGTCTATTATTTAAAACAGGCATAGGCAGAAAGAAATACATCTTATTGCCATGTTATATTTCGCGTAAAAGGGACCATGCCTTGAAAGTTCGCGACTTTCCTTTTAAAGATGACACTCTGCGTTATTCATTTTTTTTTTGCAGGATCACGAGCGAGTGGAATTATCTTCCATCAAACATTGTTGAAATACAAAGTAATGATGACTTTTACCGCGCTTTATTTGCAGAAATGAATGATGGTTGATTTAGTGACGTATATACACCACCCCGGCTGTAATGCCTGCAAATGACGATGCAGGAACCGAATAAATAAATAAATAAATAAATAAATAAATAAATAAATATTAATTAGTAAATAATTAATCATCCTAACCAATTTTAACAAGTGTGATTGCATTTTATATAAAAACATTTGTCTGATGTGAGCAAAGAATACTTACGTGTTGCATAGGGACAGACATATCTCCCAGATGTGTCAAAGTTCAAATCCATCACACAGTATACCTAATTTTTTAATATTTATTTAGTCATACTGTTAACCCTCTTTTGAGGGTCGTTACAGGGAGGGTCAGCGCACAATAGAAATATATTTGCAGAATAACGTAGAATTTGTAACGCCCTAACACTTAGAGCAAAATACGCGGTTGTACAAATCTGTAGCTCCTAACACATGTAAGACAACGTATGTAATAATACATCTGTACAAAGAAAACATAGTGACCTACCAGAAATGATGGACTACTCAGTTGGTGCCAAATCCTTATCTAGACGAACCTCGAAATCTGCCAAGGTCTCACAATAAACTCACAATAAACAGTACACTCACAATAAACTGTACTGCGGAGGCAGCTTCATTTTGCTGTGTTTATCACGACGATGCCCCTTTGCTAAGCTTTTCTGCATGCTCTATAAATTGCTGCAGAAATGTTTAAAGCTAAAACAGACGAGCTTGTATAAAACACCAAAGATAATAAACCGCCGAAAACATGCTGCCCTTGTTTCGAGGCCACATTCACATGCCTAAATTTAAATATATATTCGTCTTCTATATTAAATCCTGCATTGGGGGTAATTTGCTACTTCTCACGCGTCCGCGATTACGACTAGCTTTAAGCAGTTACTGCGTATATCATATTCAGCACGGTAATATCACAACAGTCGGGTCAACGATACTGGGTAGCACGTGAAATCTTGAATTAATAACTTCTTACGAGTTACTTCTTAAGAGAATAACTTCGCCCTCTGCATGTGCAGTGCTCGAGAATACAAGCGTATTTTAGTTGTTGTTTTTTTTGCCCACGCCTGCCAGGAGATTTGTGAAAATACCTTGGGATAAGACGTGACCAATCAGTCCTGCGGAAAATCAAATTGGTGGCCCATCAACTGAAAGATCTCCGCCACGGTCTCGTCAGTGAGGGGCAAAATAACCAAACTGTGTAAGTTGTTGCACCAACCACGTCTCCTAGTCGAACAATTACTTCGCTAAATCTGCTTGCAAGGAGGTGTGTCTTGGGCTCTTTACTTGCTTAAAAAGCTCAAATAGTGGAGAACGCACACTGTACACGTGTTATGATCATGTGTTGTGAGCTCCGGTAGATGGACATTTAAAATTCTGAGCGAGCGAAACATAATTTTGTATTTTAGGCAGATTAAAACTGTAGTAAAGTGTCGATGGTCGAATTCAGCTGGAAGGTGTTATTATTTCAGAACCCATATTGCTGCCCCCATCGCCCTCCCTTCTTTACATTTTTCGAGGGAAAGGGTGTCCATGTGCTCGGATATTTATTTTTAATTTCTTTAAAAAAAGGAAAGCGTCTAATTTGAATGTCCACCGCGAAAATTGCATTTGTTATTTCCCGCTAAAAAATTTAACATTTTTAAACCACTTATGCTAGTCACTTATGGCACCGTTAATCTAGGTCACCCTTCAACGTCTAGAAAGCTAATTGCCAAGGGTTGCCACGTTGAGCACCTCAAAAAACGCAAACGCAGTTTCTTGCGTGAATTAGAGCGCGTAGGCTGCTGTGCATGTACAGACACATCATGCTTAACGAGCTCGCAGGCCAGTTGTGGCCCTAATGAGGCCCCAAACGCGTCTCTACTCAAATAAAATGCTCAGTAAAATGCAGGACGTGCTAATGTCTGCAAAACTGGGAAGCGCCAAGAGTGCGGGTAAGGAAGGTAATTTCGGTTACATTTTATTGCAAGATTACGGGTCGAAATTCAGCGGATAGCGAAATAAAAAGACAACCTTCTACCCTCGCTCATATTCGCTATTTTGTTTGATCATTGTGTATACCAAATGTAGAACCTTGTGGCGCGAGTGTGTGAAACGTATAACTTCAAGTAGGGTTCGCGTAGGGTCCTTGAGAGCTGCTAGGGCCATTCAATGTGGTCCGGTGGAAAGATCTTGTTTACAAACCATTTCGAATACAGCTGCATGATTCCTTATTTTTCTCGCTGCTAAATGAGCAATCTTGCTGGTAACACATGTACGAGCCAAATAACGGTGCGGCTGGCAAAGACATATTGAGCGCAACTTCAATCCGGTAATTGCCACTAGACCGCCGCCTATAGTCCACGATTACACCTTTCTCTGAACGACATCATTCTCTCTTTACCATATATGTTACTGTTTACAATTCGTGAACAGATCGCAACATGCAATTTAGAATAGGGAATGTCGCAGGAGCCAACGTTTCGACAATTGCACTTGTCTTCGTCAGGGCGGCGACATCCAGTTTGCAATATGGTTAACTTTCATTAAGAAATGCCTGCGTCCGCTCTTCTATACTGATAAGCTGTTGCACTATGCCATGGAGTCAGCGACTATTCATTAAGGGTCAGGAAGGTTAGGCTATAGCGGGCTTCAGGCCATGCTTCCCTATGACCTTATTCCCACCGGCCGCTACCATCAGTCACTCGGCCTTTTAAGAGCGGTGAACAGTATCTGGTTGAAATCTGTCGACGTTCGAGCCGGCAAACGCGACCTCCCTGCAGCTGCACCTAAAGGTTTGGCGATTGTGTGGCCATTCACGGCTACTCATTCGGCTATTTCCTGGCAAATAAAGCTAGCCTCTTTTTCCTCTGCACGTTATTGGCCCATAAACTTTGCAAGAGCAGTCCAATGAATGAGAAATTGCGTACTCAGCACTTTCGGTGGTTCCCTTTGTAGCTAACTTGGTAACACGACCAGCAATGGTCGCTCTTGCCGCTCATCCTAACGACAATAAATCATGTACTCTTCACGGAGTAGGCAAAATCGAAATAATTCACGCTCACGTCCTTCTAAATGTAGTGTATGTAAAGGATATGAACCTAGTATAATTCGTAGTGGACGGGGAATGGTTTCCAGCGACTTATATGTTTGTGGTATGGTTCGATGCTCTTACACGTCTCGCGCATACGAATGCTGATACGGCTGTTTTTCATTCCTTCTTTCTCTGTACATCATAACGCAGTGAAATGCAGAAAGATGTTTTCTAGGGTTTGGATATATAAGTACACCTTTGGACGCCTGAAGAACATCTCTCCGCAAACATTTCCATAACGCTCCCCGACTAGACGATCAAGGAATTCAGAATATATTTCCATTCTTTCGGAAAAAGCCATCTCTTGTATCTTCTTAGTACGGTATCTTACGACGCGCTACCTTAAAGCTCTCTTGGAGGGCGCCGTGTTTTGGCTCAGAGAGGCATCTATATTTCGATATCATCTACAGCGAGTCACCAGAGATGCTCTATGCATACACCATATGCGTGTAGGCAACATGACAGCCTTTGTCGCACTGTCAAGGCGTTTTTCCTTTCAGCTCCAGCACCGAACGCTCCCATATTGAAGAAATTGCTTTAGTATTTTTATTTTCCTGCCAGTATGAACAAAGATATTGTCGCCCAAGGCAAACAGAACGTGTTGTGTCCCAAATTTCGGATTTCGCCTAGGAGTTCTTTAAGCAAAGAAATAGTACGTGAGCTGAAGCATTGGGGTTGATCCACCTGACGTTACCTAATGACGTGCGGCGTCGATGTGACGGCTACCCATCAAAAGGAACCTGGTTTTCATACTGCAAATACGAAATATCTCTTCGTCAGCTAATGTAACAGCCGATCCTGATGCCAGACGTATGACTACCGAAGTGGTCCAGCAAATTTCGAAAGTGGCATACGAAACGCAAGGTCTAGACATCTGGCCCGATGTTTCTATCAGCGGTGTGTAAATTATTTAACTGCAACGTCACAGTCATTTTGACGGTCTGTAACGCACATTATACATGATGTGCATGTATAGTATACGGCGCTCGGCTTGCGAGAATACGACCCAGAGGAGCCGACAAGAACAGCCGGCAGACTACAAGTCTGTCTGTACACACACACACATTCTCTTGGTGCTTTTGTAAACCTTGGTGCAAGTTAAATGGGACACCCTGCATATTATATATGTTTATATATATATGTATAGTTCGGAAAGATTTCCCTAAGCCGGAATTAACACGATTAACAAAAAGAATTAACACGATTAACAAAAAGAATATAAATTTACTGACGTTGCGGCCGGTGAACCGGCCTTCATCAGAATAAAAAGGCGTTGCAGAGCACCCTCCTTTTAAGGGTACAGGAAGGGGAGAGAGGGCGGCTACAAAGGCGTATGTCTGTACAGGGAATGGCTACGAAGTCTGCCTGGACAGAACACGTGATCGGCTGCGGCGAGTCACGAAGCGACCCCGTAGCCTCTCAATTAACAGCAAGGCGGCACACTTGCAACTCCGAGGGATTCTACTACCTGTATTTAACGCAAATATAAAGCCACTCCCTGGTTCGATTCCGCGCTTCGGACACAACGTTCGGAATTTTTTTCTCATCGTCCATGGTCCTCCAAGCGCGATCCGACACGTACGGCGACGATCCAGGAGAATGAGAGGAGCGCTCCCCGCGCAGCCCGCGCAGCAGCCAATCGGAAAGCAGCTGCACCGCCAACGCCATCTAGCGTACCTTCACCCAACCGCCATATTGTACGCATGTCTATGGGACAGCGCCCTCTCGGAAACGAGACGAGAAATGGAGATGACGACACAGAATGCGTACAGTGCCATCTAGTGTATCGTCACCCAACTGAAGTTTGCATGCATCTCTATGGGACCGCGCCATCTATTGTATGCTATTGTATGCTAAGGGAGACGCTACTGGCTACGCGGGATGCATCGACAACCGAGAACCGCCCAGGTGATGCCATAAGGAGCTTCGCCCCTAAAAAAGAATGCGTGACGCGATAGTCGTACGCTTATTTTGAACAACGATGAAACAATATACGTTGGCCAGTTCTGGAAGGTACGTCGTTTAAATGAAGCTGATGTAGGCCGCACTACTCAGTCAAATTCACCTCTAGTAAACGGCGATGACGAGAGAACTTCTCTCCCACTGTTCCATAAGTTCCCCTATGCATATCGCTCTGTCACGCAATGTCAACCCGTGGCACGCAGTGCAAAGTTGGTGCTAAGTAAATATCGACGAGGGTGTGAGCATGAGCTGCGCGGGGCTTTGGAAAGCGTCGAATTTCAATTGCGCAGCAATAGGACCATCATTTCGGGAAATGTATATGATGATGCTTGCCCGGTGTGCGCAGCTTCAAATATGGCTACAGGGAAGGGTCGTCGTCAAGAAAATGGCTCTTCCGAGTGTATAACGAAAGAGAAATTGTTATGTGGGGTTTAACGTCCCAAAACCAGCTCTGTTATGAGAGACGCCGTAGTGGAGGGCTCCGGAAATTTAGACCCCCTGTGGTTCATTAACGTGCGCTGGCATCGCACAGCACACGGGCCTCAACATTTCGCCTCCATCGAAATGCAGCCGCCGCGGCCGGGATTCGATCCCGCGACCTTCGGATCTGCAGCCGTGTGCCATCACCACTAGACCACGGTGGCGGAGCCACTAAATAGAAATAAACAAAGTTTAAAACTTCATTAGGGCTCTCGTTCTCTACTTCCAGCACACGCGGCCCTAGCTGCTACATAATGGATGCAAAATTTATACGGGGAAATAGAGCACTTCCAAGAAGGCCTCGAGCTCAAGGAACCTTCTTCGGGCACTTGGGTTGTCGTCTGCATTGTCAACGCTTCCAACACAGCGCTGAAGCGCGTCGCGCACTTTACACGACACTTTTTATTGCGATAGTCTCGTCTCAAGCATACGTGCATTATGGTGGTGGAAAACCTGCGCCGCCCGTCTGGGTGCAGTATCACTCCTGTGGAAAGCGTCTGAAATCAGAGAAAAGGCATAGAAAAGTAAGCTGATATCACCGAAAAAGGCAGCACGCTAACTGCCGAAAGAAAAGAAAAAAAACACGTGCGCAAATGAAAGGTAACTACAGAGAATCGCAAGAAAAGAATACAGAAAAAATAATTTTTTGGTGCAATGGTTAGACTTATAAAGCCACCAACGCGTGAACGTTTATAAAGGTTACGCGGATGATTTTGAGTGCTCACTGAAGGTGACTTGTGGAGCAAGTCTCTATAGCACCTGATGCACTTTGTATTCCCTGAGGTCAGTTCTTGGTTGAATGGGAGTACAATGGTGTATTGGCTATTAGCAAAGTATTTATTGCGGTTATGAACCACAAGTGGTTTCCCTGTTTCTTCGTTTTTATTGCGATAGCAATTACATGGACAGTCTCGACGTGCTTTAGCCGTCACCGTCAATTCTTGTATGAAGTCCAAATTGAAAGCCCCCGCGCACCGTACGTTCTACCTGCGGGTAAAAGCCCGCGAGTGGGGACAGCACAACACGGCTGAAGCAGAGATCAAACAAGCCCCGGCCCATCCCCATCGTGAGGCCTGCGCTGGAGGCCTCCCGACAGGGATGGGCTGGTAACCCTGTGGCATCAGTGACCAAGTTTGCTTGATCACGGATGCCACAGTGTTACCACAGAAATTTCCGAAGCGCTGGTAAAGTAGTAGTATATTTTTCCTAATACTTCAGCTCAGTAACCTCGTAGCTATAGTAGCGATGATCGATTTCAGTAGCGTATAGTATTTAGGTGGAAAGAGCGTTTCCTGACGCACTAGATTCCATTATTTCTTTCCGAGCGGCCTTGCAGCTTTTATGGAGTGCGACCCAGGTTTAGCCGCTGGCCACTGCTGCAGATCTAGAGGCAGCTACTGAGCAACACATGGTTACTGTTTGCGAGCAAGTGCATGTGCTCGTCAATAATCAAAATCTCTTATCTTTCAAAGGCTCCTTGTCTGTCGTGCAGTCTGACAATAATTTCTGCATTTTCATGTGCCAAAACAAAGAGGTAATCTCAAGACGCGTAATAGCGTAGGACTCCGGATAAATCGCACACTGTACGTGTTTCCTGCAGCCGCCTTGACTGGGATCAGACACGGGTGTTTCTGGTACAAAGCCGTAAATTGGCACTATTGTGCCTCTGTGCCTTCCGTGGAGCTTGCAATCAATGTTTTCTGTGCTGGCCTATTCCGTACAATACAACTAATTGTCTTTCAAAGGTACGCTGTAGATCTCTGCTATGGTATTTCTGGCCGTTGATCGTCGTCACTCTATTCGTATAGAAGCGAAGTTTCCGTGGAAGCACGAGAACCTCTCTAGCGTTCTATTGTAGCCAGACGTTGTTAGCAGTATCGACGAGGGACGTAATAGTGAAAGCAACGGAAAAAAGCCGAGGTAGTCATAAAGCTCAGGTTACGAAAAACTGCACTTTCACGAAACATAATTCATGCGGACTCTGTGTCATAAATGCCCTTACCCGAAAATTCCTTCCTTTTTCAAAGCTGCCCCACCATACCACTTCGAAGCGACAGAAAAAGAAATACAATGATGCTGTGCAGAGTGTTACAAGAAATAACTCTGCTAATGGTACCGTCTCTGTCTTCGCAATGGTCTGAGATGATAGATATGCCTTAGACTACCCTAGTGCTACTCTATTATTAACTGACCCGGGCCAAACGGACCAAAAGGGGACAGAATAAATCGAGATCGGATATAAGAAGGCACGCGTGCGTGGGTGCGTACATCTGTCTCCATGTAAGAGCGCTATCTCCGCCTCGTTAAGTGTCCAGGCCAAGCGTACATAGCGTCCTCGTAGCACAGTCCGCGAGGGTGAAGGTAATGATCGATTGCTTCTCTTCCTCCGGCCACGAAAGCTGGGCTAGAAAGCCAGAAGGCTCTGCAGAGGAAGGTTTGCTTCCATGCTTCTCGCTAACGAATATATTGCTACTATATTCATTTTTCCCGTGAAGTTGTTCCGTGTTTGGCGTTATGCTCGCGTACATTTTTTCATTGTTTGCGTCTGCATTAGTCGTCTTACGTCTTGCGAAAACTTTCTCATTGGAGAGGCCGCATATATATGGAGGCATTTCAGATGAATCTCATTGGGCTTGTGTTCAGGTTCACGTTAAACAAACTTGGACGGTGAAAAAAGTGTACGGGTCTAACACTACGGGATGCCCCGTCATCATGTTGCGATGCCTTCCGGTTATCATCATCATCATCATCATCATCATCAGCCTGTTTAGGTCCACTGCAGGACGAAGGCCTCTCCCAACGATTTCCAATCCACCCTATCCTGAGCGAGTTGGTTCCACTTTATGCCCGCAAACTTTTTAATTTCATCGCTCCATCTAACCTTTTGCCTACCTCTGTTGCGTTTTCCCTCTCGTGGTATCCATTCCGTCGCTCTTACTCTCCACCTATTGTCCTTCCTCCTCATGACATGTCCTGCCCAGGTCCACTTCTTTCTTTTAATTGATAAGATAATATCGGCTACTCCTGTCTGTTCTCTGATCCACTCCGCTCGTTTTTTATCTCTTAGCGTTACCCCTATCATTTTTCTTTCCATTGCACGTTGCGTGCTCCTCAGTTTCATCTCTAGTTTTTTCGTTATTCTCCATGTTTCTGCACCGTACGTTAGTACTGGGAGAATGCAGTGATTGAATACTTTTCGCTTTAATGAGAGCGGCAAGTGTCCGGTCATGATTTCGTAATGCCTTCCGAATGCGCTCCAGCCCAGCCTTATTCTACGGAGAATTTCATTTTCCTGGGTAGGAGTTCCTGATATTAACTGTCCCAGATATACATATTCGTTTACACATTGTAAGGGTTCATTGTTGATTTTAAATTCCTGTTCCTTAGCTAAGCTATTGAGCATAACTTTGGTCTTTTGCCTATTTATTTTTAATCCAATTTTAATGCTTTCCCTGTTTAGGTCATCAATCATGTTTTGTAGTTCGTCACCATCATTGCTAAAGAGCACAATGTCGTCTGCAAATCTTAAATTGTTTAGATATTCTCCGTCTATTCGAATGCCCTTTTCTGCGAACAACCAGGTATAATTCAAGACACAGAAGTAGTGGGGAAGATAAAATGCAGCGATCACAGACTAGTAAGGGCAAAGATTGTACTTAACCTAAAGAAAACAAGAACTAAATTATTTACTAAAAAAAATGTAATGTAGAGGTAATCAGAGCGAAAGACGACGAATTTAAAGTCGCCCTAAGCAACAAGTTCGAGGCCTTAGACGAAAACGGTGACGATTTAGAATAAATAAACAAAACCATAACGAAAACAATCCTTGAAACCGCGGTAGAAGTCGGGGGTAAAACAGCAAAGCAAACAACAAGTAAGTTGTCCCAATCTTCCAGTTATACTTCGGGTAGAATTCCCTGCTTTGGTATCGTCCTTTCTTCATTTGCCACATGCGCTCCATTCCTCTGTGGCCTATCGAGGCCTGCAATACAATTCTTTATGGGCGCGGACCATGTTGATGAATTCTCAAATGTAGTGAACACTGCAGAGGGTATTTTCAAAAAACAAATAAGACAGAAGGGACAGTGTGCACAATTCTGCCTTGCAACATATGCTGTTCGTTGGGATGGGTAGAAGGCAAGACACAAACCGCACACTGCTCTATCACTACTAACAATGCTGCTGACAACAGACTTTCGCCTTCCTCGCGCTTTCCGTTATGGTGATCGGGATGCTAAGTGCGTAATTTTGAACGGATTTCCCATGTAATTAATCTCTCGATGGCTTTCGCAGTACAGCCCGAATGACACCGAAAAGCGATTGATATAGTGGTGCGATTGCGTGAGCTCTCTGAGCATGCCCTACACGGAACTTCATGGCCCTGGATCTGCAATGGCTTCACGAACCAATTTGAAATAGCATACATGAATGAGATATGAAGAAAGAAAACAGGAGCGCGCAGTAAGAAACCTGCAGAAGGCACGCGGTGTACTCAAATGTGTACCGGGGCAATTGGCATCATAAAGTTTGCAAATGGCAGTCACGCAGCAGCGTATATTACCTCTATATCACATCATAAAAAGCTACTTTCAAGTAAAAAGACGGAGTAAGTGACCATGTACGACTCGCGTACAACTTCTGAAGCAGCTGTTTTTTTTTTCTTGACGCCTGGTATGGACGCGAGGAATCTTTTTTGTCAACAAGAACACACTAACGTTCGTTGCGCTAACAATTTCTCAGCATGGGGTTGCAATAGAACATTACATTGCCGCCTGTGGCGGCTTTTTTTCCGCTAGTAATGTGACCTACGCTGGCACCCGTAGGCGGCTGCAGAGAACTGCCACTAGGGAAGCGTAATGGAACATCCAATATGCATCATCAAGTATGGCTACCAACGCTGCTAATCGCGCATAGTTTTCCGGCAACCGGTAATCTCTACGTAACGGAGTCTACGAGCAAGCTGGAAATTCCTGTTACGGCTCAAGTTGCAAGCCATACATGTTTAAGATGACTTGCCCACCCATCAGCCGCTGCGCATCCTAACGTCTAGTCAGGAAGCAATCGATGTCGGGCTGCTTCCTGCCATTGCTTCCGTCTCTTCCGAATCGCGAAGATACCCCGTCATGATGCAAAGACTTCGTGTCGTGTGGCTTCTGGCGAGACAGACGGATCCTCCCTCCCCCCACTCTCGCAGTTCCCACGTCTCAGCCACGTTTTACGTTTGGCAGTAGCGAAAGTTCATTCGCCCGTTCCTTGTTTATCATTTTATAACACTTCTAGCATACGAGCTTAGTGTGAAACGACAGCGTCTTTACTTCTTTTACTAGCGCAACCGAAGTATTTGGCCGCGCAGACTAGACGTGGTTCGGTTATGTCGACATCAAATTGCTTTTCTGCAGTGACTTGGTGGAAAATGCCTCATGCGGTAAGAATTATTTGTTCCTTTATGAATGTGTATAAGAACGTTTTTCTTCCTTAGATGCTAAGCTTTAAAGAATAATATAATAGCGTATTTATCAAAACCAGTACGAGGTTTGCTTAGAGGCGCGATCTTTCGCGGAATATCTGAAAAACGTTTCAGATTTCTTACGTAGAATTTCCCTTTCAAAGTCTTTCCGGCGATAGCTAGCATCAATATTTTCAACACAGTATGACTTGAGCCTTCTTTTTCGGTGACCCCCAAGTCATACTGAGTCAAAATTGCGAGCCGTTATCCAGGCACTCAAATGTGAATATCCGGGCAACCAGTTAGGCGTTGAACATACGCGGTATAAGACCGTAATCGCTTCCACTTCCAGCGCTTCGCCACTTATCTCGAACCGCTGTGCTCTTCCAGGGCTATTGAACATTACTTCAACCTTCGCCATATTAATTTTCAGGCTCACTGTTCCACCTTGCCTGTCTAGTTCACTAATCATGCTTTGCAACTCTTCCCTCAATATACTTAGCGTTCTTTTGGTTATCACACAGGAGGGACAATGATAGTGCAGGCGCAAAGCTCCCGAAATTTCTAATTACATTCCCGAAACACCTAGCGCAGCACACGTACGCAATATTTAGCCATTAAAGGGTAGGTGAGGGTGTGGGATAGAAAAGTGCGAGCCAGCACGCAAAGCACTTTTCAATAATGCACCAGTCTGCTTTGTTTTTCCACTCAGAACGCGTGTCCAACATTTCTGATCAGCTATGGAATTTATAAGTAGTATGAACGCCTACCAAAATGACTCCGACTGTGAGGTACAAGAATAACTACGCCCCACGAGATAGCGCAAGAAGACGTCACTAGAGAAATATGTTACATCTGCAATTCACGGTGACGAGGAAAGCAGTTTATGAGTGAGATCACAGAGAACCTTTCAGCGAAAATCAACGTTGTGTTTGATTTCTGGGGTTTCACATTCCAAAACCAGCTCTGATTATGAGAGACGCCGTAGTGGAGGGCTCCGGAAATTTCGACAACCTGGGCTTCCTTAACGTGCACTCACATACACAGTACACGGGCCTCGACATTTTCCCGAGCTCCAACGAAATGCAGCCGCCATGGCCGGGATTCGATCTGGCGACACTCGTATGAGTAGCCGAGAACCACAGCCACTAGTCCACCGTGGCACCGTGGCACAGTCAGCATTGTGTTGATTCTATATTATGTATTATTCACGGCACAGCTTACAATTCCGTACGTCAAGTCGGGGGCCAAATATTTACGTGGTTGTCCTTGTCGTCCTCTACAGCTAAACAGTCAGTATTAAACTCTGTAGAAATATGAAAGATGCTTCCTTCACAAGAAACCCTGTGCTGAAAAGCTTCCTGCTCCTTCATAAAAAGATAAAAAAATATTAAGTCCAGTTCCACTGTAATGAAAGCTACAGAAACGGAACAGCAGTGACTCTCCTGTGTTTTCCATGTGTTTTCGTTGTAATTATTGTTGTTTTTATTGATTATTAACACGCGAAGCTCTCATATGAAGTCAGCGATAATGAAGCTAATGTATTTCAAAGCACACTGTTAAGATACTATTGCCACGTGTGTTTAGAAAAAGAAGCGGACTTCATCTAATCGCTTCCTTTATCCGCGTTTTTTATGTGTTGGAGTGTACCCGCAAGCCAGTTTGATGTCCGGATGTGCTGCAACATAACGGAGTGATATTAACAACATAACTTTGACATTAACCCTGACCTGTCACAAGAAAAGCGGGAGAAGCTACGTCGCATCCTCTTGGATTACAGCGAATGTTTTGCAATGTCAGCAAAGATCTGACAAACGCCGTTAACGAAGCATCGCATAATTACAGACAAATCGGCGGGTCCTATCCGCCGAAGTCCCTACCGCGTCTCAGCGCGGGAATGCGACGCAATCAAGGGACAAGTGGAAGAAATGCTCCGCCACGACATTATACAGCCCTCGAAGAGCCCGGGTCTTCACCCGTGGTGCTGGTGAAAACGAAGCACGGTACCTTACGGTTCTGCATCGCCCCGCCACGGTGGTCTAGTGGCTAAGGTACTCGGCTGCAGATCCGAGGGTCGCGGGATCGAATCCCGGCCGCGGCGGCTGCATTTCGATGGAGGCGAAATGTTGAGGCCCGTGTGCTGTGCGATGTCAGTGCACGTTAAAGAACCCCAGGTGGTCGAAATTTCCGGAGCCCTCCACTACGGCGTCTCTCATAATCAGAACTGGTTTTGGGATGTAAAACCCCACAAAACAACAACATACGGTTCTGCATCGATTACCGCCGCCTAAACAGCGTCACCAAGAAAGACGTCTACCTGCTTCCGAGAATCGACGATACCTTAGACCGACTCTGCGGCGCCAGGTATTTTTCGTTGATGGGCTTCAGGAGCGGCTACTGGCAGATCGAGATGGACGAGAGGGAGCGTGAGAAGATTGCCTTCATCACGCCGGATGGACTTTACGAGTTTAAGGTTATGCCGTTCGGCCTATGCTCAGCACCGGCGACATTTCAGCATGTCATGGACACTGTACTGTCCGAGCTGAAATGGAAGACATGAATCGTATACCTCGACGACGTCATCGTTTTCGCATCGACCTTCGACGAGCATCTCCACAGGCTGCAGACCGTACTAGAGGCGATCAAGGCGTCGGGACTCACTCTGAAACCACAGAAATGTCATTTTGCCTACGAAGAGCTACTTTTTCTCGGACACGTGGTGAGTAGCGAAGGGGTCCGCCCCGATCCCAACAAGACGGCAGCCATTGAAAATTTCCAGACGCCAGCTGACAAGAAAGCTGTCCGTAGATTCTTGGGCCTCTGTGCGTATTACAGGCGTTTTGTGCGAGACTTCTCACGGATCGCCGAGCCCCTCACACGCCTTACGAAGGCCTACTTGCAGTTCTCGTGGCAGAAGCCCCAGGAGGACGCTTTTAGTGAGCTTCAGAGACGCTTGCAGTTACCGCCAATACTAGTTCACTTCGACGAAAGCTCCGACACCGAGATTCACACAGATTCAAGCTGCGTCGGCCTTGACGCAGTGTTGAACCAGAAGAAGCACGACCTCGAGCGAGTCATCGTCTACGCGAGTCGGTCCCTGTCGAAAGCGGAGTTGAAGCATTCAACGACAGAAAAGGAATGCTTCGCTGTCGTTTGGGCAGTCACAAAGTTTTGACCATATCTTTATGGGAAGCCCTTCAAGGTTGCCACAGACCACCACGCCCCGTGCTGGCTTGCCAGCCTAAGGGACCCTTCAGGTCACCTTGGTCGTTGGAGTCTGCGTTTACAGGAGTACGACGTCACCGTCGTTTCTAAATCAGGCCGAAAGCACACAGACGCCGACTGCCTTTCGAGAGCCCCCGTTAATACCTTCGTGCCATGCGATGACGACGACGATGTATTCCTCGGGCCCGTGAGTTCTGATACCTTAGCAAATGATCAACGCGCCGATCCTGATCTTCGCGGCGTGCTGGAATACCTCGAAGGCAAGACCGATACACCGCCAAAAGCGTTCAGGCGCGCGATTTTGTCGCTGTGCCTGCGAAATGACGTCCTTGTGAAGAAAAACTTTACGGCGCAAAAAACAACATACCTACTTGTGGTTCCAGTCAGTTTACGGCAAGAAGCTTTAGAGGCGTGTCACGACGAGGCGACAGCAGGAGACATGGGGTTAACGCGAACATTGCGACGAATCCAAGGCAAATACTATATATTATTGGCCCGGCCTGAGCGCGGACGTCGCACGCTAGGTCAAAACCTGCCGAGATTGCCAACGTCGGAAAACACCGCCTACGAGATCCGCCGGCCTCCTGCAACCAATCGAGCCACTGGAGAAACCATTCCAGCAAATTGGGATGGATCTGCTGGGTCCCTTTACGGCTTCGACCAACGGGAACAAGTGGATAGTGGTAGCAACAGACTACCTGACACGATACGCTGAGACAGCCTCACTACCATACGGCACTGCAATTGAAGTCGCCAGTTTTTTCGTGAAGAACATCGTCCTCCGGCACGGCGCACCCATGGTCCTTATCACCGATAGAGGTACGGCATTCACCGCAGAACTCACGCAGCAGATCCTACGCTTGAGCCACACTGCCCATCGCAAAACGACAGCCTATCACCCGCAGACAAACGGCCTGACGGAGCGTTTGAACAAGGACCCTCTTGCCGACATGCTCATAATGTACGTTGATGTCGGGCACAACACTTCGGACGAAGTCCTCCCTTACGTCACCTTTGCACACAACACCGCACCACAAAAGACAACGCAGATGACACCCTTCGAGCTTGTCTTTACCCGCCCAGCCAGCACCATGCTGGTGCAATGTTGCCTCACGTCGACGACGGGAGCACCCATGGCGACGTGGCCGATTTCCTTCAGCGTGCCGAGGAAGACCGCCAGCTCGCCCGAATGCGTATCAAAGAGCAGCAACACACGGACAGCCGACTCTAGCTACCTACGACGGCGCGACCAGCACTACGCACCTGGTGACCGCGTTATGGTGTGGACACCGATTCGCCGCCGGGGCCTCAGCGAGAAACTCCTACGCCGGTATTTTGGACCGTACAAGATAACGCGACGTCGTAGTTGTGCATGATGATAACGCGACGAAGTTGTGCCTGATGGAGTGACACAATCACAGTGGCGACGCTCGCGACCTGAAGTAGTCCACGTCGCGCTTCTCAAGAAGTTTTTTGAACGATAGCAGACTAAGCGACATTTCATCAGTGCGCTCTTATTGGGTTCTAACAATTCCTTTCTTTGTAACTAGTGTGTGCCTTTAGCATCGGGACGCTGCTCTGTCTCCCGGAGGGGCAGTGCCACGTGTGTTTATAAAAAGAAGCGGACTTCATGTAATCGCTTTCTTTATCCGCGTTTTTTATGTGCTGGAGTGTATCCGCAAGCCAGCTTGATGCCCGGATGTCCTGCAACATAACGGATTGATAAGGGATGATCACGCTCACCGACAGTCATTCTGTCAGCCGCCGTTCGGCCACGCTGGCCTCTTTCTTTTTCGCTTTCGCCGAGCAGTGTGTCTTAGCTTGCTTTCGGGCGCAACTCTGCCCCAATAAATTATCCCTAGTTTTATTGCCGCCGGTGTCTGCCTTTGTGCTCGTCTGTGCACCGGCCAGCTCAGCGTCACCTACGTGACACTATCACTTTACCTTCTCGAAACATAATTAAAATTGACACAAATTTTGTAGGATGCACTCCCCCAAACTTTCATGCACAAGAGTGACGGAGAGAAATGTGGGCACCTTGCACTAGTTCTCCATAGGTGATCTAAGTGAGGAGAGAGTTGCTGACCTAGCTTTTACGGTCTTCTACAAGATCAGCTAAGTCACGTGATTTGGCACGCGGTTACCTGTTGCACGATTTGGCACGCGGCAAGAAGTCACGTCAGTAGCTCTCACGTGACAACTGTTCACGTGAAGATGACCTGACGTCCTGCGCATTTCCCTCATCAGCCTCACGTTGTTCCTCGCGCTCACCACCATTTTTCACCCCTTGCTATGCTGTACTGTACAAGCCTACGCTACACCTCACCTCCTTCAGAGCGAAGCTGGCCGATAGTCTACTCATCGTAGTGGACTATGGGCCGAATCATCTCCTGGCCACGGGCGTGGTGCGCACAAGCACAGAACGAGCAGAACAGAAAGCAAAGAAGCCTTCGCTACTCACTTTTGGCTCCGTGAGGCTGAGCCCTTTGGACGCACGCCGAATGTAGCCCGAGCGGCCTAAATAAATATCGCATCAGCGTATCATAAGGTGGTCTCCACTGCGCATTGTACCGTAAGCTCACAGCTCACCACTCCCCGCACCGCAAGCCCTTGTTTCTCTCGTACCTTCTACTGTGAAATTTAGTGAACGTCATACAGTGTCGATGAAACTAAGCGGCTTACACAGGAATATTTTCGCTGCGAAGGCATTGGTTCTGTATTCCGAACCTGCGAAGCGAACACGCTGAGAAACTGAAAAAAAAAAAGAAAAATGATAATTGTCAACGCGACACCGCCATTTTAGACAGGCCACATCGTTAACGCAGCGGAAGTGTCACGTCTCATCTACCCGGCGTGGTCTGTAGCCCCCATACTCCCGCATCGTAGCGGACCCTTCAGTCGACGAAGGCGTTAATGGCTCATGGATCCGCCTCCACGCGCTGCTATCACAGATAACACCTATTACCGCTCGGTCCGTTGCTCAGGGTCGGTTGGACGGAGCTGCAGGCCACTCCTATAATGACGGCGACCCTTACGGCCCCAGTGGGACGCCCTCCGAAGCTCCCCGCAGAATTGGCTATTGCGCTGTTTAAGAATTCGAGATGGTCATTGCTTTAGGGCCTGACGAGGATACCTGCCTCATGAAGCGGTGTTATTAGTATTACACTGAACAACTGTTAAACTTCATTTTTTTCTACTTACCCTCTACATACAGTGCGGATGACTACACCCTTCCTAGAAAAAATCTTTTCTTCGGCAAGAGCATTGCAGGGAGTAAGCATGCAGGTGCGCGTGCACCGTTTTATCCAGCCTTTCTTTTTTTTGCGTAGAGGCTTGCCCACTCTAAAGGTATATGCATAAATTAAAATTTTATACCCTTAAACTCGCTTGTAATAGTACTTGGCATAAGCGTTTACGTTTAGTGGCAGATAATCATTTCACTGATATCACTCGTATCAATCCACTGATAAAAAAAGCTTAAGTTTTGATATTCCGGGATATAACTCATGCCATGTCTACTCCCTAAATTTACATTTGCGCTTTCGTTTTCTTCCAGAACACGTGAGGAAGATTGGTTTCACCATATCACCTGTACTTATTTATTTATATTTTAGTTTATTTATCGACATGTTTAAAGCGAATAATGCGATCCATTAGGGCCAATGTGCCTGACTCACTATGGCGTGCCGTTAATTGACAACGAAATTGTTGTACAGTGCAACAAGATTCCTGAAATATTTGAATACGCTAATGTGACTCTAAACATTGCACAATTTAGGAAACGAACTGTGAATGTAATAAATTAAACGCAATTCTATCTCGCATGTGCTAAATCTAATTAATGTGTTTAACGTATTCATTGCTTCTATTCTGCATTTCAATCTGCATGTACTTGAATACATGTTAAATAGGGCTGATCAGAGTGTATTTTGTACAGATCCACGAGGAGCAGCTTTTCTTGCATCTTTGTTTTATATTTCTCCTATTACTGCAGCATTCTTCCTCTTTGTTGTTTGTGTACACAGGTTATTGTACCTTTTTGTGTGTTCGTTTGCTGCAGCTACCTGAAGTGCCTCACGAAGAGCAGGCCAAGTCAGAAGACAGACACACCCCTTTTGGCCCCTTCGTGGGTATTTTGTGAAATGCGCAAATGCATGAAAGGACCACGAAAATGAAGTGACATGAAATTTTCGCAGGATGGAAATTTATTTGCGCGACTGTACTGAAGAAACGGGATCAAAACGCCACTTATTATTATGAAATGAAATGCCCGCTAGGTTTTACTAGAACAGAATAAAAAAAGACATTATTGCACAGTTTGAGGCGCTTGACTTCTAAGCAGAGCAAGACTTGGATATCATATCATTCATTCGTTCGCATGTATAAGGTACTGTGTTAGAAAATAAGCAGTGCTTAACGAGACGCTACAGTGAAAAACAATTTTTTTCACACTAGCAGATTAAATTTTCACAATACCAAAAAATGTCAATCTTGCGAGAAGCCCCTCGTTAAGCTAGGAAATGCGCAAAAAGAAAATACAGGTGACGACGCTGTGTTAAAGTTTCAGCACTAATATGCGTGACGTCACAGACGTCACAGATCTATGATGGTGTCTGCTAAAACCTACACAACTATTTACTGCTGCAGCGAAGTGATGGAGCGAATTTGGTGGGAACACAAAAATAAAAAAGTAGCCTTCTGCCGCCACTAGGCTGAAGTTCCGGCCAGAGTGTGAATACTAAAGCCGTGACATTCATTTGCTCTTTTAATATTGAATAGACAACTGCAGAATCGAAATGTAAGTTCTCGAAATCATTCCAAAATCATTCATCATTCTAAACCCTCTTCCCACTTTCTCTTCAGACTCCCTTTTAAGCCCTTTATTTGGGCTGTTGGAAGGGGCGATCGTGAGAGCCTACATACCGCGTTTTAGAAGAAAGCCGCTGAGGAATGTGCGGTCCAAAGGCACTTTACTGGCTGAAGTAGAAAGTGTAACGTTAACGTCTTTTCCACTCGGGATGGTTCGACTCGGATGCCACGCCGTGATCAACATGCGTCTGGATTCTGGGATTGTTTCATTCATTCATTCATACATACATACATACATACATACATACATACATACATACATACATACATACATACATACATACATACATACATACATACATACATACGCACGTACGTACGTACGGACGTATGTACGTACATCAAACTGCCTGTTTCTAAAAGGATTCCATTTTATCAATGTGAACCATACGAAATTGCAGAAGCTCAACGTCATGTGCTATATACAAAGGCATTAATTAAAGCGGACCAATATTGGGAGTGGTGGGCACGCAACCTTGTCCGAACATGGAATAATTTCTTATTAGCATAATTAGGCATGAATTACATGTGGTCGCTCGGTATGACAGCATCGACATTCAAATGCCAGGATATTTCATAAGCACGACTTCAGAGACCTAGATATTAGGCACCGAACAGCGGCAGCGCAGATATCTGCGCTCCCGTGAGATTTTATTACTTTGTTTCAACGGGGTTGCTAGCCAGCAACCATTGCTTAGACGGCCTTATACTATTTGAGAGACTTTCTTTCGATGTTGATATTCAATGATTCGGTATATATCCTTGAATAAAAGACGTAATGGTCTCCCTACAATTTAGATGGCACCCGATAAACTGAACAGTACCTTTATGGAACAGTAGAAACAGAAGGCTATCGAGTACAGAAGCATGAGGAAATCCAGGGACGACGGGAACCCTTCGAGAGCTGTGATCACAGAAGACAACGTAACTGCTACCTGTTTTAAACACGCCCAAAAGTACAATTAACAACTGTCGTTTAACGAAGTACTCCAAGCTTAAGGAGTGGCGCTTTGGAAAAAATTTTGTCTGATGCTTTCGGAAAGCTGACCAGCATTGTACCAACTCGATTTCGACAACTTACTGCTTTACCAAGATGGTGTACACTAAGTAGTTCGCAGCTTAGTTCAAGTGGCGTTTTCGGAAGTGAGGAAAAGTCCACGATGACATATTAGACATTGAAAGGCACTCAGAAACATCCTCATGTGCGTAGTGCTCATGGAACTTACATGATGTGATGGAATGATTACCTGCCAAAATCGTGCTGCTCATGACTATTTTAAAAGTAGATTTACCGTTGCGGTATCACATTCGACCGGTGTCTCGTCGTGAGGCGTTTATTTAGAGTAACGCGCAAATTACGCATGCGTGGAAACTCGTTGCCTATGCCGCCTCAAAAATACAGTCGGCAAACAATGAAGACCGGACGATTTCTTATTATTGTCGCGCAAGCGCATAATGAATACTTCATTTTTACCATATAGTGTCGTGACTCGAGGAGGAGCGAGGTGTCTCATGAAGCATGGAGATATGGCAAGGAACCACTGTCATGTGAACACGCACGTACCCAAGCGCACACGCCTATACCAACATCATGGATATATGCGATACTAATTGCAAATTACAATGACATTGACTGGACAAGAAGCGCGTTCCCGCCACGGCTATAAAAGGAGGGAGTCGGGAGTGCGCGGGGGCATTTTCCGACTCCCTCTGGCTCTCGTGTTGTGGTGTGTCCGGGCTCTCTGATGGAGAGGCGATTCTTTACGCCTGGTTTCTTGCAGCTCTGTTATTATGTAATTAAACGCTTCTCCTCCTTCGTAAAAGCTTCTCAAGTGTCCCTCGTCACCGGAGCCTGGAGGCCGCCTCACCTCTGCTCGGTCACATCAGCGCCTACCACGCCGCGCCGTTTAGTAAGCCGTCAACTGATACACGAAGATTTGGGCATATCTCTCTCGGTCCGCTTTGTTACGACACGTGTACACAACTGGCACAGAACGGTTACTTTCCCAAAACATGGCGCGGGCGTCAACAGCCTAACACTAGGAACTTCTTCCTCCTTCCTCTTCCTTGCACGTTCGGCTTCACCGCGGCAATGTATTTTTTTGCGTTGCATCGTTTGGGCTAATTTCGCGTGGCAGTGACACGGTTTCGAATCGCCAGCGCTCGTTCCACTCATCTCTGCAACTCATGTCACCTTAGTCGCCCAGCCTTGGTTCCCTGCAGCGGCCGACTATCTAAATGTTTTCAAACTTACTATCTTTCACATCAATCTACTCTTTACAGCGAACTAAAGTTAACAATACCTTCACATATTTAATTGTTTTCAGTTGGCGTCACTGAAACGTCACTGAACAGTGCCTGCGCCAGACCGCGGTGTCGCACGGTCATTTTGAGAGCGCTGGAACGCTAAGATTGAATGTACACTGAATAATATTTCGAAATAAACATGTCGAATGCTTCTTGCCATCTAACGGCCTTCGCGAACATCTCTAAGTGGAACGTTCTTTGTGTGTGTGTGTGTTTTATTTGTTGTGCTTGTCTGTAATCTTGTACCCTCTCTCGCTATCATCTTTTTAACCCCCTCCCCCTTCTCCCCAGTGCAGGGTAGCAAACCGGAGCCTAGTATCTGGTTAACATCTCTGCCTTTCTCTTCATTTCTCTCTCTCTCTCTCTTTTGATAGATTTCGTCTTTCCTGAATATTTCATATATGACTTCTGTAATACATGACCTGTACGTTCTATTTTGATACCATCTCTACGTATCCTTCCTTAGTGGACCACGAGCCAGCGTTTCTACATGTCCCCCTGCTTGACATGTCCCGCTGCAATGTATTTTTCAGAATGGTTCAAGCTGCACTCCAGCTGACATTGCGGGCTTCTTTTTTGGTGCTCTTTTTATTTTTTTTAGGGACTGTAATGCATAAATATTCTGCGATGTCTGACTTTGGCTCTGACTGATTGAAACAATAACTTGTCATCGCACGCTGCACTTTTAAAATTTTCTTTGTGTAGTGTTGATGAATCCTTCCATTTACTAATTTTTTTCTATCTTATTGCTTTCGAACAAAAGAACTTCTTTCATTTTCATGTACCACATGATACGATGCACCTCTGCAAATTCCAATGTCGACGCGTGCCCCTGCATATCTAAAGCTACTTCGGGTCCCAGCAATGCAGAGGGAATATGACCCTCATCAGCCGAACATCGTAGAATGCATGCATTAAGAAAAGCAGGCATGGACAACAAACAGAGGCGATATCAGGCACAATATATTTATTCTGCCTGTCGGGCTTCATCGACCTCAATACTGTGAATCTGCCCCAAGAAGTTAGCTTGGGAAAAAGGGTCGTATTTACGCTAGAGAGGGCGTTTGTCTTCTGCGCATTGATATCTCGCGTTGTTCCATTACACAACCGAGCTCCTCCAAGTCAGCCTGTTTATTCAAGAAAATGAAAACGTCCTCGTGGCCTGCACAAACTCGTCGATTGTGTTGTGGCAGCGAACTGTTTATCTTGGGGAGCGAGAGATATCCCACAGCGAAGAGCTAGAGCTCTAGCGGAAGCTGTCGCACAATTTAGTGCGTTCGTTACAATCAAAACACCGCCTGCTTTATCTGTACCGTACTTCACTGATGAAGCTTGAATCGCGGCTCTAGTTTTCATGGGAAAGGCTTATGTTGACCGGGAACGAGATGATGACGCACCTTGCGTAAAAAAAGAACATGTTTTTCTTAGGCGCCGATGGCATTATTTGCATAACATCTCTAATTTCATCAACAGAAACAAAACAAATAAAAGATTGCGTATGCGATTAGTATTGCTCCACAACGAAATGTTATTTCGTTGCAAACGCGAAGTGATGTACGTGTGTACCTGCCGGCTATTCTAAGTTTTGTTTCAAATGTAGCAATTCGGCCCAGCTTTAAAATTTTACAAATATTGACTCGATATTCAAGGTAAAGCACGGATCTATACCATATTTTTGAATGTATAATTTGTAACAGCATCCACCAGACCTCATCCTTATATATATATGTATAGATTATGGTCAACCGCATTTAACCTAGACAAACGGCGCTTTAAGAACCGATTGCCACATGCCACAACTCATATAATGTTGTGACAGGCAAACAAACGGACTACTAACGGTTAGTGTACGCGTTTCTCACTATACGACCTGCCATATTAGATCGTAAATTGCTGGCAGATTAATGAACGCAGATCGAAAAAGAAAGCATTTCCCCGAGGGTGAACATGGTTAAGTGTGAATGCACGGGGTGATGCTATGAGGGGGAGTAAAGTTATGATTAAAGTGTAATTAATGAATTTAAAGTGTTGTCATGATGCATTGTACATACACACACATTTATACACGAAGTATTATTTATTTACACCTCGCAATTTCGTAGATGCATAAATGCACACATCGCCGAGCACGTCACACACACACACACTCTACACACGTCACTACAGATCAGCACCTATTGGTGTTATCGTTGTAGCTCACGGTTAGTACCAGCGCTTTGTGATCCGAGAAATGTACGGTGAGCGGATCCGGCAAGACGGCGCGGACAATACAGTTCCTACTGAACGCCAAGTCTATGAAGCCACCGTTGATCGTGGTCGGAAACTCCTACCGCGATGGATCCAACCTGCGATGGATCCATACTGCGAAAGACTTCACCGACCGCGGAGCCGAGCGAGAAGAGAGCGAGCGGCAGCCGGCGGACGTTTATATACGGACTGACGCGCCGGCGCCACACACACAGCTGCACAGCGACGCCAGCTGCACAGCGCGCCGTGACGTCACGCCGCGGAGAGCGGTGCGCCCGCGCAAACCGCGGTGAGGAGGCGGAGCGCGCGCAGTCACGTGGGGTGTGACGTCGCTGCGCCGTTGCTACAGACGCTCCTCTCCGCTCCTCGCGCCGTTGCTATGGGACGGCGGATTCAGGGTCGCTTATAAAGTGCATTCGCACTTAAAAAAGTGACAATAACAAATAAAGGAGCTTTACGTGCCAAAATCATGACATGATTACGCAACACGCCCCTGGTCGCGGGATCGAATCCCGGCCGCGGCGGCTGCATTTCGATGGAGGCGAAATGTTGAGGCCCGTGTGCTGTGCGATGTCAGTGCACGTTAAAGAACCCCAGGTGGTCGAAATTTTCGGAGCCCTCCACTACGGCGTCTCTCATAATCAGAGCTGGTTTTGGGACGTTAAACCCAACAAAACAACAACACGCCCCATGCTGCAGCATTCCAGAATAAATTTGTCCACCGGGGCTGCCGTAACCTGCGCCGAAATCTCAGTACACTGGTGTCTTCTGCATTACGGTGCCAGTGAAATGCGGTTGTCTCGGCCGGAATTCGGCCCGGCGACCTCGAGCATAGCAAACAGACACTCTAACCGCCGCTTGGCTACCACACCAGTTTTGTAAAAATTCAGTCCTGAAAAGTTTCTCTTCATAAACTTCGAATAGCAAGTTTATCAGTGCAGAAAACGCTTGCGAACTTGCTTACGCAGAGGCGCAGAGCGTGCATAGCACGTGTTACAAGAGAACATCAACGTACTGTGTCACTTTTAATTCAATAACAGTTAAGTAAGAGAAGTTAGGTACGTCCCCAAGCTGCGTACGCAAGTAAGTTGGGCGCTCAATTTCTCGATTTTTCCGTCCTATCAGTTTGACGATGATCCTGCTTTCCATGGTGTGAACACAACGACATTTTTTGTCGTCACCAAAGCCGTAGCGTGACCGTAGCAGAAATCAAAGCACTTCACTTATCGTTTGCAATGGAAATTTATCCCATGCCTTTAAGTTTTCGCTACCAGTCTTCACATCCATGTGCATGATTTCTTGCGCTTGTCCTACAGTAGACAACATTCAACGTGATTCAATATATGTGGTTTTTGTGCCCGCAGTATTCTGCATCAATATTGCAAGAGCGGGAAGCGCGCTACCGAATATAAGTGGGAGACACGAAAAAAAGAAAAAAGAAAAACAGAACCGAGGTCATCGTGAAGCGAGTGATGACCGTAGGGTGTGTAGCTGGAATTTTCGAAAAGCATTATTCGCATGACAATTAGCGTCATCAAAATATATACCCCTTAGATTTGGGAACAGTCTAACAAAATTTCGAGGCGATAGATTACAAAATTGCATTCTTCAGCCACGCTCAAAGCGTGTCTACGCCCTTTGTCAAAACATGTGAATACAGACCCCTCGGTGCCTCATTTGCGAGCATCTATAATGAGTCTAGACATTGCGGTGCTTCCTCATCGGCAACAAAGCGATATAACCCGGTCGGCCATCCACACGTGGGCGAAAACTCGGGAATATTCCACGCTTTGTGGGAACAAATACCAAGGCAAGCAGTCAGCGAGAAAGAAACTGCGTTTGCTGGATTGTTTCACAATCAGCCAAATGTTTCGACTAGGATCACCGTTGTTGTGGCAATTAAGGACCTGAGTATACGTAACCTGGGCTTACCAGGCTCATCGACAACACAGTAGCGACTGAATGGGAGCCGTTGAAAATACACGGGCGTCGTTTTTTCTAAGAGTAATGTGCTGTACGGTACGCTCCTCTTGATGTCATAAGCGATGCTTGATTGAATATTCCTGTGTGATGACGAAAAGCAGTACAAGATCACGCTGAGTGAGAGTAGTGGACTTACAATGCTTCCTAGTTTTGATGTAAGAGCGGTCAATACGCAATAGTGCCACGAAATTAAGTTAATAAACTCGCAACCCCATATCTGCTCATGCAATACGTTTATTTACAATACGTGCCGATTGGGAAGAACCGCCGTAGACGAATGGTAGTGCGCTCGCTTTGCATCTGGGGGCGCGTGTTATACTCGTACTCACCTACCACATTTGGTATGTTGGTATCACTCGCATGGTACGTTATCTCCCTGGCTGCTTGCGATGTGTTTATTCCAATCGCAAGCTACAACCTACGGTACCTCTTCACTTAATACACCGCGTGTATGTCCTGAGTAATTTTTCAGTGTCTGTTTTGGTTGGTCCTGGATGAACACAAGCCGTACCGTTACAATGCCAACGCCTGTGGCGACGCACAGCGGAGACAATGCATTGTGGGCGCAAACTACGTGAGATCATATTACATTGATAATGGCGTCCGTAACACGTACATCACGTTAGGGATGCCAAGATCCGCGATTCACGTTACCCATGCATTCATAGTCTGCCATCCTAATTTTGGCATATAGCAAGTAAACAAGACGACCAGGAGGGAACCGAGACACGCGGTTAGATAGATAGATAGATAGATAGATAGATAGATAGATAGATAGATAGATAGATAGATAGATAGATAGATAGATAGATAGATAGATAGATAGATAGATAGATAGATACGGTCTCAATGAGTGAGGTCCGCAAGACATCCTCTGCATTTTAAACAAGTCTAGATGAAATCAACAATTCCTTCAGGGAGAACACTGAGCATCCAATCACACCAAAAAAGACAAAGAACACAGCCCACCTTGTCTTCAGTCTTCTTCGTTGTTTTCGCGCCTACATGCTGGCCTAAGTATTTCTCCGTGTTTTCCAGCCGAGCATTTCTTGCCGATAATAACATCAAGCAATGGGCTGTATCTTTCCTTTGTTCTCTTCTCTCCCTCGTTTCTTTTTGCGCCGGAACATGTTTAATAAGCAATGGGCGCTCAAAACGTAGCTATTTTATCGGAGGGGGCGCAAATGACTCCGCTGTAATGACGACGCATTACGTGCTTGTCGAGTGGAAAACAATACTGATTTTTCTGTACCACAACAAACACAAACGGTTATAACACCTCTAGAGACAAAGAGGAAACAGAATTGCACGAAAAATGACACACCCTTCAAGCACTCCTTCACTTGTTTTTAGTTTAATTTAGTATTTTCATATCTGAATGCCGCACCAAAGGTAAGAAGGCTGAGAAATTGAAGTTACAGAAAGATTCTCCACGGATGGCCTTCTGCATATTCTAAAATACTTAGCTAAGTATTTTCCTGGCTGTAACTACTACATGGCGGCACAAGGCAAGGCCGGCACCTAAACAGCTTCGAGGAGCCCAACTTTCTAACTGCGACGAAAGAAAATGTGATTTTTACGACTTCCAACAATGTTATAGTCTGAAATATGTCATGCAATGCAAGAAAAAAAATCAGCGACAAAGTTGAGAGCTTGGTGCGTGAAGGCGGATGTACCGCGAAAAACACATTATTTTATTTATTTTTTGCTTATACCATGTTCGTAAATATTGCCGGCCTTTCCTACACCGATTCTCACTTTTTGAAGGCGATAGTTTGCATTGTTTTCTGTAGAACAGTAAAGCTGTCTCAGATAAAAATTTGGCAATTGTTTATTTTTGTTGCCCTAATATTTGCCGGTAAGGAAGACGCTAAGAAAATGCGCGTTCGACAGCCCAGTGCGCTTACCGCTCGGCTATCGTTCAAGCACGCATGCTTCCAAGATAACTCAATTTCGCAAGCCCGTTGGTAGTAACACAAATTCTTTCTGTGTAGTGTCTACTGAAATATTTACACCGATTTTTGTCAAAATTGGCATGTGAGGTAAATATATTAATACAAGATAAGTAAGTGCCTATTATACTTCTCTTTGGTTCGTCTAAATTTGGCATCGACGGGATTGATCGTGAAAAGTACAATAAAACGTCCCTAATGCGAAATAACTAGGGCAAAAAAATGTTGTTCCTTCATTAATCATCGACTATTCAATTCTTGTAAAGAATGACAATAAGGGACGAATAACCATTGTCATGATTAAACCGTAGAAATTCGCTGTACTGCACCGGCCCACCTTCAGCCCGGGAACAATTTGCATGGATTATTTTTCCTCAGAATAACAAATAACACAGAAATAAACGCTCAAGCATTTCTCGCGAATGCGAAACTCCCACTGCAAGCGATTACTCTACGTCGAACTAAAAAAAATATTAATGCAGACATTGGTGAATATATATTTGGGAATTTTTTCCTTATACCTTTTAGCAAGTGCCGCACACTTTAAAAGGCAACAGAAAGGCCTGTAATTGCAATTAACGAAGCCTGAGTAAATTTATGTTCCGAGAATAGCCGTACCATTTTGATGTCTGTTTCTCCGCTTTCCTGTATTAATATCATTTCTTTTTTAGAAAAAAGAATACTGGAACCGTAATTGCAGGGTGTGCGTCAAATGTTGCGTTCCGCGTGACTTGGTAATCGAAGTAAGTGTCTTTCATGAGATGAAATCGCTGACTTGCGGGTTCTAGAGAATCTGTGACCTGAATGGGGGCATGTTGCCTTTGCCAATATAATGGTGAGCACAGTTATTCAAGTTTAGAATGATAAAACACGGTAACAGAAAATATCGCTTTCTATTGTTTCACTGTCAACTTATACCAGTTTCCTTACAGTCACGCATGGCTGAACGCAAAATGTAAAGCATCTCGTGCGTCTTGCCTTGGACATTAAATGCTAGCCTACGTATACCTTCGAAATGACCATAAGGAGTGTTTGAGAGTGGAGTAGCAATTGCGTTCCATGTCATGTTTCCCTAAGGAATGAAGGATATAGCAAAGAGGGCATTGCAGGTTAGGGTACCCAGTGCGGGACAACCGCTATGCCACCATGCACAAGCAGAAAGGGATGGTAGAGACAGAAAGTTTGAGAGAAAAGCGATGCCTAGCACAATGTCAGCACCAACACAGTGTCAGCGCGAATCGCTCTTCTATGGTCCAACCCGTACAAGCCTATTGTTTCTAAGAACTAATTCTACCGACATGAGCGCTGTTATGTCTCACATGAAGCTAAGCGCTGATATCTTCGTCCTACCCATTTACACGAAAATTTGACAACTATCCGGAAGTGAAGGTGCTAATTACATCTGTTTTCAGAGTGCACTTGTCAAAATATATTAATAATAAAAATCCAATACACGCACTGGACAGAATGCGCTCGCCCAAAGCTGTGTCAAAGAGATTTCTGCCTAGCACAATTCGCGCATGCTTTCGCTAATACTGGCCGAATATAATGATCGCATTACGCTCAGTGCATACGCTGACAAGCGCAGTACGAGAAAGCTTATTATAAGCCCCTGAGCTTTTAGGGATTACTTCTACGCTACGCTACTGTGGGTGCATCAGATTAGTACGATAGCACACGCAATTATTTTCTCATTCCCAGAGGCGATGCGACGCTCATTAGGACGTCCTGCTCCGGCACCTTTCTAGGGCCTCTGTCTAACTAATGGCTTTTCTTGGCACAGAGGGATCATGACCTGGGGGCATAAACTTGTTTCTCTCCTCTATCGTTTGCCGTGCGGAAACCCTCTATAATAGAAGCAGCAGTGTGCTATATTCACACTGTTCTGCCTATCTCGTATGAGGGTACAACACAGCTTCAAGCCAAGTCAGTGCCACGGCAAAATGCAAGGTTTGTGTGTGTGTGTGTGTGTTGAAGTGATGGAAATTTGCGTCACGTTTATTTATGAATTATGTAATTTAATTTGTAATGATATCACAGCTTTCAAGTGTGGGTCAATATCCGTTGGTAATTCTACTGTAATTAACTTGCCTAAACCACATTTTCAGCCGGACAGAAAGCCTTCAACAACCCAGACAAACCACTGTATTTTCTACTTCATCTTTTTTTGGGCGACAACAATTATAAAACAAAAAATTACAAAGAAGAATTGAGAGTGGACGAAAAAGTGGTTGACCATGTTACAAATGAGTCATTATGACAACTCGCAATGAAGGCAATAAGAGAGCTACGATGAAGACTCCATTACTACAAAATTCGCCCATTGTAACGAACCCGTGACATTCTGCATTGTAAAAAAAAAAGGGTCGTGCGGACACTTATGCTCTGCTGCCACTATTGTCAGAAGAACAGCGGCAGCATGGTATGCCACACGATATAACAAGGCTACGATGGCCACAAGCGACATATATATATATCGAGTAATGCCAATATAAAGCGTCATCCGGGTTCCACTAAACACATATGAGGAATGTAGTCACCTATAAGTATTATTTTGTTTTTATTTTCACCTGTTTCGTACATTAACCATTTATATATTCGATAAAGGTTTGATATTTTTACTCGCTGGAACAGATTTTTTGCATGTAACAAACGCCTTTTCAAAATTTCGTAGGAACTTAATTCAATAGGACCGAGCTTGCGCAATACGGTTAACTTTTAGAAACTTCTCAAAAACAGTGTCCCTAATGTTTTAAGTCTTTCATCCAGCAACGGAACCTCCACTGTACACAGAATCAACAAAACAAAAAAATGTTTTATGGCGTTTTACGTCCCAAAACCACAACACTATTATGAAGGATAGCGTACTCAAGGGCTGTGTAAAGTTTGACCACCTGGAGTTTTTTTAACGTGCACTAACATCGCACAGAACATGGACCCGAAAATTGCGCCTCCACCGAAATCAATCAATCAATCAATCAATCAATATGTTTTTATTTTCGTCCTTCGTTTACACGATAAAACGAAAAAAGGTGGCAGGAGAAAAAGCTGCTTAGTCGCAGCTTGACAGAGCTCCTGCCACCCGTACATAGGCAACGTACAGCACAATACACAATGTAGCCGCCGCGACCGGGATTTGTTCCCGCGACCTTCGGACCAGCAGCCGGGTGCCATAGTCATTAGAACACTGTTGCAGGGTGCACCCAAAAAGGAAACATCTTTACTGCGCATGAGACATGTGAATTGCGCCGTTCGCAGTCCCTTATTTGCTTTCAACCTGCTTCCGGGCAACTTTCAGCACCTTCTATGTTAAGTGAGGATATCTAAGCTTCCTCGCCATTCCTGCCAGGAATACGTCAGGTGTAAAAGAAATGATACTCTTCTCCCTAGAAGGAACACTAGGTAACGGTAGCTTTCCACGATGGAAACGCGCAGAAGTTAACCGACGTAACGAAAGAAGAGAAACGACAGGGAAGTGCGGAGGCTGGAGAAAAACTTTTGCATCGCGAGCGGCGAATAAGAGCGAATCGGGGTTCGGTGCGAGGACCGTGCTTTCATTTCTCGTTACGCGGAATGGGCGTTACCTCAGCGTGCTCCCTTAAAAGGGGCCAGCCCGAGTGCAGCTATCTGCTGCGCGGGGTAAGAGAAGCACTGGTATAAGCGAACACACCAGCCACTTTGGAAGGCGTACGTAGAATGCGGCCACGTTCCCGCTGATAAGCCACGCCTTACGAGTTTGCTCTGAGGGTACGTTTGATTTCCGTTATTTTTTTTTATATTAGCCTCCCCGGGCATGTATTTCAAGTACCAGGCAATGCTGTGTTGTAGCCACTGTCGTACTAAGATTTTAGGAACTTGACGATGCAACAATGTCTAATTCAATGTAGCGGAACTGCGAGCTTCCTAATGAGACGTACTTTACGGCTTGAAAGTAATCAAACTGAACTGCATGCACTTCGAAACGTTCATTGTACGGTATGTGTAATAAATATTATGAACACTCGCCCATTAGAAACAGTAGGCAACAATTTTATTCACCCTACGTTTATCATTTTATCACACGTTAAAGTGTAGAGTAATTAACTGCACCCTAATAAGCCATACAGGTCAAACGGAGAGATATTAGGGTTATTGCAAAACCATTATTAAACGTAAGAAAATGAAAAGCAGGGGTGGAGCCAGGGAGGAGAAAGCGCATTCGACCTGATGTTCAAATTGTCCCGCGTGGTTCAAGAAACCTTCTGCCTGCGTGCTCCTCCACTGCATGGTGGCAGGAAAAAAGCTTCCTCGAGAATTTGTTCTCTACACCCCATATCATTTCCAGGCCTTGTTACGCGTCAAAATATGGCGTCACCACTGCCTTCGCGAAAGCAATCATCATCTGGAAGGGCGCACGCAGTTTTTCGAGTGCTTTTTCCGATTGGAAGATTCTCTGTATATTGGAGCCATATTGAAAAGCTAAGAGGTTCAATTATTCCAGGATATTTCTTCGCCTGGTCATACAAGAAAGTAGGAAGGCAACGCACATGGCAACGCTCGCTTTTTGCGAGTTTTCCCATAGGGAAAAGACTCTAAAATTGTTCTATCGCTAGTAATACATCGAAGCGTGCTATAATTTAGTTATTGTGCGCGAGTTACCATGCATTTCTTACCTATGCTTTGCATTACCTCCATACTGCATGATAGCGTTAGCTGAAGAAGAACCGAAGGCTTCTTTCTTCATTAGCTTTCAAACGCGGAGAGTTTCCTCGCAAACATCAGCAATCATGCCCGTATCTATCTATCTATCTATCTATCTATCTATCTATCTATCTATCTATCTATCTATCTATCTATCTATCTATCTATCTATCTATCTATCTATCTATCTATCTATCTATCTAGTCGCTTACGTCGCGGTGATCTCCTGGTCGTCTACGTCACTTGGTGTACTTGCCATGTACTCCACGATTAACGGTAACATAATCATGTGTGGCTAATACCCACTCAAGGAATGTGGGTATTCCCCGCCGGTGACTGAGTGTTAACCATGCGGGACCAACAAAGACAGAGAACGCGCTTTCTGTGGATTAAACAAGAGACACCATTTATACTAGCGTGCGATTTAAGTGTATATTTATCAACCACAGAGACATTGACAGATGAGCTGTAATAAGTGCAGGGAACCCACCAAGTCGTAAGGGGTAGGAGCATAAACGGTGCCCCATTTGTTCAAGCAGCCATGGTAGCATTAGTCGCCGGTAGAATGTTCGCACGCGGTTATAGATTGTGTGAACCGCTGTTCTAGAAATGATATAAATTTTCAAATAGAAACGAAGAAAAAAAGAAATAATGAAACCGCAGACAGATCCACGTTTGCGCAGGTGTTGTCGTCTCTCTTCCATGTGTGTTCTATATTTTGCGCAACCTCTCCTTTTTTAAACTGTGCGTCAACCCCTAAGTGAGTGCTGTTAGACGATGTTGTAAATAATACATCAGATTTACTGTCACTATCAGGACACTATCCAGCTTCGGCTGACCGCTTTTCAGTGTGCCATTCTTTACATTCTGCTGCTCTTGCTGTAAATTCATTTCTGCAAAAGTTGGCCAACCTCATGGAGTCTCTCCAGATTTCATTCACGCTTACTGAACACGGTAACGGCGTAAAAACTTTGACAGACGAGGTGCTGCCAGACAATATCAGTGATTCGATTCTTCCGCATGGCGCCTCTCAGAATTCATCCCTTGCGACTAATAGGCTTTCTCTTTTAATGTATATCATGCACGTAGGAAAAATTCTTCTGGAAAGGGACTGACGTTTCGGCCTCGTGATCAGCCTTCGTCAGCGTAACGTGGTATAAAACAACCAATGACGTAGCGTAGCACTGTTAATGGCTGGCAAGCGATTGTTAAAAGCAATTGGCAAAGAGTACGCGTGATAGGACAAAAGTTCAGTGAAAAAATGAAGCCACCGGAACGGACCACAATAAGACGTCATAGGTTCAACTGAGAACAGACTATCGATCAACATAAGTGCGTACGCAGCATCTCGTCGTGATCCGACAAATGAAATAGGAAACAAATCTATGTGCATGAGAGTATAGCAGTAATAATTGTGGGGAAAGTCAAGAGAAACTAAATGGGTAGACAGTTTGCCAGCGCTTTCATTCGTACCACAAGCAAATGCCTTAAATTTCTAGATTAAATACGATTCTCGAAGCTCTCTTTCGTGGTGGGAACAGAAACCAGAATGAAGGATTGTAGCTGTAATATTATGAAATGAGTGGCCCAGAATGCGCACGTGTTTTGATAGCGGAACGTTAAGAATAGTGGCAGCATGACACTTATGGTTGTTAAATTGGTATCTGAATGGTGTTTCGGTTTGTCCAATGTACTGTAATTTGCAGACGGAACATTCGAGCAAATAGATGCAGTTGTAAGTGTCACACATGAAACTACCTTAAATCTTATAGAAGAAATCGGAAGCAGTGGTTTTAGCAATATGTGACGTCGTCATATGCCCGCAAACCTTGCATCGCGACGCCTTGCAACGTCGACAACCGACGTTATCGGGAACACTTGTCTTAGATAAAGTTAGGATGTCAAGCAGATTACGAGACCGTCCGAAGACTACCCGAGGTGGCACGGGAAAGAGTGCCTTAAGATTAGCACTCTGCGCTAGTATTTTAAAATGTTTTTGCAAGAATTGAAGGAGCGTTTGGCACGGATGCTGAGTGTGTTAGGACCAGATTACTTTGTGCCTGAACTGACGGTTGCTTTTAGCGCGGTACAGATCCTTGCGATTCAGTGCACCGGCTCTTTTCACGGCCACATCAACAATGCGGGTTGGGTCTTCCTGCTGGAATAAAGCTTCGCAGTAGTTATTCACAGTTTCCATAAAAGTCTGACTGCTCCGAGCAACTTCTATTAAAGCGGAGTGCCTGACTGTACGGTATACCGGCTTTCCAATGTTTTACATGCCAACTTTTAGAGTGGTAACAACGGTTCCTTTTAGTAGGTTTCGTGTAAAGCTTAGTGCTTAGCTTGTTGTCAGATATAGAAACTGTGACGTCCAGAATGCTAATGGTAGAACGAGAGTATTCATGTGAAAACGAAATAGATTGGTCAATAGTGCTGAAGTCAGCTATAAAGAACAAAACCTCATTTTCACAATGGGGCCAGATGAGCAAAATGTCATCTATGAACCGCTTATAATAAAGAGTCTTTAACGCGCGATTTCCACTGAAGCTATTTTCCAGAACCGACATTTAAAGACTAGCGTAATTAGATCCAATGCGAGTGCCTACTGATGTTCCACTTACTTGAAGGCAATAAAAGCCGTGAAATTCAAAATTATTAAGCTGTAAGATTAACTTATATAAGGTAGCTAATGTGTCACTTACATTGGGTGTCTCAGACAATCCTTTGTACGCATGAACTGCTGCCTCGATGCCATCGCTATGGGGCATAAAGGTGTACAGTGAAACCACACCTCAAGTCAAGAGCAGAGACTTGTGTCGTATAACGTGGTCATCAATGTCCAACAAAAAATGGTTTGCGTCCTTGAGGTAGGAGGTGAATGTACCTGGAAGACTTCTGATCATTACATCAACGTCGCGGGAAAGTTGCTGCGTAACAGTGCCAATGACCGAAACAGTGGGGCGTCCAGGACAGTTTATGTATTTTAAGCCGGTCCGACGAAGGCCAGTCCCGCGGCCGATATATCAGTCCTTTACCGGAACAATTTTTCGTGCGTGCTTGATACATTTTCTGAACTTTTTCATGCTGGTCCTGTGTTAGCACTATATTGTTTCAATTAATATGGATCCCAGTACCAGCACGAGGAAAAACATGAACTGGATGTACCCGTCAACCCCAATTTCTACGACGGTACTGGGGTTGACGGTTAACATATATTTCCATAACCGTCCGTCCACTAGCGACACGCAGCCAGTTATGTTTAGTAATAACCGCATCTATTTATTTATTTATTTATTTATTTATTTATTTATTTATTTATTTATTTATTTATTTATTTATTTGTTTGTTTATGAATACTGCAACCCTAACATAGGGTTTTAGCAGGGTGGATACACATTTGCTAAGTTTACAAATCGGCAAACAAGTAAATATAAAACAGGTAAGGTATATACACAAAAAGACAATGGTTTGCAATGAACAGGCATGAGGGCATATAATGAAATCAGCACTACATTCAAGTTGATCACGAGTGGGGAATCGCTACAGTCATAGAAATAAAAAGCAGGATCAAATGTAATACAATTCAGGCACTCACTGCTGGAGCTGCGCAGCAAAAAGATTCAAGGAAGACTGGGAAACAACTTCATTACTAAGGTTATTCCATTCGGTGATTGTCCTATAGAAAAAACGAATATTTGAATGTGTTATTACGGGTGGAGAATGGGGTTATTGTAAGGGCATGCCTCTGTCTTGTGGCATATCCCTTGGAGAAGCGAAGTATGTGTGATAAGTCTAACTTATAATAACCTTTAACTAACTCAAAGAAAAATTTCAATCTCGAATGTTACGCTTGCAAATTAAAGTACACTTGACAAACCGAAACGCCCTTCAGATACCGACTTAACAACCATAAGTGTCATGCCTGCCACTATTCTTAACCTTCCGCTATCAAAACACGTGCGCATTCCGGGCCACTCATCTGATAATATTACACCTACAATGCTTCATCCTGGTTTCCGTTCCCACCACGAAAGAGAACTTCGAGAACTGTATTCTATACATTTAAGGCCGTTGCTTATGGTATGAATGACAGTGCTGGCAAACTTTCCTTTCTACCCATTTAGTGGCTCTTGACTTTCCCCACAATTACTACCGCTATACTTTCATCTAGATAGATTAGTTCTCCATTTGTCTGAGTACGACGAGAGGCAGCGTACGCGCTTACGTAGATCGATAATCTCTTCTAAGTTGAACCTATGACGTTTCAGTATTGTTCGTCCCAGTGAAGCATATGTATTGTGGCTTCATTTTTTCACTGCATTTTCGCCCGCAAATCCGCATGCGTATAATCCCAGTTTTGTCCAATCACGCGTACTCTTTCCCCACGTGCTTTTAACAATCGCTTGCCAGCCATTAACAGTGCTACGCTACGTCATTGGTCGTTTTATATCACTTTACTGTCGCATGTGTGCATCACTCCGACGAAGGCCGGTCCCGGGGCCGAAACGTCAGTCCTTTTCCGGAACAATGTTTCCTACTTGCTTGATACATTTTTTGAACATCTTCGTCCCAGTCCTGTGTGAGCATATATATATATATATATATATATATATATATATATATATATATATATATATATATATATATATATATATATATATATATATATATATCAGTCATGGTGGTGAATAGGGCGGAGGCGTGGAGGCAGAGATGAGTAGTAGACCCTCCGAATTGGCAACAAAATTGCGGAAAGCGTTTATTCAACGTTTCAGCCGGAGACCGGCCTTCATCAGGATAAAGGCCGGTCTCCGGCTGAAACGTTGAATAAACGCTTTCCGCATTTTTGTTGCCAATTTCGAGGGTGTACTATATATATATATATATATATATGTGTGTGTGTGTGTGTGTGTGTGTGTGTGTGTGTGTGTGTGTGTGTGTGTGTGTGTGAACAATGGAAGTACAAGTGCCCCAACTTCCTGACACGGCAGGGTGGAAAGCCTTACGTGTAGAAGCTAATCGTGCGCCGTCTCAAATGAGAGAAAATAAAATCCTGCACAGATGCCTGCGATGACTATTCCTGCATCCAGGTTCTACTCCGTTCACCCATTCGTGGCGCATAAGATTCCCTGGAAGGTTGATATGCCCCAACCAGGATGTGACAGAGGGGCGTACCTTATAGTGGAGGGTGCCCGAGATTTCGACCTAACTGGGGCCTTTCCACGTGCGCTGATAACACGCAGCCCACGGACCTCTCGTGTTTTTGCCTCCATCGTAAATGTTAGCGGCGCGGCCGAGACCGATCCCGCGCCTTACGGGTCAGCGTCCTAATACCATCACCACCAGACCAAAGCAGCGCACTAGTCGTTGTGCAGGATGTCATGCGCGGTGGTCGTCTGCGACATCGCAAATGTTTCAAATATTGAGTTACTTCCTGCGCCTTTTGATAAATACTTGTAACCTTTTTTAATGACCCGTCTCAAGTGTGCTGAACGAAATTTCTATACGCTAATCAATATCAAAAGCATACGTTCTTGGCATAAGGTTCAGATGCATGCCACCAGAAGGCTAAGTCACTCCTGTTTATAGGCCTTTTGCACTCGGTTCTTTCTCATAATTGGTTATGAGAGAAATGTTATTATATGTGCCCATCTCTGAGCCCACCCTCTCTGAATTGTTTACAAGGCGCGTCTGATGCGGCTGACAAAAAAATGAAAAAAAGAAAGAAAGATTTCCGCAATACTGTAGCACAGGCATTGCGATAAAAATAAAGGGAGCGTCGTTCCAAAGATAGGAGCTCGATATTTGCCCTTTCTTATCTTGCGAAACTACATGTAGGCCAGCACCACGTCGACGCGAATACTCAAGCGCATTCGCTATTTAGAAGAGGGAAGAGGCAGCTACCTTTAAATTCATGGCATGTGTGATCGTTCCATGCGTCCGCTTGGCTAAACATCACAAGTTCCTTTTTCCGGTGGTGGCCCTCCAGAGTTCAACAAACCGTGGCAATGCCTTTGGGGATGAGGGTTGCGCCTTACTAAGAAGATATACCTTTTCTTAAACATTATGCTGTGTCTCTTTTTATGACATTTATTTATGAAGAGTACTCGCTATTTGTCTTTTAAAGTTTGTTTATATATTTTTCCACATGTATCCTTCAAAGAGATTCGCCGTTGCCTGACAGCTTGTCATATATTCCCAATTTGAGTGAATTGTGCTGTTTGACCATATTTCAAAAGCAGTATTGAAGGTGGCGGCTCTGGGAACTTTTCTCCTAGACGTGTGCAGAAAGCTTACTTCAGTATTAAACAATATCGAAGAAAAGTTTCATCAGTTCGCCGAACACGACGTTTTTGTTTGTATTTTTTCTTTGGACAAAGTGGGATGGAAACTACAGTTTTCGTAAATAGTCGGCACATAGCCAAATCTTTATTTTTACCTCAGCTGCGCTGACAGACATGGTAAATCTATCTGCGACTATATTGCTATTTCTCATAAATATTACGTGGGCATGGCCCTTGGTGTCGACATTTTCTATGCATGTGGCTATTTTTGTTCGTGTCTATGTACTGGTCCGTTGACAGCCGCATGAATGTGCTATTATATATTAACCTGCGGCCATGTACTGTAGTGTTGGCTGTAAAAGAGAAAAATAGCATTTCTTGATGTTTATGGCTGGCTGCCAGGCGTTCCCGCTTGTTACTGGCTCTGCGAAATATAAGGGCGAAAAGCACTTTGGCCACATTTTGATTATTTATTTCTTTCATATATGACATGAGACTGCGAGCGCTTGCTCGTCTGCTACGGAAAAGATCGCTACAGCACGACCCGGCGTGTGACACTACGTGACAACAGGCGCAGCAGTAAGAGTGGCGCATAAAGAGCAGCACATACGTCGTATCGCGTAACACCATTAAAGTGCGTATTGTCTATTTAGGGAAGCATAAGGGACTTTACAATATGGGCGTTAGTATTAGTGGGACAGCTTGCGTGACGCGTTGCACTACAGCAACACGTAAAGCCTCTATTTATGCAAACTGCCCTTCTGTTTACGCAAAGTAGAGCTACTTACGCAAACAAGAGTAACCTTTTTTGCATTGCTAGTGCCTAATTTTAAGTGTGCGTCTGAAGTGGATGGAAGTTCACATACTCGTATTCATAATAGGATCGGCGAACGATTACCATTGTAGACTTTAGTAAGGGCTGACGCAGTTTCGTAGCTGCGCAGGCAAGCCTGATGCTTAGAAGGACCAGCCCCAGTGAAGTCGCACGACCGTAACGCAATTAAAATACCTTCACTTTAGGTCACGTATCCACCAGTGCAGAGAATGTAGCTTCAATTTTGTAGTCGCAGTTAGTACTAAAATGTGGTAAAATGCTATCATCTAACACCTATATAATGCATATTGAACATATAGACGTACACTTAGTCACATTTCCTCTTCTCTTGAAACGAGTGCTTTTCTAGTGTACACGACGCTGCTTTAAGAAATGCCGCTAGCCACTACCGCTAAAAGAATGCCAGCTAAACGAAGACAGAAAACAAAAGGTCGCCTTTGCTGCGCGCTCCCACACTCACTGCAAGAGCAATGGAAACAGCACTCTTAATAGGCATCCTGAAGCGATGTCATAATTCAATATTATAAGCATACTAGCAGGAAATCATCACTCTTTCCTTGTGTTGTCAGAACTGCAATGCCTGATAGTGGAAGTTATGAATTCGCGTTTCTTTATGACGACTGAAGGCTCCGTAAAAATCTGTGTGCACGTAGCAGCGTGCACCGAGCAAACGTAAGTCCGCCCCGAGTTAATCCGACGTTAATTTTCTGTTTTCTCTTGTTTAGCGGAGCTCATTAATCGATCGTGTTCGCGTGACATGTTGATCCTCAACTTCTACATATAATTTACTCATTCTCCCTTCAGGCCTTGCAGACCGTTCCTAACTGCCCAAATGTGCATCCCGAATGACATCGTTCATTGTATTCAGTGGGACCATTAGTGGTGATATTTATTGATCTGCTTCCTCCTTAGCTGCATTCGCGTGTGTCGTCAAATCAGGCTTCTTCGAGACGAAGTATTGAGACGGAATTCTGCATTTATTCGACCGTTTTGTTTCACAAACGTTTTTTTTTATTGCGATAGCAATTATATGGACAGTCTCGGCTTTTTTTTTTTTTGCCGTCCCCGTCGCCACCGTCATGAACCGTATATGTATAAGTATGTATAAATATATAAAAGTCCCAAAGAAGAATAATACAGATAAATGCTTCCGAAGCGCGGAATCGAAACAGGAACCTCCCGCTCCGCAGCGCCTGGCGCTAACCACTACACCACAAAGAGCAGATCCTTCACCGAGCTAACAGCGAGCCTTATATACACACACCCTTTACCGCTGGCAGGACTCAGAGACAGCAGGCGCTTATAAGCGTTTCTTCATTACCAGCGAGATGGCGCGAGGAGCGCAATGGCTGCATTTAAAAGTCGTCGAACAGCTCGCTCGCTTCTTCAAATATTTGCGCAGGGAGAACCTTGCCCTTCCGCTGTCTGCTCGCGCGCTTGTCTCGTGGTGAGAGGAAGAGGGATGTCTCGAGCTTTCACCGTGATGTCCGCGCTGACGTTACGGGAGCGTACGAAAGTCACTCGAGCTCAAGGGACGCCGCTAAACGAACAAACAGAAGATGAGCGCGAACTATCAAGTGTCACAGCTCTACACTTGAAGCACGCTAGTTTGCTTTGCTGCTTCGGCCGCCTTTTGAACAGAAGCGCTGTTCAAATTGAGACATTGTGACATCTGATATCCATTGTGACAGCTTATACGCGCTCGTTCGGTGTATATCTGTGCGTTCGTTTCGTGCGTGCTTCACTTGATAAGTCGCGCTCATCTTCTGTTTGCTCATTTAGCGGCCTCGCCTAGCTTTGTATGTGTAGCTTTGTGACACAACGTACAAAGCCCTTCGTACCAGCACGCGCTGCCCACGGGAGGCGCTCACTTAGCAAGTGCATGTTTGCTACAATTAATATTGCTCCTGAAGCGCTGAGCCTCTCTTCGCATAGCATTACAGTTTCTTGCTATCGCATTCATTGCTTCGCCCTTGCGGCGAAACTGTAACTTTATTTTGTTTTTTTAACAGATACCACTGATTTAGGAGCCGCGGTTACCATTCGGCAGTGTGAATGCCTGTCGAGGACCTCTTAGTAAACAGAACGTACGACAACGTGTTTGCAGCAATTTAAGATTGAAGATGGTTCCCTCGTGTAGAAAAAGAAGCGAGTGAAATTTTGAGTAATAAGGTGACCAGATTTACGTTAATGCGTCGATGCGAGCTAACATTTCACCCTGTAATCTTGCCACTGTGATGAATCAGAGAATGGAATCGTACAAGCAATTCGCGACAGTGAGAACATTTGAAAGACAGCCGGAACAATACGTCAATGAAGCAAAAATAAACTTTAGGAGGGTTTTAGTTTGGTCTTGCTGGTGAATCACTTGGAAGTGGGTTGCTGCGTACAAAACAGGGACATAAGAAGGAACACTTCGTCTGTCTTTTTATCTTCCTTCCTTGAGTCCCTGTTTTCTGTTCGCAACAGTAGACTTAAAAATAAAGAACATTTTCTGCAACGCTCTTACGGAACGCGTGGAAAACCCCAGTACTCGCAGTCACTATACGTCAAGGTAACCACGACTGCGAAAGAACGCAGCTGCTATTCCCATCCGAGTACACATATCATTTATTACAGAAAAAAAAGCATAAAATGCTGGATAGTAATAACGGCACTCTTCTACCAGCATGTACAACGTGTTCTGGCATCGCTCTAAATCAGACTTGAACTCACGCGGCCGAGCAACTCCCGTTTGAACACGGCTACTATGTAAAGCCGAAACGTCCTGGAGTTTAACCCTTTCGTTTCATCGACAGTATTCTCTATTGGCCCTACAGCCTCTCTCCTTCTCACCAGATAAGTTAACGTCAAAACTTCGATTTCATTGGCGATCTCTGAGGGCAAAAGATTGATTATTTAGTAAGCCACGACACAATATATAAATACCCGGCTTTCAGCACTTCTCCACATTGTGAACCAAAGGTGTTGCGACACGTTTAATTTTATTATCATGCAAGTAGTTCTTTGTGTCGTTCGCATATGCCGTGAGCTACCAGTTTTGAGGCCGTTAGCTCGCTACATGGAACTAAAAAGAACTTTTTCGAATAGGCAGAGCAAAACCCAGCCGCGGTAGCTGAGCTGCTATAGGGTGTTGGATTTGTAATTTCGAGGTTTTGGAATGCCGGAACGATGGTGTCTCGCAGCAGAAAGCCACGAAGGCTGTGCTCAAGTTTTTGCGCGCAACGGGCCTCATGAACCGTCTCTGACACTGCCGTGCTTTCGTGTGTGAGCGATTTGACCTCTTTCTTTCTGCCTTTATTCTTTTCTTCCGTCCCTTTCTGTCTCCATTCACCCCTTCCCCAGTGCAGGGTAACAAACTGGATATTTTCCCTCCGGTTAACCCCCCTGCCTTTCGCCCATCATCTCTCTCTCTCTTTCTCTCAAATCTCGAGGTGGCGGGTTCGATTCAGGGCCACGGCAGCCACTTTCTGGTAAGAGCGAAATGCAACCAAGCACTCGTGTGTTTAGGTTTACATCGAAGGATCCCAGGTGATCGAAATTACCACGGAGCCCTGTACTACGGCGCGCCTCATAATAATATCGCTGTTTTAGAACGTAAAAACCCAGTCAATACAAAGAGCAACACAAGCTTTTGTGTCTTCTTGTATGATGTCCTCCTCTTGATATTTCGTGATTTGAATGTGCAACTATTAAGATGAACCCGCACATAGCAATTGCGGATGGCATTGGCAGTGTAGATGCACAAGCCAGAGGGGTGAACCGTAATGCAAAATTACTCCTTTTGCTGCACCTTAATAAGACACAGTAAAAAAAAAGTGAGAAACGTAAGAAAGAAGAAGCATGTAAGCAGACAAGAAGGGTTAGCCAAAAATATACACGCAAAAAGTACGCAACGATCATACTCCAATTTGGAGGCTGGTTGTTCACAACGGCTGCCCCAGCGCCCTTATCACTTACTGGACGCTCGTGTGAGGCAGTTACGGAGTGAGCAGCATAAATTCTGACTTTGTCCCTGTTCCATGGCAGATTACACGCAGGAGGAAGGAAGCTTATGGCTATCGCAGTCAAGACATTCCCAAATGCAAAATTTCTAAACAAAGCCACTCACCGATATAGTTTTAAATAACAGTTCGTAGGAGAGCATAAGAAATTATCAGTATGATTAGGCAAGGCCGAACTTTGACAAATATTTTATCCGTCTTTTCCGGTTAGATTAGAAAGGGAGTTTATTGATTAAAGAGTAAGTAATATTTACAGATGTAAACTGTACCAACTAAAGTGCAATAAATAGCAGCGATTGAAAAATATATATATAGCAATACATCGTGACTACATTACAGGCATTATATATGTCTATCGTGAGGGTTTTGAATAGTTTGAATTGTCAAACGATGCCTTTTAGACTGCAGTTCAAAGGCAGTTCCTCAATCGCACAACGATTGGTTGGCTCCTAAGTCACAAAGCTCGAATTTCGCGCAATAACTCCGAAAAGGCCTGCCGCATCACACGGCTCATGTGCAGCAAGCGCCAGGTAAACAGCAGCGTCGAGCTCACTTGTGCAGCTGTTTGGAAATTTGTAGGAGGGCAGTGCAGGGCTATACCTATCCCGGCACCTTTCGCTGAATGAGAAAATCGAATCGTACAAGAAATTGGCGAGAGTGAGAATATTTGAAAGACAGCCAGAACAATGCATCAGTGAAGTAAAAATAATCTTTAGGAGGGTTTTTGTTTGGACTTGCTGGTGAATCACCTGGAAGTGGATTGCTGCGTACAAGAAACAGGGACATAAGAAGGAACACTTCGTCTGTCTTTTTATCTACCTTCCTTGAGTCCCTGTTTTCTGTTCGCAAGAGTCCACTTAAAAATAAAGAACATTTTCTGCAACGCTCTTACGGAACACGTGGAAAACCCCAGTACTCGCCGTGACTATACGTCAAGGTAACCACGACTGCGAAAGAACGCAGCTGCTATTGCCATCCGCGTATACATATGATTTATTACAGACAAACAGCATAAAACGCTGGATAGTAATAACGGCAATCTTCTACCAGCGTGTACAACGTGTTCTGGCGTCGCTCTAAATCAGACTTGAACTCACTCCGTCGAGCAACTCCTCGTTTGAACACGGCTACTATGTAAAGCCGAAACGTCCTGGAGTTTAACCCTTTCGTTTCATCGACAGTATTCTCTATTGGCCCTACAGCCTCTCTCCTTCTGACCAGATAAGTTAACGTCAAACTTCGATTTCATTGGCGATCTCTGAGGGCAAAAGATTGATTATTTAGTAAGCCACGACACAATATATAAATACCCGGCTTTCAGCACTTCTCCACATTGTGAACCAAAGGTGTTGCGAGACGTTTAATTTTATTATCATGCAAGTAGTTCCTTGTGTCGTTCGCATATGCCGTGAACTACCAGTTTTGAGGCCGTTAGCTCGCTACATGGAACTAAAAAGAACTTTTTCGAATAGGCAGAGCAAAACCCAGCCGCGGTAGCTGAGCTGCTATAGGGTGTCGGATTTCTAATTTCGAGGTTTTGGAATGCCGGAACGATGGTGTCTCGCAGCAGAAAGCCACGAAGGCTGTGCTCAAGTTTTTGCGCGCAACGGGCCTCATGAACCGTCTCTGACACTGCCGTGCTTTCGTGTGTGAGCGATTTGACCTCTTTCTTTCTGCCTTTATTCTTTTCTTCCGTCCCTTTCTGTCTCCATTCACCCCTTCCCCAGTGCAGGGTAACAAACTGGATATTTTCCCTCCGGTTAACCCCCCTGCCTTTCGCCCATCATCTCTCTCTCTCTTTCTCTCAAATCTCGAGGTGGCGGGTTCGATTCAGGGCCACGGCAGCCACTTTCTGGTAAGAGCGAAATGCAACCAAGCACTCGTGTGTTTAGGTTTACATCGAAGGATCCCAGGTGATCGAAATTACCACGGAGCCCTGTACTACGGCGCGCCTCATAATAATATCGCTGTTTTAGAACGTAAAAACCCAGTCAATACAAAGAGCAACACAAGCTTTGTGTCTTCTTGTATGATGTCCTCCTCTTGATATTTCGTGATTTGAATGTGCAACTATTAAGATGAACCCGCACATAGCAATTGCGGATGGCATTGGCAGTGTAGATGCACAAGCCAGAGGGGTGAACCGTAATGCAAAATTACTCCTTTTGCTGCACCTTAATAAGACACAGTAAAAAAAAAGTGAGAAACGTAAGAAAGAAGAAGCATGTAAGCAGACAAGAAGGGTTAGCCAAAAATATACACGCAAAAAGTACGCAACGATCATACTCCAATTTGGAGGCTGGTTGTTCACAACGGCTGCCCCAGCGCCCTTATCACTTACTGGACGCTCGTGTGAGGCAGTTACGGAGTGAGCAGCATAAAATTCTGACTTTGTCCCTGTTCCATGGCAGATTACACGCAGGAGGAAGGAAGCTTATGGCTATCGCAGTCAAGACATTCCCAAATGCAAAATTTCTAAACAAAGCCACTCACCGATATAGTTTTAAATAACAGTTCGTAGGAGAGCATAAGAAATTATCAGTATGATTAGGCAAGGCCGAACTTTGACAAATATTTTATCCGTCTTTTCCGGTTAGATTAGAAAGGGAGTTTATTGATTAAAGAGTAATAATATTTACAGATGTAAACTGTACCAACTAAAGTGCAATAAATAGCAGCGATTGAAAAATATATATATAGCAATACATCGTGAGCAACCGGAGACTACATTACAGGCATTATATGTGTCTATCGTGAGGGTTTTGAATAGTTTGAATTGTCAAACGATGCCTTTTAGACTGCAGTTCAAAGGCAGTTCCTCAATCGCACAACGATTGGTTGGCTCCTAAGTCACAAAGCTCGAATTTCGCGCAATAACTCCGAAAAGGCCTGCCGCATCACACGGCTCATGTGCAGCAAGCGCCAGGTAAACAGCAGCGTCGAGCTCACTTGTGCAGCTGTTTGGAAATTTGTAGGAGGGCAGTGCAGGGCTATACCTATCCCGGCACCTTTCGCTTTCTCTCTTTAGCCGATCCTGCTTATACTCGGCACTACAGACTATCGACGTAGACGCTTTCATTTCACCGAACGCCATAACCTCAAGAATGTGTAAATGTATAGAGCTTCCTGATGTCTGATGCCATTTTTGCAAACCTCTGTAGGGTGATATTTATGAATCTATTTTTTATAAAACTATTTACATTATATGACTAGTGTTTCAATTGGCATAAGCATTCTCTTTTTCTTACACTGTAGCGAAGAGTTTCTTATGTTGCTTACTAGAGTGGTTACTTGCCAAGCTATGTTTTGTGTTGCACTGTTATCTAAGTTTCTCGTTCGTTCATTTCTATTATTCCCATGCCCATGTGTACTTTTTTTCAACCACTTCCTGTATGGGCCTGTACAAAGGCCTACAGTATTGTTAAATAATAATAATAAATATCTGACGAATTTCGTCTATCAACAGCAATAGGCGCCATGCTTTACCACTCAGAATTTTCATGTGGTAAAGCACTGTTCAGTGCTATAAAATCTTTATGTGCAAGATGCGGAACAATCATTGCTATATTCGAGGTGCATGTCGAGTGAACTCTCCTAAATACCCATTTATTGCCGCGCGCACAGGCCGGTGCTTATATACACAGCGCCTGATTGTTTCGCAGGTAAACCTACGATGTCTCCCCCAATTTTTTCTAATGCTATGCTTACGACTGCTACGCGAAATATACTCTGTACAGACAATTTAGACAGTAGCTCACGTCATTGCGAGACTGCAGCGTCACTACACTTCATCTGTGTTTACGTCCTAGTGGACCAACAATTTTCTTGTTAGAAAATTCAGCCCCCGAGTATCCCACGCGGAACAAAAGGCGATATTATTCGAGTTTTCTCAATTATAGTGAACCAAGAGACATAGGCCACTGCGGAATCGGTATTTATAGTTCACAACTAATTAATGCCATAAGCTTGTAAATGCGTGTGCGTTGCGCCACACTTGAATAATGGCCAAATAATGCCAGGGCGCGTAAGTGCGTTGCATTCCCAATCAAGCCTCGTGAGGCTCAGAGATAGGGCATGTGGAGCGTGCCACAATAAATAGGTCGACATTTTTGTACGGGTAGTACAACGGTAATTTATGGTGTAGTTACTGAAGAGCTCACATTACACGGTTGCATTTCCCGTGTCAGTCTAGAACAAGTGTGGGGAAACAGTTATTTCTCATCACGCAGCGGAAGGCGCAAAATAGAAAAAAAAAAAACAAAATGTGAAAACTGCCGGGAAAATGTGGCAAAAGAGACGTGCTGGTTTGCTGAATCGATACCGCAGTTTAGGCGTATCGCGTAATGCAGCACTTAAATGGAAGGACGGCGCCACGAAGCACGCGGCGGAATTTATAGTGTCCACCGTGCGGACACAACCAGAACAACGTCGACATTACAGTTATCAGAGGGCGGTTTTATACTATGTTGCCCCAACCCTATGAAAAAACACCCTTTAGATAAATAATAATATTGAGGTAGATTGAGCAAGGTCCACCGCAGGCGCAAAGAGAAGCTCCTAACTAAGCACCATATACGCAGTGCGTTAACTCGGCGTACTCATAGCACTGTAGAAAAATTAACGTCCCATTTGTTTGTTCTGTGTGCTGTGTAGTTTGCCAATTGCCAGCTTCAAATTCGTTTGGTAAGACATAACAATGCGTCCAAACTCCTAATGCGGAAATATTCCTTTAGATATGTCATGGCAAGCGGATGCCGCATGATTACACACACAACGTGAGAAGCAACACATATAAATATTTGATGCCGCTGTTAAATTATACAAGCATGGTAATTGAACATTTGACTGGAAAGTGTTTATTTATTTATTTTTGTCGGATTTGATCGGGGGAGAAGGGGAGGAAGGCACCATATGGACTTCTAAAGCGGAGTTGAAACACTTGGTACGTGTCTCATTACTTCGGGCTGTTGTTTTTGGTGATCAAGTGCGGAAGCTGGTAGTAACATAAGTCGGCTAACGCGACTGCCCGTATCAGTAATTGTAACCTGGAACGTCCAAAGTATGTGTAAACGTTAAGGCGCATGAGACAGAGAAGGAATGATACATCACAGCTCTGTCCTTTTTATAGTTTTCGCTTTGCAAGTTAAGGGCATGCAGCAACGTGCCCAGCAATTAATTCTCTCAGTGTCGATGGATATTTAAATCCTTGGGTTTTACGAATGCGTGGCACTAGCCGCAAAGAACAATCACGTTAAAAGTTGTCATATGATCCTTCTACTTCACGACCACTGCACATTTAAATGCGTTCGCGCCTGGTCCCTGAGCTCAAGTGTCAAGGTGATACCATAGCTTCCACAGGTCTGCCAATCTTCTAATTTCATCAAAAAGTCACATCCTCTGTATTTAGTGGCTACGTTATAATCATTTCGGCGCCCACGTTGTCCCCACATATAACCCGGTTTTTTTATCTCACCTATCACCTAACTTACTTGGGGCTCAGGTGAGATAAAGCGTCAGTAACAGGTCCGCTGACTCGAGTGCGATGCCTATCGCCTCTTCGGAAGCCGTCCCTGTGCCGGCACAGTAGTACGCATGGAAGACGACACCGTATATATGTGAGACGGTGCAGCTTCATCAGGTAAGTGCTCTCCATGCATTCGTCCTGTCCTTCATGCACCTCTCTCTCTTCGTCGAGCTTGCGTCCGCAGAAAACTCCGGTGTAGGTAGGCACACGACGCACCTCGACTTGCTTCAATTCGAAGATGTCGGCCACGCGGTATCCGACCCGATATTCCAAGACGGCGTTGTGTTGCTTCTCCTTCCTTGGTGCCTAGGTACGGACATTACAGGGGCGTTTCGTCGGATGTGATCAAATTTATATTAAATGTCGAAATACACATAGGACTAGTGTCCTATGCTCTGTGGACACTATTTCCATAAGACATTAGAAAACTTAGATCAAAAGTACTGGAATAAACGCGTTAAAGAACCCCAGGTGGTCAAAATTTCCGGAGCCCTCCACTACGGCGTCTCTCATAATCAGAACTGGTTTTGGGACGTAAAAACCCACAAAACAACAAAACAACAACTGGAATAAACACGTTTTTAGGGTCTATAAATAATTCTGGTACATTAAGCGTTAATTTATGCATGTGCTTTTCACCGTGCGATCTGTAATTCTGGTGAGCGATTGCCTATCCGCTGAGCCCCTACACGACTCCACGAAGCCACTGCATGCAATTGCTCATAAATGCGTCATTTTTTATTGATGTGTAATTTATTGGTAACCTATGCACAATCCCGCCACGGTGGTCTAGTGGCTATGCGACTCCGCCGTTGATCCAAGGGTCGCCGGATCAACGGAATTGAAATTTCCGAGCACCTCCACTATGCCAAGCCCCACAAATCAAATAATCTGCACAATCCACCCAGTTGGGTGGATAGACGTTGGATAAACCAGTTGGGATAAACCAGATAAACCAACTGGATAAACCAGTTGGGATTATGATAGACGCCGTAGTGGGGGGCTCCGGAAATTCCGACCACCTGGGGTTCTTTAACGTGCACTGACATCGCACAGCACACGGGCCTCAACATTTCGCCTCCATCGAAATGCAGCCGCCGTTGCCGGGACTCGATACCGCGACCCTCGGATCAGCAGCAGAGTACCATACCCACTAGACCACCGTGGCGGGGCAGGGTGAATACTTCCAATCACTCATTATTAGAGCGGACAACTTTTGGGCCAGGGATATCAGCGTGTCATGTCCGATGTCCCTCGTAACGCACGAGAGAAGAGGTGACCCATTCCTGCCCTCGATCCCACTTTACACAACCTTGGGCTTCCGATTGCTATAACATTGTGGTTATAAAACGGTCAATATAGAAAGACAGAAAGAAAGAAATCCTGGTCGTCCCTTTAATTAGTGCTGCAAAGAAGCGAGAAGCGCACCTGCTGTCACCCTCGACCCACTACGTACACACTTCCACTCAGACCACTGCTATAGCTTAGCTCAGATAACCAAAACAAAAACACATACACACGAGACAAGAGCAGGTTAGTAACCTTGAAAGTTTAAACAAGCAATGCCAGAGACGAATGAGGGGGAGGGAAGCGAAATGGCTATGGGCACCGCGGTTAACTAGTGCGCACCACGACGTCTTTCGCTTAAGCCACAGAGTGAACTGGCTGAAATTGACTGTGCACCTTAACCTATGTTCCTATCAGTGCCAGCGTACGTCAATAACCCCAGCTGCCACTACGTTCCTATCGATACCGGCCCTATAGCGAGACGCTTCCTTTTCCATTGAACGCGTTGTTGCGGACAGCCAATAAGTTGTCTATCCAAGCGAAGCTATCGCGAAGTAACGCCTGGAAACTCTGGAATAATTGTCGAGCTCGGTCGTTTCGATCGAAACGTCGCGTGAAGCGGGATACAGAGCTCGTTAATTTTAAGGCCAGTGGAGCGCGCCGCTGACGCCCAGCGTGAGCTAATCGGTTGAGATGAAATTTCACGCCTCCATTAGCTTCCACGGTGCGGGAGAAAAAACTAAAGCGAAATGCAGGGCAACGCAGATTATGTATTGTAGCTCATTTCGTGAATATAATTCTGGTACTAACTTTTCTGCTTCTATATTAGTACGGCGTCCCCTCTCTCACAATTACCAAAAGAGGTCATTACATATTCTACATAAATATTAAGCGGTTTGAGGAAGCAAAAGGCCTCCTTTATTAGTGCGGTGAATTAGGACCTCGCGAGGCTATCTGCTTGGACTGCAGTGTGAGACGTACATGCACACACGCTTAATCATGACCAAGCTGTTAGTTTTACAGACGGCCCTAGTAGTCACTAAATATTCCAGATGCGCTAATACTGGAGCTTAAACAATTTTTAATTGTGTTTATAATGACATTAGAACCTTAGATAACGGTTACTATGCGAAGTATTTGCAATTCTGGCACATGTAACGTGCATACTTTTGTGTGTCCTCTGGCACCGAGTGGAGCCCTTGCCGGGTTTAGTATGCTTTATGGAACAGCAATAGCGTGCTATGGCGAACTTTTTAAAACCGCTACTTTTGCACAGCGCTTTTGACAAAGCGAAAAGTACAACGTTTTTGTGTACGACAACTGGTTGGCACAAAACACTGTTCAAGGCTGTATGACGCAAGGGAATGCTTCCCTGGTTATGCGTTGCCACAAGGTTCTAACTAAGGGACGCATTACACGACAAACAATAAATAATATAGGACACACGCAAACACGCCTGGAGGGCCATGTTTACTAGGAATAGGTCGTGAGGCGACTTACAGCCGACAACTCTTTGTTGGGCAGAGGGGATATTTCTGCTAGCCCTCGGAGAATGCTGCTTGTGGGGAGATGAATCGCGAGGTGAATTACAAAGCATGATTACTAGCCTAAACAGGCAAAATACAACAGCGGGCCTGAAAATTAATATACGGGAAACTAAAGTAATGTTCAATAGCCTTCGGCGAGCTCAGCGGTTTGAGATAGCTGGCGACGCACTGGAAGTGGTAAGTGAGTATTGAATTGAATTAAATTGAGTTTATTTTCTACTTTTAACAATAGAAAGGAAGCAGAGGCTAAAGGACCTGTGGCCTGAGTAAGGCTTGTGCTCCTGCAACAGATCGGCACGCAGGCTGTACGTAGCACACAAATTAGTACAAAATGGGCTGTACAGATTCAACTTAAATAGTTGCAAAAAATAATAGAACGACATGTTTACACGCAAGAAAGTACAAAGATGCGACAGTGGCTAAAGGAAACGTCATGTCTACACAAGAACTTAGAAAAATTTGACATAAGTCAAATAAAGAACGTTTTACCTTCAACAACCAAAACCTAGATTTGAGACAGAGGAATTGACAAAATATAGTGCACTTTCATCAAGCGAACTCGATATTGTGTGGAATGAGAAATGTTTTAAACAAATGATTCGAACCTTCCATGACCTTGTCGGGAAATTCGCGTAGGCTATCAAGTAGTGAAGGCGCTTGGTGGATCTGTAACGTTTAGGGGCGAAGCTCCCTACGCCGTGGGTCGTTCCATCCTCTGTTGTCCTTCGTAGCCACCTCGTCTAGTTCGTGAAGTGCTCACTAGATGGCGTGATGGCGCTGCGGTGCTCGCTTCGTTCAGATGTATGGGAACGCGTAGTATGGGAGCGCATGGCGCACGAGACCGCTAGGTCTCGTGCTCGCTCTTGAATGCGCTAGCTCTTGAATGATCTCAGAATGATCACGAGATGGCGCTGCGGTGCTGCTTAGCTAGTACGTGAATTGATCAATAGATGGCGCTGCGGTGCTCGCTCTTTCGTTGTCGCGTCGTAGCCACGCTCGCGCTCGCCCTCGGCGCGTGCCTCCCGGCGCGCGAGCTCTCTCACTCTTCCATGTGCTGTCTTGTGAGAGAGAGGGACAGAGAGAAAGAGAGAGAGAGAGCGAAAGGCGCGCGTAGACTATGGAAACGCTCTTTCTTCGATGAACGCTGTGCCAGCTCGCAAAGAAGGAGAACGCGCCCTCACTCGCGAGAGAGAACGTTGGCGCAGGCAGCGTCTTCTAGCGAGTTTCTTGACTGAAAAATACCGACTGCTCGCGCTGGAGAACCGTTCACCGGCCACCCATATATATATGTAGGCACTGGATCTTGACTTGCAATGAAGTGCCGGTGGGAGATTTCACTTGTGCGTAGTTGAACCATAAGGATTCGTAGCGTGCGCGTTAACTAAATTAATCCGGAACTCGGCACGATCTACGATAAACATCCGGAGCTTCGCCCACTCATAATCATTCACTCCGTGGATATGCGTTGATTTTTTTTTCCGTAATTAGTTCTCATTTTTGGTGCTTTCAGATGATGTCGCCGAAAGCTGTAGTGCGGATTTGTGGGTACATTTATAACATGATGTGTTCTGTTCTGTGTAATGTGTTGCATCAACTTGTAATAGTACACTTGGTTTGCTTTTAACATTGGGTACTTTTTGAAAATAGGCTTCGTTCTAAAATTTTGGAAAGGTCCACGATAACCCTCAAATGCACGTGGGACTCTTTCCTTTTTTGCAGTACTATCAACTTATTATAATTTTTTGCGTTGTAGTGCCCCAAATTAATATGCAGTAGACTAACGGGGAGTAGAATAGTGCATCGTACAATGCGATTTCCAGCCAAGAAGGGTAAAGGGTACTCAGTCTATAAAGGCAAACAAGAGTTTTACTGAATTATGTTACAGTTTTGTCCACGTCTACTTAAGCTACTCAGGCCAGGTAGGGATTCGAATGATGAGGGTAAGATAATTAGTAGGATAAGAATGGGGTGGAGTGCATTCGGCAAGCATTGTTAGATAATGAATGGCACCTTGCCGTTGTCTCTGAAGAGGAAAGTGTTTAGCACCTGAATCTAACCGGTACTCACCTACAGGGCAGAAACTTGGAAGCTAACTAAGAGGGTACAGCTTAAATTGAGGACGACGCAGCGAGCAATGGAATGGAAGATGGTAGGTGTAACATTATGGGACAATTAGGAGAGAGCTGACTGGGATAGGAAACAAACGCATGTTAAGGACATATTAACAGAAATTAAGGAGATATGGACGTGGGCAGGCGATGTAACCTGAAGGCAAGAAAATTGTTGGCCATTAAGGGTAGCAGAGCGGATCCCCAGAGAAGGTCTGCGTATCAGAGGGCGACAGAAAGTTAGGTGGGCAGATGAGATCAGCAAGTTTGCGAGGATAAATTGGACACAGTTGGCACAGTACCGAGATAATTGGAGATCCATGGGCGATGCCTTTGCCTCGGAGTAGGTGTAGACAGGCTGATGTATGTATGTATGTATGTATGTATGTATGTATGTATGTATGTATGTATGTATGTATGTATGTATGTATGTATGTATGTATGTATGTATGTATGTATGACTTCAGCTCTGAGTAGTCCTTCGCGTCTGCCGCCTCTAGTAGGCCGCAACAGCGCGTCTGAAGTATCGCGCTCGAGAGAGCGCCACGCACATACTGAGGATAAAGAAGGCGTAGCGGCCACATGTATCAAGGATTGTCATCTTATTCCACGAAATAAAAAAGTAAAATGACACCATATCATGATATTGTTACGGTGAAAGATGTTTATTTTAAAGAGTGGGGCGACGGATGGTCGCGGAAGGCTTAGCACTCAGCCCAGGATTGAGCCTCACTTCGTTGTCCTCTTCATCCGAGGTGCGGTATCAATTCCCCCGTTGCAGACGATGCCCACCAGGCGAGTCATTCAATGTCGCGCATGGTACGGCCTGGCAACATGAACGGCGTCAGTTCTTCTGGAACGACGGCCGGTAGATGTGAGTCGCGAAACCACTTACGTAACGTCATTAAAACGCGACAAGACGACCAAAGGACCTGTGTAGCGGGCCAGGAACTTTTGGTACAACCCACGCTTGCGGTACGGAGTCCACAGCCATACCAGATCTCCTTTTCTGTACGATACATGTCGATGTCGCTTGTCGTAACGCGCGTTTGAGCGGTCCTGTAATGCGAAAGTACGGAGACGCGCGATGCGCCGCGCCTCCTCTACGCGACAGAGTGTCTCAGCAAGAGGTCGTTTTTCCTCCTCGGAAAATGGGAGAATGGTGTCAAGGGTACTTCGTGGTCGGCGGACGTAGAGGAGGTAGAGCGGGCTGAAACCGGTGGTCTCGTGCAGCGCAGTATTGTACGCGTAAGTCATAAAAGGTAAAATTGCGTCCCAGTTTTTGTGCTTCGAGTCAACATACATAGCAAGCATGTTAATCAGAGTTCTGTTGACGCGCTCAGTCAGTCCGTTCGTCTGTGGATGGTATGACGTGGCGTGACGAAACTGGGAGGCTGAGCGGCGAAGCAGCTCCTCAACGACGTCGGCTACGAACTGGCGGCCGCGATCGCTGATAATCGCGCGAGGGGGTCCATACCGGAGGATTATGTAGCGTAATAAGAAGTCCGAAACGTGCTCGGCTGTGGCGGCAGAGAGTGGTGCGGTTTCAGCGCAACGGGTCAGATGGTCCACACAGATTATAATCCAGCGGTTCCACTGGATGAATCTCGGAAAAGGGCCTATCAAGTCAATGCCAACGACTTCAAAGGGAGAACACGGGGGTGGTATGGGATGGAGAAGGCCCGGCGGTGCACTAGTTGGACGTTTGTACCGTTGACAATGGTCACAACTCGTAACGTATGTGACCATAGTTTGACGCATGCATGGCCAGTAAAAACGTTCCAGTGCGCGGTTGTATGTCCTGGCAAATCCCATATGGACGGATGTTGGGTCGTCGTGCAAAGTTTTTAACACGTTGGCTCGCAAAGCCTTAGGAACTACCAAAAGAAGGCGGGCCCCGGTCCCAGAAAAATTCCGCCTGTAAAGAATTCCATCCGGTACAACGAAAGGGCTCTGGCGGGGCATCTCGATGGCAGATGAGAAAGAAGGAGCCAGACTATGGTCTTTGCGCTGTTCAGCACGGAAGGCGGCAAGATCTGGAAACGGTGAGTGTATAGCTGCTAGACAGCTAGTAGTCGAAATTGTCGGCGTCACTTTCCGTCATGGGAAAGGGAAGTCGCGACGGGCACTCAAGGTCTGCATGACGGCGGCCACTTAAAGCATACATCAAAGTCATACTCTTGCAAGCGTAAGGCCCAGCGTGCAAGACGGCCGAAAGGATCACGTAGACCAGTTAGGCAATAGAGTGAGTGGTGGTCTGTGACGATCGAGAATCGGTGGCCGTAGATGTACGGTCGAAACTTGCGTACGGCAGAGACGACCGGAAGACATTCTTGCTCGGTAACGGTGTAATTCCGTTCTGATTTACTCAAACAACGGCTAGCATAGGCAATGACATGTTCGGCGGCTGCGTGACGCTGAACTAAAACTGCGCCGATACCGATTCCACTAGAGTCACTGTGCACCTCAGTCGGGGCGGATGCGTCGAAATGGCGAAGAATAGGTCCGGAAGTCAGCATAAACTTCAGCTGAGGAAAGGACGACTCGCACTCTTTCGTCCACTGGAACAGCAAGCCTTTGTTGAGCAAATGAGTGAGAGGTTGAGCCATATTAGCGAGTTTTGGAACAAAACGCCGGAAATATGAGCACACGCCCAAGAAGCTTCGAATTTCACGCAGGTGAGCGCGGTCGAGTGAAGCTGCTTACGGCGGAGTCAGGTCAAACACCGTGCTTGTCTACGAGATGGCCAAGAACTATCGTTGCACGATCACCAAATAGGCATTTCTTGAATTCAAGGTAAGTGCCGCTTTCTCAAGGCACGTTAGGACAACATCAAGACGACGATTATGTTAGTCGAACGTGCGGCCAAAAATTACATCATCAAGATAACAAAGGCATATTTCCCATTTTAGGCAGCGGAGAACAGTGCACATAAATCGCTCAAAAGTGTCAGGAGCATTGTACAAACCAAACGGCATAACATTAAGCTAAAAGAGACCGTCTGGAGTTGTAAACGCTATTTTTTTCCATATCCGCCGAGTGCAAGGGAATTTGACAGTATCCAGACCTTAGAGACAGAGAGAGAAAACTAATTCAAAAATGGGTCCAGCGGTTGTGTCGGCGTAGGGCCACAAGCACCCCAGCCTAGGTCTACGGAAAAAAAATACGAAGCAGAGTGCAGGCAATCGATGACGTCGTCAATTTGGGGAAGCGGAAGGCAGGCTACAAGGTCAGTTACATCAGTCGCATCTTTACGTCGAGAAGATGGGATACATGGTAGAAAATAATTGGAATTATATTGGAGCATACACAAGAAGCAAAGCATATGGTCAGTAAAGCACGGTGTGCTAAAATAGGGGCGCGCACTGCGAAATTTCTGCGCACTCTAGCTGCATTTTAACAAGAAAGTGTCTCATGTAGGGCTCCACCAAGAAATCTGTGACGTATTTCCGTAGCGGAAGTAGACGCCTGAAAAATAAACACGCATTTGAGCATAAAAAAGTACCACCCGCTGGGATTCGAACCCACAACCAGCCAGGGTGCGACAGTAGGATCTGGAAGCGCTACCGACCACACCACCGCCAGACATAAAACACGAAGGAAAAGATGCGCCTTATATGCTTGCTATCCCGCTTTGCAATTCACATGTAATTGATGTCCGCTTAAAGCACGGGTATTTAGCAAGCGAAAGTGTTCCTAAAATAACATCGCTTCCCTTTCACTGCAGTCTTGGTTCCCAGTGGTGGTACCGGCACCTAGGAACGATGGAGCCAAGTCGTAAATTGTTGTTTTCAAATGGGCGCCGGCAGTTGGCGCTTCTGTACTCTCGACGCCTCTAACATAGAGAAACATGGCTCATTCGCCGCGCAAGCTTCGGCGTCTGGCAGGCGCGTTGCTTTAGGCACGGCCGCTACATGTCTTGTGTGAGGTAGGATAGCCAGTTGCGTCGTGGCGCGTTTACTCCAAGAAACGCAAAGACGGCCGTCGACAAACAAATGATGCGCCTTTCGCACAGCGAAGTGTGCGAAAGGCGCATCAAGTTCCGTGTCGCTTGTAAGGTTTCGCGGAGCATGACGGAGGCCTACGAGTGCGGCGAGCGACATCGTGGACGGGAATCCAGTTCAGATGTCCACATCACTGCTATCGCAATAATACCTTAAGAAACTACACGATGGAAGTAGGGTTTGCATCATGTTCACAAACACAATTTGACCTGGTATATTTCATGCAACAATGAAGCCAGTGGAGTCAGTCATCTTTAAGGACTCGACGAAATCGAAATGCTGAGAGTGCCCTTAAAGTGCCCTTAAAATGTCTCAACATAAATGAAAGCGTTGGGGCATTGCCTACTCTTATGGCAACGCGGTAAATGCTCTGCGGAGAAAAAAAAAAACAAAAGAAACTGAGCATGATAATGAAATAAGCATCGCTCGCAGAGAGGACCCAGTATTGCGCTAATATCATTGAGTCCACATTTTGATTTCGTCATTCTCAGCCAGTTGACGACATCGTGAAAGTGTAGAAGAGTGAAATACACACATGAATACGAAGCGGTCGCAACGCTCTTATCTTCACCGCACCAACCTTTCCACAATCACCGCTCACTTCGACCCGTGCCTTTGCACTTGTACGATTCCATCAACGCGGCGGCTAGAACAAAAGGGGGCAAACAAACCAATCGAGATCCGGTACGCGAAGACACAGGACGTGTGCGCGTTCGTGCGTGCGTACATCTGTCTTTCCTGCGGTACGGCAATCTCGGGAAGTGTGTTGTGGCTGGAGCCTTTCATTTTCCCTAAGTGGAAACGTCGTCGCCCCGTGCTAAGAAGGCGGGCCAGGGCATTGACCCGAGCTCTTCCACTGTTTAACGTTGAAGAAGCTGAGCTGACGTTTTCGTGGGTGCATTCCTGCCTGCACACGTTTCTATCAGTCGTTCCTCTTCCGAGTGCTCCGCTTTTCTCGCGACCTGTGCCTAAGCTCATTTCCTATTCATTCTCCGTTCATTGTTTATCGCGCGCCTTGGAGTTGCGGATGTTTCCGCTCATTTGGTGCGATATTGGTTTTGCGAAGGTGCCACGTCAATTGTGCTGGAGCGTGGAAATATCTATGTTAAAAACAAGCGCGTTTTGGTTCTGGTATGTTAGTGCCACATTGCGTCTGTATGATATTTGTCGTTCTTTTAACCCATGGGCGTCAACTTTTAGATCACAACAAGGCCCTGGAATAACAAAAAAAAAAAAAGAAAGCGTTTCAGACTCAGGCAGTGCATGGGTCGTAATCTCTGAATTTTGATTTCCGTCGTTGTTCAATTTGCGCTTTAAAATGCCCTATATACCCTCCGTTTATTTTAAAATCTTTTTGTTATCTGGCCTCCTACCTCTTATCTTCGAGTTCCTTTTTCTTGTCCATAAATTTCTTAGCTGCTTAATGTAGAGAACGTTCTGAATGTATCGACGCATTCATTCATTTTTAAGCTAAACAGCTGTCGTGTTAGCAAAAATAGACACCGTGTGCACTGATATATATATGCCAAATTTTTGCATTTACTTTGCTGAAGTTACGTTTCTCAAAATGGGTGATATTGCAGCACCAAAATAGATAAGCAAGATTTCTCTGTTTAGGATCATCCTTATACAACCAAGTTGTTCATGCTTGAATAGACAACAATATAACATGAATATGGGCGCGAATACTTACTGCATCTCGTGTATCCATCGTTGCCGTGCTATGGTATATATTCAGTTTTAAACTACGTAGGACATAAGGATACAAACAACTACTAGCTTGGAACACACACATAACGCAGACTATTGTATAGACAACGTATTATCAGCATATTAACAACAGTGAAAGCCTGGAATTTACTGCCAGGAAGTGTCTGTTCTCTACCACTTCAAGAGTTTCTCTAAGCCTGTTAAAGATCTTTTCTTAACTGGCTTGTTCAGCTGTTCCCTTTCCTGGTCTCCTGCGACATTGTTTATTGTTGCGAAAAAAATGGCCCGGAAGCTGTGGTCTATTGCTCATGGCCCTCGGCTGCTGATCCGAAGTTCGCGGATCAAATCCAGGCCGCAGCAGCTACATTTCGATGGAGGCGACATGTTGAGGCCCGTGTGCTGTGCCATGTCAGTGCATGTTAAAGAGCACCAAGAGGTCGACATTTCCGGGCACCTCCACTACGGCTTCTTTCGTATTCATAGCGCAGTTTTTGGATGTAAAACTGCACAAAACAAATGAAGTGAATGTCCATTTTGTCCTTGTGCTTTTTATTCGCAACTTGCAATAACCATTTGAGGATTCAGTAGGTAAAAATAAATAAGCACATAATAAATACACAGGACAACGCACTCACTATGATCATAGCAAGCGTGAAGTAAACTAAACAGGTACCGTATTCGTATGTAGGGGCATTTTGTCATTGGTGAGCCGGTTTTGCTATTAATGGGACAAGTTCCAGAATTGGTTGGAATATTATCTTGTCAACGTTGTATTTTGCTGTATTTTTTTGTCTTTGGTGATAGACGTTCGTGTAAATGTGGGCGCAAACAAATATGAGCTTTAGGAAAGAAATGTCGGGTAAAGTGATCACTAAGTCATTCCTCGAATACATGCACCAAATTGTACCGCGCTAACTAGATCGGTCACAAATACGGCTTCATAAGCCGTCCCATGTTGTTCACCCTTTTCGTTGCTGAGATTAATGCGATGGTCAGTACAACCTCTTGTTTGAGCCGGCCTTGTCGCGGGTGAACAAAAGATCGGGTCGTCTCTACGCACCACATGGTCCCTTTCTTTTTACGTCACAACTTCGGTGCTTCAAGAGGCGTTCCCCCCGCCCACTCCTTTCCTACCCGCACCAGTAGGATTCGGAGTGGGCCGTTATAGATTGCGTGCTTAACTTTTACCTATTGCGCGCTTTCGGTGGTGTTCAAGTGAACGTCACTACAAGCGGCGAACCTGGGCATAACTCACAATTTTACTTCCGCAAAAATACATACAGTTACTTTTGGTTATTTATGAGATACGCGTGTGCGCCATTGTAATCTGTATCGGCTTCTAGAATGATATTTTTAAGTTGCCTGCGCAATGTGTGGTAGCGTTCTCTCATGGTAATAGGAGCAGTTGTGTCCTGGTGTGTCAGCTTTATAATTAGAGCAATCACGAAGCTAGAAAGCATACCTTCATTATTTACCATGTCAAACCACAAACGTTTAAAGAAATGTAGTGTGCCATATCTATTCCTAATACAGAAAACACGTAATACATAGCAGCTCCGTGATCCACAGCCTTACAGAGCAAGTGACCTTAGCCTGTCGAGAATCTATCTCCAAAAGTGTGACGTAACACATTTAAATAGACGCTGGTAGAAATTTTTTCATCCGTTGTATTTTCGCTGCATTATGTAGCCGGGGGTCTTTTATTCATAACACGGCAGAATTGCTTTAAAGCGCAGCAGAAGATTATTTAGATTCCGTGTAATGCCGACCTTTCTGAGTTTTACCTTGGGAGAGCTCTGAAACCAACAAGCCACATGGTGCAACTGGCGCCACCTAGCGTTTCCAATGGGGCAAACAAATTTCGCCTAGGGAGAACACAGAACTTCAACTCACTTCCGCGGGTACTGCAACACGTGCCCCTATTCCTTCTCCGGTCAGACGTCCTACGCGTTCTAGAAGTCGCCCTTATCATAGTAGTAGGGTAGCTGCGATTCTGTTCAGGCATGATAACGTCAGCGTTCTACTACTGCAATCGTGACTATCAAGTCATCATTGCTAGGTGCACAGCTGGGGGATTGGTCGCTGTGGTGACGTCATGGAAGTTGGGGGCCTCCTTGGGGTCACCTGTGGTGTTGCCAATGTCGCGAGGTGCGGCGTGTAGCACTCGATTGCGCGTGCGAACTTCAATACTCACTTTAAGTACCTGCAGAGCTATATTCGTAGTTGAAATATTGCTGTATACACGACTTCCCAGCCAAGTCCTCTGACCACCCTGCAGATTAGACGCAACCTTATAGAGGTAAAGATAGACGACGAACTTGTTGTTGCTCTCGCGATACTGGGTTCCATCTATCAGTTATGCATTCTGAACTGCGCCGCCTTAAGAAGGTTCTGACGCCGCCCGCGGTACTGCTCATCCGTGTCGCCGATGGTAAGACGTTTCCCGTGCTAGGGATGTGCTCTGCGAGAATAAAGCATTGCCGACCGCTCTACAACTGTACTACTTGGTGTAATAAAACAATGATCTCACGAACTTATTCTGGGCATGGACTTCCTATCCGCCCACTCTGCCCTTGTTGACTGGGGAACCGGCTCGCTTCAGCTTGATCTGCCGTTTCATGACGACGTTACAGCCACATGTCAATCGCGCTTGTGTTCCGTGGATCATGTCCGTCTAGCTCCTCAAGCCGTGACGTATGTTAACTTGGCGACCACTCCTGGTGTGCCGGACAGTGTGACTATGTCCTTACCCCTGTCGTTGACGTTTTGTTGGCCAGAAATGTCGCAGTTCCTCATACAGTTCTGAAAGTTACAAATAACCGAGTATATCTGCCTCTGTTGAACTTCAGCTTGTCAATCCAAGTTATCAGACGGAATGACTCTGGACACAGTATCTTCTATCGACCAGTAGGCCATTTCTGCTTTGACCGCCGACGCTTCTTTGCCGTCTGTTTCGTCCTCCTCCTCGCACAGTCCTGCTGGTGACCACATTGACAAGATGATCGCACCTGACCTCTACCCAGCACTTTCACGAAAATTCCACGTGCAGGAACAGAGTGCTCACTAGCAAGAGTGGTAAAGGAATGTATTTAGAAATGATGTATATACAGGGAGCAGCCGTTGGAGCCAAGATAGAAGACCAGCGCAGCAACAACAACAGCAGCACGAGCGGTCCCAGATCGTCGTCTTCGTCGCTTTCCTGCGCACACTCTCACGTAAAGGATGGCGCTCTTTTCACCAACCAGGAAGCCTTCGTAACAATATGATCGCTTATATGTGCATGTCAGCAAAAATCGATCCCGCAAGCTATCTCAGCAGCGAAATTTTGATCTTAGTGACTCTTTAGGCATATTGATGAGCGGCCTTCTCTGCTGAACATTCATCCATATTTCCGACAAGTCTTATTTTGTTGCGCTTCTCGCTCAAAATACGCAATCGAGGTGCATTTTAAATTCCCTTCTCGTGTAAAGATATTTGCCATGTGTTCCCATCTGCATCGCACGCCATGGAAAAAAACGACTTCGTAGGAATGTCGTTTTTGACGTCTTTTACTTCAACATATATAATAGGGGCCATGACCGTACATACATGCTGAGTGATGGCCTTTTCTTCGGCTACTTCAGCAGGCGTCTGTGCGAGCATGGTGGCGTATTGAAACATCCATGCTACAAACACCACATACCATTAGTAAACCATGCGTTGAACTTTTTATGCAGAGCAACACACACCAACTTCGACCATCGGACTTCTACTGTGGTTATTTTGAATCTTCTGGTACATATGTCGCGGCATCATTTATTTTCGGACAGGAAATTCCCATGGAAAGATGATCTTTCTTTCTTTCTTTCTTTTTTCCTTGAAGTTTGGCTCTTGCTCACTACGGGGGATTGGCCATGAAGCCGGCGGTTAATATAAAGAGGGGAAAAGAATTGAGCTAAAGCAAAGGAAGAATAAAGAATCGGTAACGTAAGTAAGAATGAAATGTTAGAAAAAGATAGGCAATTTATAATAGAAATGAACTATAATAAAATAATTTGAGGTTTAATCAACTAGTGGAAGCAATTTCGAGGTACGAAGGTTTGGATTGAATGATGATTAGCAATGAATTCTTTCTGTTTTTAACCAAACGGTTCGAATTCTTCTTTTTCTCAGTGAACGCCACGAACATTATGCTTCTGCAATGTGCAATTTTTGCTAAGGTGGGTAATTTTCCAAATCGCACAGGATTTCTTCATTTCTGCGGTCCACAATTCATTCCTTGAGCAACCTGCAGCAGTGTAATGAATACATTTGTTGAGCCATAGCGCTGGAATCACTCCATTCTAAAGGATAAATTTCCCGATTTGCACTTAGGTCACTGTCTGCTTTGGCTGGCTATAAATTCCCACATTGTGTTTTATTGTGGGAATAGATTATTATTATTATTATTATTATTATTATTATTATTATTAAGTAACATAAAACACAGAGTGAAGAAGGAAGGAGCAAACTGGCAACTGCCACCGAGTATGGCACAACGCCTGCTTACTCTTTCAGGAGTGAAGAGATAGGAGAAGCGAGAGATAGGAGGAGAGAGGAAATATAATACAACAAGAAGGAAAAGTGGAAGCAAAGACGAATAAAGGCAGACAAAATGAAGTAAACACATAAGCATGACTATATGCGGTAGGCTAAACCAGTAGCTTTCAAGGAAGTTAACAGGGCTCGAGGGGCCTGATCACGTCGACTAGCACTTCTACTGGGAAAAAGGCAATCTGTAACTGAGGCACACCGCAGTCTAATCAGTCCGTATGCATTGACTAACAATGCACGCTGCGTGGCAAATGAAGGTCAATGCAACTCTTCGAGCGTTTCGCTGGAGCCACAAGGCGCACACGACGGGCTATCCGCGCGAACTTGACGGTGTAACCATTCGCGCACTGACACAGAGCCAAGCTTTAACGTCTACAGGAGGGTTCTAGCCCTACGAGGCAAGCCACGACCGCGGACACGGGGAGAAAATGACCCCGTTACAACACGCTGATCTCGGTGCTGTTTCAGTAAGTGTCGATGGATCAGTGAAAGCGCACTGTCAAACGTGCAATTGATGTCCGGGCAATTGCACTCCTTGTGGGCACAACTTGGAGCTAGGCGGTCAGCCTCTACGTTGCCAGGAATACAAACATGCGATGGTTTCCATTGGGCACCAAGCGACACACCACGAGAAATAATTTTATCGGCCGATTCCTTAATACTGTATTGATGTGGGCTGTCAGCGTGACCTCTCAGTAATATGCTAAGGGCAGCACGGGAGTCTCTAAGGATGACGGCCTTGAACGCATTCAAATGCTCGTTCATGTGCTTCAAAGCAGCATCAATTGCTACCAGTACTGCTGTAGTCATCGATGGTGTATGGGGTATACCATATACACGCCTGGTGTTGGTGTCTGTCGATGGGCAGCAGAAAGCTGCGGAGGCACCTTGGGTGTCGCCGTGCACAGATGCGTCTGTAAATATTTTAAGATAATCGTCACATTTTTTACGTAAATACGACTGGGCGAATTGGAATAGTGCGGAAGTAGGCTGGCCAGATTTTTTACGTATTTCTGGAATCGACAGTATATGGAGAGAGGACAGCCCCTGCCTTTCGGTGTGTGAAGGGAAGTGTTGTCTTCTGATCTGCCAGCAATGCCACAAAGCCGCCATATTCCCCATTCGAGAGAACGGGCGCTGAATTAGCGGACTAAGTAGTACTTGGCTATCGAATGCCCGGTGCAAACGTTCCATGTGATGCAACGCCCTCTGGTCTCCTTGCAGCCACGGGGGCAACTGGTGTGCTCTAGGGAGCAGGGGAAGAGATCGCGCGTCACAAGGTAAGCCAAGAATGACTCTGAGGGCAACTTCATGGTCCTGCTCCATTTGGAACATCGGGCTTCGCCGTACGTTCAAGATTTGCAAAGCGTACATCAAGCCAGAAAGTACAGACGATTGGTACACTTGAAGTGCAGTCATCTGGTCAATAGAATATGCATACTAATAAGAATATGCATACGCGCAGCACCCCAAAAAATATAGCTCTTAAACATTTTTTTGTTATGCACTGAACGTAAGTATGTACACCTAGGCAAACATTGCGATTCACACGTGACCGCCGTGTCATTCATATGGCAACAGCATGATAAGGTGGCCGTCCTGAAATAGGTGTAGTGAAACAGATAACGACAAACAAGAGTGCTAAAATTTCTGAAGGCGATGTCACTGCCGCAGTGTATTTGTGCAAGTCGCAGAGAGTCTTTTCATTAAGCAACAGCATAGGCGAAGTTAACGTGTGCAACAGCTAAAACAACGACGTGGTTGTTATTCACGTTTCTTTGTCCGGTGTCTCCTCGCGCAAGAAGGAAAATGAAATAATCAGGATACAATAACACGATTGGCCAACAAACACACAACTACGTTGCCACTGCATTAGGAAGCGCCAGTCCCGTAAAAGAAGTCGTGCAAGCACTGACCTCCACTTATCAATCGGGTTTGTCTTCTCGTATCCTTCCTGTGGACATCGTGAAATTTGTGTAAATGCATTCCCGATTTACCCGTGAGGGATCTTGCATATCCAATAATGAATGTTTTCCACGTTCTACAATTCATATGCAGCACCCGAAACCGAACAACCTCGTGACACCGGTGTAACTTGTTCGAGCTCCGTGCATATTACACTGTGTCTTTACGACCTTCAACACCTTCACATATAATGATTTCGTTTTGGGCAATGTAACCTCGGCGGCACTCGACGCGGCGCAAGCAGTCGTCATTGCCCTTCAAGTAAATATGTGTTTAAGAATTAGTCTGCTCAAGCGCGCGTGAGAATGTACTTTTCACAGAGAGAAAATGTTCCGGCTACATTAACTCAAGGCACTCTGAAAAAGGCGTAACGTCATCGGCAACGCATCTGAAGCGTCAAGCGCAACTACTTTTGCATGACGCTTACTGTGGTGATTCCTGCACATGTAGCGGCTGCAACTCGCCGCTATAACCGTACTAGCACGGTACTCGAGGATAAATTTTACGTTATAAATTTAGATACGGTTTTGCAGAGCCCGCTGAATCAATTGCATGAAAGACCATTTATGTGCGCGCAAATCTTAGCTCACGGTCGCGCGCTTGCGACCGTGTGTGTGTGCGCGCGCACACGTGTAACCCCAAGGAAGACCAGCGAGGAGAGCGAGTTAGACGCCTTTACTTACCGGAAATAGCATGGTCTAGGTCCATTGGACAATAATTAAGAGGGAAGGAAAGTGTTGCCCGTACACACCTTCCAGCGTCAATAGATTTCTGGCTTTTGTCCCAAATGCATGTCGCCGGGGGATAACAACGGCGCACTTCCAGGTTCTCGCCTTTTTTCACCCAGAGCCTCCAATATTCTTTCAGTATTTGCGGTACCGATTTAAGAGGAAATGACGAAGCAGCCATTTAAATATTTTGCACTTTGCGTCAGTCTCATTCAACTCATAACTGTAAGAGACTAATTTAGCATATATTTTTACAGGGGCAAATAAATTTGCTTCGTCAATGTAGGCGCCACACTGTGCCATACGAAGACAAAACTTGTGGTGCCTTATACTTACTCGCAATCCGGAGCTGAGTATCGGAAGGATTGTTCCTAGAGAGCCTTATCGACGTAGATAGCACGAGCTAATGTATACTATATCATCTTACACCAACAATATTGCTTAAATCGTGGTTTTTGTAGATCGGGAAGGACGAGCTATAAGTTTGAATAGTGAGGATATTTGTTCTGAATATCACTTGGCTCCGAAATGATTTTATTGAACTCCTGGAAAAAAAGAATGACTAAGTGAAACGTAGCCGCTGCCCTCTACCCCGTTATTGGCCCAATCACGCCAACCTTTCCGTTTCAAGTCATAGCTGGGCCCTGTCGGGACGAGTACTCCCTTATAAAAATGCTCGTTGACTGTTTTTAAAACTCTTTCCAACATTCTACCAACTTTATGGACGTCCTACTGACTTTTACTTTCTATGCACATACGGTTAAAAAAAAGTTCGTTCAGTTGTGTTGAAAGAAAGTTTGCTTACAGAAAGTAAAAATAAGGTATGATAAAACATTATCATTAAATTGTTATATGTAATGTCACTGTGATATTCTGCGCAATTATAGAGCGCACCTCTTATTGGGCATGAATTGCAATAGCACACTTTTGACCAGGCTGTTTGCTTCGAGTATATATATATATATATATATATATATATATATATATATATATATATATAACGGAAGGGGCCAAAGGCTCGTTTTATTTGCTAGAAACAACTTAATGAGCCAACAGACATTGAACCTAGGGAAGCATAGAGAAGTTAATTGTAGTATTGTATTTGTGCAGTAAGTAGAAATGAATTAATGTGAACGAAAAACTATATATATAGTTCAGAAAGAAGATATCCGTGAGCCCGAATAAATATTTTCAAAAGAAGAGATTCACACGATTAACAAAAAGAATATAAGTTTACTGACGTTGCGGCCGGTGGACCGGCCTTCATCAGAGTAAAAAGCTGTTGCCGAGCACCCTCCTTTTAAGGGTACAGGAAGGGGAGAGAGTGCGGCTACAAAGGCGTATTCTGTACACGGAATGGCTATGAAGTCTTCCTGGACAGAACACGTGGTCGGCTGCGGCGAGTCACGAGGCGACCCCGTAGCCTATCAATTAACAGCAAGGCGGAACACTTGCAACCCCGAGGGATTCTACTACCTGTATGTAACGGAACTATAAAGCCACTGTACATTGTAAAAATGGCAATCACCACAGCATAAATGACAAAAAGGATTAAAAAAATTAAAAAATAAAATAAAAATAAGCAAATAAATAAAAAAATATACAACAAAAAAACCGAAAATACTGATTTATTAACAAACTGCCGAAATATCTTGTAATGAAAAAATATATAAACCATGAAGGAAGAAAAATGGAAATAAAATGAAAAAAAAAACAACTTTTGTGTGAAATAACGTATTGTAGTTGTTTGAAATGGCTTCCTCATAATGGCAATGCCCTAGACACTCCGGAAACATGTGAGTTTACCCGTGTTTTCATTAATGCCCGAGGTAGCGGCTTTGAACTTATAAATGAGGTAGGACTCACGAACCTCGCGGTCGTGGTGCGTCCGAAAGCCCGATTCCAGTATTATTGCTTTCAGGTCACTAAATGAATGGCCGGGAAGGTGCCCGTGCTTAGACAGGGGCAGATTCAAGGAATTTTTGGCGTGTGACTTGTGATTATTAAATCGTATTCGGAAAGGAGTTTCTGTCTGACCAATATATTGTTGATTACATTTAGTGCACTCAAGCAGGTAAACGACATTAGCCGTGTCACAAGTGAAGTTTCCTTTAATTTGTACAAAAAAGTCGGACGCGGTGCTTGTTGCTTTTTGTGTAGTTCTAATGTATGGGCAGACCTGGCAACGTGGCTTATTGCACGGCCTGCATCCAGTGCCACGACGTGGATTTAAAGTTGATTTAGTTAAGATGTCGCGTAAATTTGTGTTTCGTCTGTACACGACACGAGGCGGTTCCACGAATATGCGTTTGAGGCGATCACTTTGAGTAAGAATATTATGATGTTTTTTAAGAATAGCTGACACCTTTGGCAGCGATGCAGAGTAAGTAAGTATTAAGTTAGTCTTGTGTTCCCTGCTTGGTGACTGATTTCTGAGAATTTCAGCGCGGTCAAGCATGTCGGCGCGAGTTATAGCATCGTCAATTATCTTTTCCGGGTATTTCTGTTTGAGGAGGACCTTTTTCATTTGTGAAATGAAAAAAGTTTATATATATATATATATATATATATATATATATATATATATATATATATATATATATATATATATAAACTCAGATTCATGTGCCTTGCTCGCTATTATTATTATTTGAAGTAAGGAGAACATATATCAAGTGTGCCCAATAACGTTTACAGGGCTTGATGCAAGTTCTTTGCTATTCCCTTCAACAACTGCATGTCATGTACAAATCTCTGAAGTTATAAAGTATGTGAGGGATCCAATTGTGAAGCTCACCCACGATGTATTTCCGCGCATATTTCGCCGTGAGGCTAATATCGTACGCGCCTTTATTAATTCGAAGCATATGAAATCAATTAGATAATTGATTTGATTATTGTTATTTTGATTACTTCATCAGATGACAGCATAAAATGTCTTCTCTGCGAACATAAGCATTGCAGTATTTCGTTCTTGTTTGTTACCACTCTTGGGCGGGAATCATTGCAGTAGAGGCTCGCCTAGCTCGGAATGTACCGACGGGGTCGTCATGGGGTTGCAAAAGGGCCCCCCTCAAGCGGCATCAGCTGACTCGCCATCCCTCTCCATCACTCGTGATTCCTTGTTTTGCTGCTTTTTGGACGCTGTGAGTGTCGATGTCGTCCTTTCAACCCTCGCTCCTTCCTATTAGCACGCCCCTCCCATCGTCCCTCTTCGCCATGAGACCTTTAGGAGAGGTTTACCTACAATGTAATGCTCCCCCGCCCTTTTTCTTACCGTAATAGTCTAACTTTATCACATTATGCAGTTAATTATGCAGTTGGTGGTATTGCTGCAGTTTTTTATCTGTTTGAAGTGGCATTCCTTGCAAATGCACGCACTAGACGTTTTGAATTTCCCGCTCATAGAATTTGAACCCTCGCTCCTTCCCAATAGCACCCCCCCCCCCTCTTTCCTCTATCTTCGCCGTGAGACCTTTAGCAGAAGTGTACCCACAATGAAACGCTCCCCCACCTTTCTTTTGTTACCGTGATAGTCTAACTTGATTACATTATGCAGTTAATTATGCATTCTGTAGTTTTTTACTTGTTTAAAATGGCGTTCCTTGCAAATGCACGGACAAGACATTTTGAATTTCCCGCTCAGAAAATTTCAACGTTCGCACCTTCCCATAACACGCCCCTCCGCTCCTCTCTCTTCACCGTGAGCAGAATTTTGACTTGGGCTAGTTGGTTCATGCTCTTAAAATAGCAGCGCGACCAAGACGAAGACAGGCGACACATGAATCACACAGACACAGACCTTTAGGAGAAGTTTACCTACAATGTAACGCTCCCGCACCCTTTTTTCTTACCATGATAGTATAACTCTATTACATTACGCAGTTAATTATACAATTGGTGCTATTACTGCAGCTTTTTATTTGTTTAAAATGGCATTCCTTGCAAGTGCACGCACAAGATGTTTTGAATTTCCCGCTCATAGAATTTCAACCTTCGCTCTTTACCATTAGCACGCCCCTCGCCTCCTCTCTCCTCGCCGTGAGACCTTTAGGAGAAGTTAAATTAGAAGAAGTTATTACATTATGCAGTTAATATTGCAATTGGTGGTATTACTGCAGTTATTTATTTGTTTAAAATGGCATTCCATGCAAATGGACGCACTAGACGTTTTGAATTTCCCACTCCTAGATCCCAAGATTCGGCGATTCGGCCTCAGTGATCTGCAATTTGGTCTCTTTTTGTTTTGAATAAATAGAGTTTATAAGCATCATTTCTATTTTTGTAGTCTGTGTAGCATTTTAAAATATTAAATACATATATAAAAGTACGTTAAAACAAGCGTAAAAATAGTGTTGTGCGCAAATGCGGCCACCGAAAACTCAGTCAACTCAGTCACTAGGTGTCGCGTTTTTTCCCGCTTGTGTTGTTGTGCGAGTAGTGCAAGCTGCATTTTCCTTGCATTTGAAGCGTTGTTTGCCTCGTGTACTTGTGTCCTGTGTTTTGCCGGTGCTGCTTAGCACCGAGGTCTCGTTCTTCGAATCGTGGAGCACCTACCAAACGGGAACGGGCCTCATCAGCGCTTCGAACATTGGCAATGCCCGTAGACTGTCACGCCATCAAGCGGATTGGAGGAGAACCCTCCGGAGGAGGGTTAGCAGACGACAAAATGGTCGCCCTGGCCGCCGCTGCCCTGTTCGTGTGTGCTAGCCCGATTGTTAGCGCGTTGGCAAGGAAAAAGAACACGACAACCTCGAATGTTTCGTGCAGCAGTGAATAAATCTGGGCCCCGTGACGGGATAAACCTTATTCTTTCTTGCGAGACTCGAAGCTTTCGTGAAGATACATGGTGAAGCTCGGGCTAGCCGCGCTGCCAACGAAAGCCCACACCGTACATGTTCCAGCTCCGCGAGATTTTTTCAAGCTACGTAGTAAGTGAGGTACTGTTGCCTGAACTTTTCTGTAGAAATTCACGCTGTTTCGCTTGTACGTATTATCCGTTGATGTTTTTTTATTGCGCGATCGAAGCCCATAACATTGCATGCGGCGGAGTCGCGTAAGCTCGCGATCTCGCGTGTTTGATAACTAAGCAGTATGAGGGCCTTCGTAATGGAAAGTCTCGCATTAAAATAGGGCGCTTTATCATTCAGGAAAGCACTGTTATGAATCTTTATGGTGAGTGTTCAGTCATCCGCGGGGCCGCGTTCTTCCCATATGTACTGGGATCAAGTGAAATCTCCCACCGGCACTTCATTGCAAGTCAAGATCCAGTATATATATATATATATATATATATATATATATATATATATATATATATATATGGGATTTGCCGGTGAACGCTTCTCCAACGCGAGCAGTCGGTAATTCTCAATCAAGAATCTCGCTAGGAGACGCGGCCTGCGCCAACGTTGTCTCTCGCGTTTGCCGGGGCAGTGTCGAGTTTGCCGGGGAGCGCGTGGCTCCCGGTGCTCGAGGCGAGGGCGAGCGCCAGGTGCCACGCGCTCGCCCTCGGCGCGTGCGTGCCCTCCGGCAGGCACGCGGCGGTGGCTACCTACTACTACGACTACTACTACTACTACTACATACATCGGGGACGCACGAAATGGCTGCTAATGGGGAATGAGAGACAGAAGAATTCGGCTTTTAGTTAACGCGCACGCTGCGAATTTTTTATTGTTCAACAACGCACAGGAGAAATCTCCCACCGGCACCACCTTGGAGGTCAAAGCGTAAGACTGGTTACGCACTACGACGAGGGACGAACGGGTGCCGCTTTAAGGAGCTTCGCCCCTAAAAATCGGATGCGGTATCGCTTACAAGGAAAACAAAAGCATGGAAGTCGTTGGCGTCCGAGTTCAACAGCACAGAAAATGTACGGCCGCGCACAGTCGCCCAGCTACGGAAGCTGTGGGACAACTTGAAACAGCGTCACTATACGTCACCATACGTGAAATCGCTTGCTCGTGACGCGAATTCAAACAAACCTGCGACGTTGCTGTCAGCCAACGGAACGCAGTATGCCATTATTTCTTTCCTGGCGCCGGTGCGGCCGAAGGGCCGGAGCACCCGGGAGCCCTGCGGTGCACTGCCATCTCTTGCCAGAAAAGAAAGTACAAAATCGTGCAGTGAAGCGCTCTTTCAGTGAAAGGAGCGATGTAAGGTGGAACGAAGGTTGCTCCAGTGCTACCTTAACTTAAGGGACCACCAAGGAAGGCCTCGTTGAGGGTACCTTAGTAAGGGGCGTTCTGGAATGCGTGATAAGGCGTCCTCAAGTAGTTAAAGGATCCTCAGTGAGGTAAGGAGCGTTTCAGAATACGGGCCTAAGGCGTGGAAGAAGAATAGGAGCAGGATGAAGAGCATGTTGACCACAGGGTGTCGGAGGAGGACCGAGGGGTTGACGCTGAAGACAAGACGCTTGGTGGTGTTTGTGGCGCGCGCTATGGTACTGATCCGTGCTGGAGTTCGCCGGTGACGTTTCGCTGGGCACGGCCGCTATGAACTCGGCGGCTGGCGCTTACTGAAGGCCTGCGGGTTATGACTGAGCAGGCGCGGCGACCTGCGGCTGCCAACTCTTCCTAAGCGTAAAAAAAGCCAACTGGATCAGCAGCTGTGTTGACGGTGCTTGTCGGACATGACATGAGGTTCTAGTGTGTGTTAACCGCTTTTATAATGTTGTAGGAAACAGTACATACCTACTACTATTATAAAATTGTACCTTGGGCTTGTTGGTACATAACCAGGCGCGCGATTCTAAGATTCTGATTGTGCATGTCTTAGAGAGCGCTATGTCTAGTACAACTATTTCTCAGCATGCCATTATCTAGATTTGCTCGACAGTGTAGGAATACAACAAACGACGCTGATGAAAAGCGCACAAACACACCGTAGCCTGTATTTATTTTGGAACAAACAGGCGCCTGTTCACTGAAGTAAGTGCCTATGTTGCGTCGTACCATGAACACAGCCTTCCGTCGCCCCAGTGCTGTCAACGTGCTTGGTAAGTGCAACGGGCCTCATTAACTGTCTCTGACACATGCCGTGCTTGTGTGTGTGCGCGATTTGACCTCTCTCTTTCTCCCTTTATTCTTTTCTTCCATCCCTTTCTGTCTCCCTCCACCCCTTACCCAGTGCAGGGCAGCAAACTGGATATTTTCCTTCCGGTTAACCTCCCTGCCTTCCGCCTATCGTCTCTCTCTCTCTCTTGGTAAGCCCACGTTATGCACTTAACTACTCAAATAGAACAAAGACGTTGATCCTACTCGTACACTTGGCTGCATGCTAGACAATAGCGCACCAACCACTTTATCGGCGACTACTTCTTATGCTACCGATTCGCACATGTACTGCCATCCCATTGAATATTGCATATTCTTCATATGACGCTTCACCTAAATACATTTGTGCTTCCTGCCGTTTATTTATAGAGACAAGCAGTGTGTAGTATATATGAGCCACCCATTAGGAAGTCACAGACACGCTTCTGAAAAGAGTGCCCATCTATTTTGCTGTCTTTGCAATGCATGGTGGGCTCACATATTTGTCATTTTTCGTTTTAATGCAGAAAGCTTCGAAAATCAGACGGCATTGCTCATTCTTAAGCTCGAAAATACATAAGACGTACGATTTCTTACTAGCCCAGGAAACCGCTTTGAGGTGTCAGGGATAGTGCAAACGCTGAAGTTGATTTGTTGGCCCCTCGGTACTGCTCCTAATATAGGTATCTGCAATGAGAAATTATTAGACAGAGCTAAGAGCACCTGTTAAAAAACAGCTGGTGATAAAGGAGTTGATGCAATCGCGACGGCCTAGGACATTTCAGCCCAGTAACAACGCGCGCCTTTCCTTTTATAAGCAAATCGCTTTCCTCCGGACCGCCGGAAATCGTCCCAAGTCTGTTTATTTCGTCTTCTTATAATTCACTATAGCACATAATATGAAAAGTTTGTTGATTAGGAAGGCTTTTGAGCTACTTTAAGCGACTGCTAGAAACAACTTAATGAGCAAACAGACAATGAAGCCTAGGAAAGCATAGGGGATGTTACTTGTGGTATTGTAATTGTGGAGAAAGTAGAAAGGAATTAAAGTGGCTTTCCTTGGCTTCATTGTCTGTTTGCTCATTAAGTTGTTTCTAACAAATAAAGAACGAGCCCTTGACCCCTTCCCTTTCCTTAAGCGACTGCGTGTGATGAAGGTTTAAATAGCCAGACTGACGCCTTCACGCTTGATTAAAGGGCTTGATGAGTCGGTTCTCCAGTTTGCTATATCCATCGGTGGTTCCATACGCCAGCTCACAGTCTGCCAGGAAAGGCGTGGTGTGATGTGCGTTATAAGTACATCTGCTCCCATTCTCGCCGCAAGAAGTATGAGACTCAGCTAACGCTAGCGCCTACTCTCACCAAAATCTGCAACTGTGCATTCCGGAAAGTGACGGAAAACGCTGCTACGTAAATTGTTACAGCACAACTATTTGCTAGTGACACCGACAAGCCAGCGCACATCGGTGAGAATCTTGACCTCAGACTGGGACAAAATACGGCTCAAACGCACATTATACCACTCGAGTGCCTTATTTAGAAAAGTGTTAAGGTACACAAATCACTTCAAGAAGTGAGGTAGCGAGCCACGAAACGTTCTTATCAAGCATGACGGTTTAAAGCTCGTTACATAATCCTTGATCGTACGCTATCGCACCAGGCAGTCATACGCCCTCCTAACAAACTACCTGTCAATAGAATGAGCAAGAGTTCATTATACGAAGGACGGAATAAATAATATTAGACCGCTTTGCAGGGTTTGCAAGAAAGCTATTGGAGTACGAAATGAAAGTCACGGGCGTTATCGGGCTTAAACATTCTAGGCCACGACGATCGCATCGACTCCCTCATTACCAACTGCGTGGTAATAGTTGCGCGTAGCTGTGTCTGGCGCATTCTCATTACAGGTACCTTTATTATAGGACAGACGCTGGGAGGCAACAGAATAAACTGCAGCGTGTGCCCTATGCCTAATTATCTCAGCGCCAGCTGTTTACCGAATGCGCCAAGATGATTGCTGAAAGTCGGGGTAAATTATCTTTTGCGTCCCTTAATTTTTTTGTGCTTACTGCTTGCGGACCCGGCAATGAGCCTCCGTGGCCTTTAGAATCATAGGATCATTTTCGCTTATTTAGCTAAACCGCGAAGCGCACCATCGTTGCCGGCTGATCAGATATTGCCGCACTTTGTGGTTTGCTGAAGTTTTGTATGCTGAAGCATCACTTTCTGGACCTACTAAATTTCCGGAACGCGATGGTAAAAATCAACTTGATCATACAAAACGGCTATCGATATTATTATTAACTTCCTCATAGTCATGCCTACTTCAATGTGTATTGTTGCGTCTTGCTTCAGCTGGCCGCAAGAGTAGCATGTAATTTTTCTCATTTCGCACACCACCTAATTATCTGCTGTCAGCCACAGTGTTTGCGTACACTTGTTAACCATTCTGTCATAAACGCACAGCACCTAATGTGCGAATTGAGCTTGCTTCAGCTTGTCACCTGCATTATATGCCTAGTGCAAATGCGTTGGTCCCACTGGAGGCAAATACAATTGATAATTACAGATTTGGTGCGAATGTGTTCGCGTTAAAGAACGTTGTCAGTAACTGGAGCAAGAATTTCGTGACACCAAGTAAGTAAGACATGCATCCTGGAATGTCACATAGGAAAATTAGTCCTTTGTGCCCCTGCAGCTTTCGTTGATTTTGCAATACTGCTCTGTCATTCTAGCAACTACTTTATATACTATGTAAACGATCGCATTATTGTTTTGACCACTCTCAGGAACGCACGATGGGTCAGTGGGCGCTGGTTTGTTAAACACGACCTCATGAATCCAGCAGACAACGAAGTCGAGGAAGGCATAATCGCCATAAATGACACTTTTTGTAGCTCTTAACTAGTCGTGTAGTAATAGCACAATAATGTTCAGAAAGCATTGTGTACGAAAAGACATACAAAATTACACCATCTCCCCGAAGGGGACCATGGGGTGATGCGGAGCATCGCTGGGAGTTTCAGCGGTGCATTTAACGGCGGTGTTTACAGGTTTGCAGTGTTTTCGGTGTTACCTTTCCGGTGAACCTTGCGTGTTATTACGTTAACTTGGTTCGTTATCACGCGTGACCGTTGTCAGAGTGTGGGTTGATGCTGATGCGTACTTGCGTCAACCCACTCGCTGACGGAACCGTTGCCTCCATCACACAACACCACCAACATCTTTCATCGGAGAAGGATATACTACTGAAGCAAAGCGCGCGCGCGCTATCTACCCGCTTCATTTATTGCAGCAGCTGTTGGAGAGAGGGAAGGGAGAGGAAAGTCGCTCATGCGTAGTTTGAGTGCGGACGCCGGACGCGTGACATATACGCGAGCAAGAGATGCTCCGCAACTAGAAGACGTACCGGCCTTCGGTAAGGGTGGAACCTGCGACCTTCGGATAACGTTCCCTATGCTCTACCAGCTAAGCTACGACGGCGGTCGTTCGTCTGCCCACTTTATAGGGTACTGCTGCAAATATGACAATGGGACTGTTACGCAGTGCCATTAGTCACCACCACTGTTAGCCACGGCACTAGACGGTGACACATTAGAGGCACATCCGCTCATTGCCGTTGCCAATCACATATGGCCGAAATTTGGCGCCCTCAACGTGCACAAGCTTATGGACAATGTATCCGAGCGCTATGATGCAGGGTTAACCAAGGCGCCCTCATTTCATAGGATACTACGCATTTTTTTTTCCAATAGGTGGATTGCCGAAAAGCAGCTATAGTAGCTTGCCGCGTAGGTATGACTGGGTCGGCTGTTCAATTTAAGCGGCAAAACAAAAAGAACAAAACCCCGAGATCAACTCCTACAATTTTCCGTGCGCGTTCATTTCAGTACACACTTTCACCTCCAGCCCCAGTAAACAAACGTGCCAGGGTTAGAGGTGGAATCCTGCAAGGCGGCGATACGGCGCTCACATGCTATGAGGAAAACTCACTGTGCAAACACCAGTACGCTCGCACAGAACCCTGACAGGAGCGAGATGAGCCGGTAAATAAACGAGGAGGGACCATGGACCGAGGGCCTTACGCGCCTCGGTTTCCAGACACGCGTACGCACGTAAACACAGGAAGGAGGACGGCATGATACAGTAAGCAGGGTGCGTCCACGGTGGCGTTGCCTTCCTCTGCGATGTAATGCAGAGGGCCGCTGAATACACATAGCGCATATAACTCGCGGATCTCGCGAGGAGTGGAGAAGAATGGAAGTGCAAGTGAGCAAGCTATTTGAAATGTACGTTTCATAAATCTATTTAAAAATGGCAGTGCAAACGCACTCTTAGCACCGTAACCTTCATTTTATAGGTACACAAAAATGTGAAAATATGGTCCTTTGCTAAATGTTGAAGCATTTTAACCTTTAGTAAAGGGGCATATTTTCACATTTTTGTGTACCTTTAAAATAAACTAAAGCTTACTGTGCAAAGAGTGCAGACGCGCGAAGAAGCGTATAAATAAATGGTAGAGATCGTGTAATCGTGTTTCCAGTAGCTACGGCTACTAACATGTGCATTCTTTGGCCCCTCTAAATAGCGGAAAAAGTGATTGTGGCGTCGTATTGTTTCCAACACAATGAAAAGTCATTTCAACGGTAGCGGTATTAAACTTGGGAGAAATCCGAATAGCAGTCGCAAGAACTGTCATCATAATGATATCAGTGCTACTGCACTTCTACGCAAGGCCCTATTGTGCGGCATTTGCGGGCGCACGTCTTCTATTGAGTGCACGCCCTCCGCCCACTACTACATGAAGGTGTGTATGCGTTACCGAAAGTGGGTATGTGCCAGCACCTCCTGACACAACACAGCCATGCGTGGTAAAGTATAGCAAGAGGTTGCGGAAGGGAAGTGATCAAGAGTGATATAAGAAGGAGGAGGAAGGAAAGGGGGAATAGAGAGAGTAAATCATGACGTAGGCTGGCATGGTAGAGTTTACGCGCCACAGAAAGTTGGTACGTGCCAATCAGGCAGCTGTTATCATAGCATAGCGTAGGTGGTGGGAAAGAAAACTGACGGTGATAGATGTGAGGGTAAAGGTGGAATAAATGAGCATACAGTGCAACATATATCAATAATAAGAAAGGAAATATGACAGAAAGAGAAGAAAGAAAAATACAAAGATGTATATAGGCATAAAGGAGTAGGAAGATGATGAACACACGCGAAAAAAGAAGCTCAATCCATTTGTGTGTACGTGTGTGTGTGTGTGTTGCTTTCAGTTTTGAAACCAAAACTCTGCACGCTTAATGGCCGATTCCCTTGAGTGGGTGGCGCCAAGATTTCCAGCGGTCAACCAACCAACGTATTTGCGTTCGCAAGGTGGTGGCGTCTGCTTGCCAGCTACACTGCTTACTCAGGTTGCGCAGGTTTCGAACGGCGTAAAAACGACTCGAATCTGAAGGGTGTGTGCAAATGGTACATGGAAGGCACGTATATAACTTGCTACTTTAATTGTTTGGGCCTGAAGCTTTGGCTATGCACCTATAAATTTATTTCTAAAGCACAAGGTACCTGTACGCGCGTTCTTTCCGTAATAGTGCGCCAAACTTCCTATGAGAACACTTAACCACCTCGCTTTTCTTTCTTGCCCTTTTTCGGCGTTCCCTCTAACTTGACCCCGGGTTCTTCGACGAAGTGGGCAATATTTTGTGACCACGTGTGTCTGTTACGCTAAAGAAAACTGACAAGAACATGACCTAATGTGTAGCTCACATCGTTAATGTTACTAACAGATGATGTTCATGGGGACTTAGGCGAAATGTTGAGGCCCGTGTGCTCTGCGATGTCAGTGCACGTTGAAGAACCCCAGGTGGTCAAAATTTCCGGAGCGCTCCATTACGGCGTCTCTCATAATCAGAGCTGGTTGTGGGGCGTAAAACCCGAGAAATCAATTAGAAACAAATTGGCAGATCCCACGAGCAGTGGGAATCAAGGAAATGCGAAGCACGCATAATGAACGTAAAATGGATTTGCATTGTTGTCTCGCTATACCGAGTTTGGTACATATGAAGTTAACGAAACGGCCGCAAGAGCACCATGACTATGGCATCTAAACCATGCCGCTCATACACGCATGTCATGATTATAAAGTTCTGACCTGTCATTTACCTTCGTCATCTAGTCGTGTTGTGCCATAGCAATTTTGGTGTACATCCCATTAAGGAAACGAGTGGCATGTAGATCATGCCTCTCATGACATGCATGTCACGATTTTCATGTCATGACCTGTCATTTATGATCGTCATGCAGTCATGTTGTGCCAAACCAATTTTTGTATACATCCCATTAACGAAACGGCAGTATAGCGCCATGACCATGGCATGTAAATCATGCCGGTCATGACAGGCGTGTCATGATTTTAATGTTATGACCTGTCATTTACGTTCTTCATGCTGTCGTGTTGTGCCATAGGGATTTTGGTATACACCCTATTAACGAAACGCCTGGCATGTAAATCATGCCGCCCATGACATGCATGTTACGCTTTTCATGTTATGACCTGTCATTTATGTTCGTGATGCAGTCATATTGTTGCATACTAATTTTCCTATACATCCCACTAACGAAACGGCCCAGAGGGCACCAAGACCATGGCATGTAAATCATGTCGCTCATGGCATGCATGTCATGATGTTCATGTTATGACCTGTCATTTACGGTCGTGATGCAGTCACCTTGTGGCATGCCAATTTTCGTATCTATCCCGTTAACGAAATGCGTGACATGTAACCCATGTCGCTCGTGACATGCATGTCATGATTTTCATGTTGTGACCTGTCGGCCATGTTCAACATGCAGTCGTGCTGTAGCATACCAATTTTCGCATACATCCCATTAACGAAACAGCCAGGAGAGCACCAAGGCCGTCGCACGTCAATCATGTCACTCATTACATGCATGTCATGATTTTTGTGTTACGATCTGTCATTTATGTTTGTCATGCAGTCATGTTGTGGCATGCCAATTTCCGTATACGTCCCATTAACGAAACGCGAGGCATGTAAATCATGTCGCTCATGTCATGCATGTCATGATTTTCATGTTATGACCTGTCAGTTATGTTCGCCATGCAGTCATATTGTGGCATACCAATTTTCGCATACATCCCATTAGCGAGACGGCCTGGAGAGCACTAAGACCGTTCCATGTAAATCATGCCGCTCATGACATGCATATCATGATTTTCATATGACCTGCCATTTATGTTCGTCAGGCAGTCATGTTGTGCCACAGCAATTTTCGCATACATGCCATTAGCGAAACGGCCAGGAGAGTGCCAAGACCGTGGCATGTAAATCATGCCGCTCATGACATGCGTGTCATGATTTTCACGTTATGGCCTGTCGTTTATGTTCGTCATGTAGTCATGAGGTGGCATACCAATTTTCGTAAACATCCGATTAGCGAAACGGCCAGCAGAGCACAAAATCGTAGGCGGCTAGATAGATAGATAGATAGATAGATAGATAGATAGATAGATAGATAGATAGATAGATAGATAGATAGATAGATAGATAGATAGATAGATAGATACGCTCAAACTCGCTGAAGCGCTAAGAAATGCTTCGCATTTAAAATCGTATTTACGGCAATCCATCTGCGTAGGAGAGAAACTGCTGACGCTATAAGTGTTCCGTCGTCTAATGATTTGTATAGGCAGTTCAGAAGATGAGTAAGACAACTAAATTGATAAGTACTGCACTTACCGTTCAGCATGAATATTGCAGCGCACTTGTCCGTGCCCAGCGATATGCTAACAGCGACGAAGACGATGCTCGAGACTGCGAACGTTTTTTTTTTCAGAGACAAAGGCAAAGAAAGAAATTACACCATATCCACGGAGTGAATGATGATGAGTGGGCGAAGCTCGGGAGGTTCATCGTAGATCGTGCCAAGTTCCGGATTAATTTAGTTAACGCGCAAGCTACGAATCCTCATGGTTCAACTATGCTCAAGTGAAATCTCCCACCGGCACTTCATTGCAAGTCAAGATGCAGTGCATATATATATATATATATATATATATATATATATATATATAATATATATATATATATATATATATATATATATATATATGGGTTGCCGGTGAACACTTCTCCAACGCGACAGTCGGTATTTCTCAATCAAGGAACTCGCTAGGAGACGCTGCCTGCGCCAACGTTCTCTCTCGCGGGTGAGGGCGCGTTCTCCTTCTTTGCGAGCTGGTACAGCGTTCCTCTATGAAAGAGCGTTTCCATAGCCAATGCGCGCCTTTCACTCTCTCTCTGTCTCTCTCTCTCTCTCACAAGACAGCAGATGCGCGCGCCGGGAGGCACTCTCCGGGACGGAGAGAGAGGCACGCGCCGGGCGGCACGCGGGTTACGCCTGACGACTGACGCGCGACAAGGTTAGACCAATGCCTGCTTTAAACAATGCCTGCGACGTGAGCCGAAAAGCTCGTCCCTAGCCCTCTCCTGTTCTCTCCCCCTTCGCTCCCGCTTGCGAGCGCTACCTCGCGGTGGCCGCTCCGAGCAGTAGTGCCTCCGAGATGTGGTTGCATCAGAGGCGCCGCTTGTAGAGCTAGCGCCTCCGAGGCGCTGGTCCGCGACGGAGCCGTGCCGTGCCACCGGCCGTGCTGGCGTCACTTCCGGCCAAACCGGAAATAGTCTCGCTTGCGAGCGCTCTCTCCTGCCGACTGCGCTGAACTACGAGGGACCTGCGTTTCAATGGGAAAACGAGCGACGTCGCAGGCATCTAGTAAAGGAGGCATTGGTTAGACTAAGGGGAGCTTCGCCCCTAAAAGCAGCAGTGCTGCGCTCGCGCTCTGAAAAGCCGGACGCTCGCTCGCCTGCTCCCCCTCGCTGCAATCGAACGCCAGCTCACTGCAAGCTACCCGCTCACGGTCCTGCGTTCTGCGTTCTCAAGGCTGCCGCTTCTTCGTAGCTGTCCTGTCCTGGTTGTCCAACCGTGCCTTGGCGCATCCTCCTGGGACGTGCGGCCAAACTTGGCGGTGCTGATCTGGGCTCCTTAGCCTGATGTCTGCTTCGTCTCCCGGCCAGGCGAACCCAGCTTCGTCGGGTTCCCCTGAACCTAATGATTTGCCAATAAATCTCTTTCTACGAAGCGGTCTGAACAGCATTTCTGTGGCCCAGAAGAGTCGCCAGAACGATCCGGGCTGCAACTCGGACCGCCGGATGACTAGGAAGGGGATGACAGGCAATGAAAGAAATGTGATGATTCCTCTGTCATAAGAATCGGTATAACACAAAAGTGAAACGTGCGTTCGCACATAAGCGGCAATCTGGCTCATCGAGTGGAGGGAGATGGGTTGGATGCTCTGGACATGTGAACCCCTTGCGTGCAAACATCAGTGGCACCTCGACAAGCACTGGGAATCTTGACAGTTGCACGCAAGCGACAGCTCTCGAACAACTCACATTTAAGGCGCCAGCGCCCTGCGCAAACATACCATAAAGTAGGAGCGTCCGCAAGCGGTGAAACCTTGCAAGCGAAAGCGAACTGCTTCTCAGCGGATCGTTTTGAGAACGGACAATTCGCGCTGCGAAACGCGCATCATTTGCTTGTCGTCGGCCGTCTTTGCGTTGCTGGAGTAGAGCGCGTCGCAACGGAACTGGTTATCATACACGTCACACAAGACAAGTTACGTAACGGCCCCGGCTGAAGCTACGCGCCAGTAGGACGGCGAAGCCTGCGCGGCGATAGAAGTGTTGAGATGAAGGCTCCCTAGTGTTGAGAATACAGGAGCGCCAACTACCGGGGCGCATATTAACACGACCATTTACGCCTTCGCTTCATGGTTCCTAGGTGGCGCTACTAAAGCTGATATTCAATGATCCCGATGACCAGGCGGTATCCATATAGGGCCAAGAAATACCGAGAGTGAGCGAATACAAGTACCTTAGCTTATGGGTAAATGAGGGTGATAGATACATGAAGGTACACGAAAAGGCCTTGGCCGCAAAGGGAAAGAGGAACGCAGCAATAATGAAGCACAGAGCATTATGGGGACACAATAGGTACGAAGTGCTTAGGGGTCTGTGGAAAGGGGTAATGGTACCGGGGCTTACATTTGGGAACTCAGTGGTGTGCATGAGGCCAGAGATACAATAAGAAATGAATGTGAATTAAAGAACTGTGGGACGCCTCCCGTTGGGTGCCCACGGGAAAACAACAAACGAGGCTGTAAAGGGCGATATGGGATGGGCGAGTTTTGAGGCAAGGGAAGCGCAGAGCAAAATAAGGTTTGAAGACAGGCTAGGGAATATGAAAGAGAGTAGGTGGGCAGTGAAGGTGTTCCGCTATTTATATAGAAAGAGCGTTGACACGCAGTGGAGAAAGAGAACTAGGAGGCTCACCAGTAAATGTACGGCTCTAAGCGAACTGACAACAAACAGCGTAAAGGGAAAAGTCAGAGAGGCGGAGAAGATTTACTGGAGGGCAGCGATGGAAAAAAAAAACCGACTCTGAATAACTACCGGGAGGGCAAAAACGAAATAAAGAAGGAGGCATTTTATGATAATTCAAGAGGAAATTGTTTGAAGCGAGATCGAGCTCCCTTAGAACGCATATTTATAAAGCGAAATTCAGTAAAGAAGAAGAAAAATGCACATGCTGTGAGGAAGATAGGGACACGATGGAGCATGTTCTGATTGAATGCGGAAATATCCAACCAGGTGTACGTTTGGGCACCACCCTACATGAAGCCTTGGGTTTTAGGGCGAACAACGGGAAGCTGAACATAGCCGCGATTGAAATAAGTAAGAGACGGTTAGAATACTGGTGGCAGAAAAATAGAGAGAACGGACAAAAATAATTATAGGGAGAAATATGGAGTTTCTGCCATAAGGGGCAGGGAACTGGGCTATGAATTTCCGTTTTTGCTATAGTATGATCGATTTGATTGAAGTAAATTTAAATGGCATGAGGAAAATTTAAATAGAGAGAAAAAAAGCTCTACGAGCCTGGTGGCGCACATGTCACCGCCCTGTTACAAAGGTGAGGCTCGTAGCATCCATCCATCCATCTATCCACCGAGAGTGCGGTGAAAGGGAGGCGATGTTAATTTTAGGGCAAGTTGGCTTGCTAGATAACTTCCCTTTAACCGGACATCAATTAGATACAAATTGTAAAGCGGTTTAGTAAAGATATCAAATCCGTTTTTTCATCCATATCCTAAGTCCTTCGGTGGTATGGTAGTAGGGCTTCCAGCTCCTACCATCACAACCTGGCTGGTTGAGGGTTCGAAAGCCATTCAGTGGTACTTTTTCTATCTAGCATATGTGTTTATATTTCAGAAATCTACTTCCGATACGGATGTACGTCACAGATTTCTTCGTGGACCCCAGAATAAAGCACTTTTGTATTAAAATAAACAACACTGCACTGATGTGAATGTCTCAGTGCTTGTGGTTGGTCTAGATACGGCGCAAGAACCTCCTTGAAATTTGGTCAAACCGGATAAAGCGAGGTGTAACCGTCAGCTTCGCATGGTCTTCTCACCTCATATTGCAGCTGCCCCGTAAGGCTTTTGTAAGCATAATCAGAAGATGCTGCTAAAAAGCAGTCAAGGTTCCTCGGACATGCCTGCCAACCAATATAACTCTGTGCTGAGCAGGAAATATGACAATTAGTTTCGAACTCGAGGTATACCGCGCCGAAGCTAACACGGGCGCAAAGACCACAGGGGGTAAGCATACACTAAGAATTGAACGTTCATTACTGGAGGATCACATATATATACACCGGGGAAGCATAAAGTAACATTGAAAGGTTCGTAGGCCCATGAACTCAGACGAGAGGGGAAAGACAGTACACATGGCAAATTCACTTTATAATGGCCTATTAGAAACGACGCACAAATAGAAACAGTATTATAATAGTCACAAAGCACAACCTCAACACTACACAGTTCACAAACGACGAGAATCCGTCAGCGTCGGTAGGATAAGGAGGTTAAATCTTTGGAATCTGCACTCTGCACGTCACCGCGCGCCTGAAAACGACTGGTACTGCTTCCGAAGTCATGGGCCACTAACTCCCACCGCTGCGGCAGACACAGGCGCTGGCCAGCACGACGGCCTAGTTAATCAGTGTCCGCGGACGTCATCAGTGTCCGCGGACACTGCATCTCTCAAGGCGCCGGTCGCAGCCTGCGACCATCGCGGCTGCTCGGCTGCTGTACCCGGGACGCTCAGCGCTCCTTGGTGGCGCGCGCCCGAGCGGCGATCATCTCCAGTGGACTTCCGGAATAGGGAGACCACCCAAGTGCATCTTTAGTGTAACTCTCTGTATTTTCATGAATAAACGTTTTTCCACAACCACCACCACCATCGCGTCGTCCTTGCGGCCGGTAGCCGGGGCCAGCACACGGCGCCCAAAGCCCCAAGCGCCCAGTCGTAGTGGTTGGGTTTCTCTATACCCTTATCCTTTCTCTATACCCTTAAAAACGTACCTCGCTCATTGGCGATGCCGCGCCACAGTATATATATATATATATATATATATATATATATATATATATATATATATATATATATATATATATATATATATATATAGGAAGTATGACGCGCCGTGGCTGCAGTGAAAATTGATATGGGGTCGAAGTGTTGAGGCTTGTGTACTTTCTAATGCCAGTGGACGTTAAAGAGCACCACGTGGTCGAAATTTCGGGAGCTCTTCACCATGACGTCTCTCATTGCCATTTAGTGGTTTGCAACGGACTACCAAATCAATAGACAAATCTCTAGAGCTACTAACGCGCACCGCGCATACCAGCCGGAAAGTTGACATTCTCGTTTTGCGGTGAAACGCATGAATTATTTCGTGCGGAGTAGCACAGTTGTCTAGGGCTGTATTATGAGATGTGTCGCTAAAGACGGCAGTATAACTTTGGTGACGTTTCTCCTTTGGCGTGTCCGGTGGTGGTGACAGGCTCGTTAAACGAATCAGAAACCCGCTCTCGCATTTCAGGTCTGGTCAACCAGCAAATCCACACCGCTGGACACAGCAAAAGAGACACCTACGTCACCAACGTGACACTATCGCTATTAGCAACACATCTCAGAACGCGGCTGCAGTTACATGTTTTATAAGCCATTGGTAGACGCGCGTGGAATTCTACTAATTTCGCCTTCGGTCGGGGATGTCCGTGTTTCCCTCGTGCCTATACATTTTTTTCAGGAAAGGCTCCCTCGCCTCCGCCATAGCGCCTGCTGGGCTGTGCGAAATATGCGTGACCCTCAAAGAGAGCACTGCCGAGGGTTTGTAGTGGCAATTTTCGTAACTTGGTGGGTCTTCATTATCAAGCAGTGCACACGCACGAAGATGAAGGGAACGAAACAGACGGCATGAGCCGTTTACTGCCGTGCACAGCCCAATAATGCGGCGCTCCATGTTGTCGCGCTAAAGCAATTTCTACTGTGATACCACTTCCATCTTGCCACCTCGCCAGCGTAGTATGGAAAAGCCTGACGGAACCCGCATGTTCTTTTAAGATTTTACGGTGTGCATTTCGTTGCTGGATCTCGCACATCATTGTGATTTGCTTGCAAAATAGGCTGCGCTTACGTTTCCTGGCTCTCTACAAATTGACGCTGGTTTTGTGGCGCAGGAAGAAATGGCTCTCGAACCCATTCGGGAGCATGTTCATGCGTTGTTGCCATTTGCCGAGATATCGCCCTTCACTACGGCTTTGCTCTGTGCTCGCAGTGAGCGGCGCTGTTCTATCGCTAGTGCGGTCGTAAACTGGCGTATTTTGGGGCATCTCGCTGTCGCAAAGCAGTAATCATCATTATTCCGGCGCGCACTATTTGCGCTATCCTCACCTGCTACGGAACATCCCGGTCGGTAACGACGCGTGTTCCTTAGAGTGACATGGCATTTATAATATAATATGAGGCTCAGGGATTTCAAATAAAAGAGGGCAAACAAGTGAGATGACGATGGTTGTTGGGTGGTAGGAAAGCCCCTGAAAAATGTGTAGAAACGTCTTTAGAATTATCTTTAGACTGTGGGCTTTATCGCGTCGAACGAAAATTCTCCCTCTCTAACGCTCTTTGCCGCGTTGGGTGTACTGCGGTGTGCAGTAGGTGTACTTGACTTTCCCACAACAATAATCTTCGTCGGTGCCTGCATTTCCTTCCATGAAAAAGCTGTGTTCGCCCCTATCACAAAGACAAGTCACGCTGATTGCCGCACGCGGGGCGTTACCGGGAGGAACCGGGCGCGCGGTGGAAGCGCAAGGAAAGCACGCGAGATCCATGACAATTTTGTTGTGATTTTATTTTCTCGCGGCAAGAACGCACCCCAGAATACCCCTTCCGTGGCTAAGAGTGTACGCTGAGCTCACAGTACTTAAATATCGCAGGTAATTCCATGTCATTGTGGTATGGCAGTAACGTGAAAAAAGTAGTGGACGCCTGTTTTAAGCAAACGAAACGTGAACACTTCCGGTAACGATGACGTGTTTGGGCACATTATACATTCAATAAGAGTGGAAAAGTTTATTCAGACTGCTACTTTCCCAACAGGAACGTTCCGCCACGTTCGTAATCCACCTGACGTTCTTCTCAGCGCACGTAGGGGGCACAGCCTTACATCAAAGGAATGAAGAATATATTTTATTATCGGAACACGCGATTATAGAGGCAACAAAAACAAGAACTACGACACCAAAAACGCTCGATGAGGCCTGTTGCCCTTGTTGCTATTGTCCTTGTTGTTGTTGTTGTTGGGGCCTCTATAATAGTCTGTTCCGAGAATAAAATATACACACAGAAGAACAAGAACTTCACAATTTGGTCACAATGATTTTCTATTCAAATGCGGTGTATTGTGAGGTGACAGTGTCGATAATTTATGGAAGCCTGTGCGTAAAATGAGACAGCGGTGAGCATTTCTGGTTGTTTGAAGCAGCAGTGCAAAAACAAGCGCGGCAAAAGAGAAGTCAAGGCGGGGTCCCTCAAAAGGGAGCTCTTTCGACGCCCACCCTGGTCGAATATGCGTCAACGTCGTAGCGTGGCACGTCACTGTACTATCCACTGTCCTCCGGCCACGCGTCGCAGATGTTCAGCACTGACTCGACGTCTGATACGGCCCGCTCGGCGATGATCCTGAGTGCTCCCGACGGGTAGAGAAAGTACCCGTCGATGACCCAGCTGATCTTGTGCGTCGGGCTACCGCGTGCACGACACCGTAGCGATACCGCGCTCTTCGCTTCAGGGTGTCCGATCTCAGCGTTTCCTTCAAGATTTGCGACATGTCTGCGCTGGCGGAAGGAGAAAGAAAGCATGTGCGAAATTGAACTTCGAATATTTTTACGCGTGAGAACATGTTCACTGGATACACCGTAGATGCAAAAACATCGCAGGCTTTGCTTTGTATCTTCTGATACACAACCGCCTAGGATGTAATAAAAAAAAAGGGCACGCAAGATTGCAAGGTACTTTCTTTTTCAAGGGTGCGTTAATGTGAAACTTCGAAGCGGCGTAGCCTGGCCAATTATATTTCTGCTACTCTGTTGTGGTTATTTCTCTCATATCTTGGCTTACTCTTCAAAGGGAAATTGAAAGGAAACGTTTCATTTTTAAAAAATTTTGCTGTGGAACTTGGACCCTATGAAGACAGAAGAATAGTTCATCTTCTTTTACGCTATAGCCAAAATTTGCCCAGATAAATTTTCGGCAATACGCTTTGCTAACTCTACGGCCTCCTTGCATCGTAATGAATGTCGTTTACAAATAATTACCTAGAGGTTAGAAGACATCCTCAAAAATCTGTGGTGCCAGGCTTATTGCTGCGAGTAAGGTCTCTAGATAAGAAGTTTTGATGGTAGCGAGACCCTTCCTTTTTCCTCCTCGCTTATTTCCCTCGAGTGCCCCCAAGAAGGTTCAAAGCGTGCATGAAAATGGGAATGTTTACTTTGAGTTATTGTGGAGAATGGAAGCAATTATACTTTAATAGAAGGAAATGAGAACACCACGAGGAACGTTGAATAGAGCATAACCATTTCGTTTTGGGACTGCAGCCGAGAGTACAACAACCAGGCATTGTTACAGAACTAGCGAGCACCGATCAACATGCACTGAGAAGCAAGCTTGGCCGATATGACGCCAACTGGAAACGCTTCTGCCCCGCCACGGTGGTCTAGTGGTTATGGCACTCGGCTGCAGATCCGAAGGTCGCGGGATCGAATCCCGGCCGCGGCGGCTGCATTTCGATGGAGGCGAAATGTTGAGGCCCGTGTGCTGTGCGATGTCAGTGCACGTTAAAGAACCCCAGGTGGTCGAAATTTCCGGAGCCCTGCACTACGGCGTCTCTCATAATCAGAACTGGTTTTGGGACGTTAAACCCCACAAATCGAAATCGATCGGAAACGCTTCTCTTCTACAGCGTATGCCTTGGCTAGGATTTCGTATTTCGTCACGGCCACAATCGGACTGGGAGCATAGGCGCATGCACACTACTTTTGAACCTTTTTTGCAGAAAAATAAACGCAACCACCAACCATTAACAACGTCACGTGCAAGGAACGCACCAATCACAGACGCGGAAGACGCAGAAAAAATTCACAGCACATCAACGGAGTGAATGATGATGAGTGGGCGAATCTCGGGAGGTTCATCGTAGATCGTGCCGAGTTCCGGATTAATTTAGTGAACGCGCACGCTACGAATCCTTATGGTACAACTACGCACAAATGAAATCTCCAACCGGCACTGTATTGCAAGTGAAGCTCCAGTGCCTCTATATATATATATATATATATATATATATATATATATATATATATATATATATATATATATATTTATATATATATATATATATATATATATTTACGTAACAATATATATATATATATATATATACATATATATATATATATATATATATATATATATTGTTACTTAAATAACGCAAGGGAAGACTATTTACACGTATATTTACAGTAAGGCGTACAGCATTAGCCAAGATGGTGGAGAGCCGCGCACCAGACAGTCCTGTCTTCCTTGTCTTCTTCCCATAGGTGGTATGTGCCATCCCATAGGTGGTATGTGCCATCCCATAGGTGGTATGTGCATCCCACGCTAGCTTCGTAGCATTACCCCCGGTGGTAGGAGCGCCGTCTCGGTGCATTTTAAACTTAGTCGGTAGAAGGGGGGTGGTATGCTTTCAGTCTGCTCACGTGAACGATGTCAGTTGTGGAAGTCGCAGGTGTCATTGGCGGCGAGACGGGGACGATCTCGTAGGTGACGCCCGTGACCTGACGTACAATACGGTAGGGACCGATGTACCGTGATAAGAGTTTCTCTGATAAGCCAGCACGTCGGAATGGATACCACAGAAGGACGAGGGAACCGGGTGGAAAATGAACATCGTGATGTCGGCGATCGTAGAGACGCTTCTGGTTGGCTTGCGAGGTAGTCAGCCTCGAGCGAGCGATCTGACGTGCGTGGTCAGCTCGAGCGATTGCATCCCGTGCGTATTCGGTAGGCGGCCTTGCAGCATCCGGAAGGAGGTGTCGAGTGGTAACGTCGGTTCGCGGCCGAAGAGCATATAGAAGGGTGAATAACCGGCGGTGTCGTGGCGCGATGAATTGTAGGCGAAGGTGACATAAGGTAGCGCCAGGTCCCAGTCACGATGATCAGATGAAACATACATTGCGAGCATGTCCGTGAGGGTACGATTTAAACGCTCAGTAAGCCCATTTGTTTGTGGGTGGTAGGAGGTGGTTAACTTGTGCTGCGTGGAGGATGAGCGCAAGAGGTCGTCGATCACTCGGGACAAAAATGCACGGCCGCGATCTGTGAGCAGTTGGCGAGGGGCGCCGTGGTGTAGGATGACGTCGTGCAGTAAGAAGTCAGCGATGTCAGTAGCAGTGCTCGTCTGAAGAGCTCGAGTGATGGCATACCGGGTGGCGTGGTCTACAGCTACAGCGACCCATTTGTTGCCGGAGTTGGACTCAGGAAAAGGTCCGAGGAGGTCCACGCCAACACGGAAGAATGGTTCGATCGGGACGGCGAGTGGTTGAAGCAGTCCAGCAGGCAGTGTGGCAGGTCGCTTCCGTCGTTGGCATTTGTCGCAGGAGGACACGTAGCGACGGACAGACCTGGCGAGGCCACGCCAGAAGAATCGGCGCCTCACACGGTCGTACGTGCGAGATACGCCAAGGTGGCCAGCAGTTGGTTCGTCGTGAAGCTCATGGAGGACCGCTGAGCGCAGGTGTTTAGGTACGACGAGAAGGAGCTCAGGGCCATCTGGCTGGACATTACGGCGGTAAAGTGTGCCATTCAAGAGGACGAACATGCGCAGGGAGGCATCGTGGGGCGCAGCTTCAAGGCGGTCAATGAGCGAGCGCAAGGAAGCGTCACGACGTTGTTCTTCACCAATGTGGAGAAACCGAGATGTAGACATGACGCAGGGGCTAGACTCGATATCTGATCCATCTGGAGGGTCAACAGGGTAGCGCGACAAGCAGTCGGCGTCTAGGTGGAGGCGGCCAGACTTATACGCGACTGAGTAGGACTACTCCTGAAGGCGTAACGCCCAACGGCCAAGTCGTCCAGTAGGGTCTTTCAGTGAAGAAAGCCAGCAGAGAGCGTGATGGTCGGTGACAACACGGAAAGGGCGGCCATACAGGTAAGGACGGAATTTCGAAACCGCCCAGACAAGGGCAAGGCATTCACGTTCCGTTATCGAGTAGTTGCGTTCAGATTTCGAAAGAAGACGACTTGCGTAGGCAATGACCCGTTCAACACCTCCTTGTTGCTGCGCCAAAACTGCACCGATGCCGTGCCCACTAGCATCCGTGCGCACTTCTGTGTAGGCAGTTGGGTCGAAATGAGCAAGGACGGGTGGAGTCGTCAGAGCGGCGATTAGCTGGCAGAATGGGTCCGCTTGTGGAGAACCCCAAGAAAACGGAACGTCTTGCTTGAGAAGGTCAGTGAGGGGGCGTGCGAGTGTCGCAAAGTTTTTGACGAAACGACGGAAGTATGAGCATAGTCCCACGAAACTGCGAACATCATGGGCAGAGCGTGGGACGGGGAAGTTCGTGACAGCGCTGACTTTAGCTGGGTCTGGTCGAACTCCGGAAGCGTCAACAAGGTGTCCAAGCACAGTGATTTGACGAAGGGCGAAGTGGCACTTCGAAGAGTTCAACTGAAGGCCCGCCCGCCGAAATATTTCCAAAATAGTTGACAGCCGCTCGAGATGTGTGGCGAAAGTCGGTGAAAAAATGATTACGTCGTCCAGGTAGCGTAAACACGTGGACCATTTAAAACCTTGGAGGAGCGTGTCCATCATTCTTTCAAATGTTGCTGGTGCGTCGCAGAGGCCGAACGGCATCACCTTGAACTGGTAGAGGCCGTCAGGGGTAACGAAAGCGGTTTTTTCGCGGTCCATGTCATCTACTGCAATTTGCCAATAGCCAGATCGGAGGTCCAGAGATGAAAAGAATGTGGCACCATGGAGGCAATCAAGAGCATCGTCAATGCGAGGGAGGGGGTACACGTCCTTCTTGGTGATTTTGTTGAGGTGGCGATAATCAATGCAAAAACGCCAGGAGCCGTCTTTCTTCTTGACTAATACGACAGGAGATGCCCACGGACTAGATGATGGTTCGATGATATCCTTCGCAAGCATTTTGGCCACTTCTTTCTGAATGACTTCTCGCTCAGATGCGGATACACGGTAAGGGCGACGATGGATGGGCGAAGAGTCACCTGTGTTGATTCGATGGGTGACGATCTTAGTCTGGCCCAAGGGTCGATCATTGGTGTCGAAAATGTCGGCATAGGAAGCCAAAACTCGACAGAGAGCGTCAGCCTGGTCGGGAAGAAGATCCGATCCAATCATTTTTGTAAAAATGCTTTTGTCAGAACCTGGTTGCCGTAGATCTTCAGCTGGAGCAGGCTTGGTTACGGTGACAACCTCGACATCACGGTCGGCTACAGGAGCGAGTAGGGCAAGGGACATCCTTTGGGGCAACACTTGGGGAACCAGGTCAAAATTTAGGAGCGGAAGGAACAGGCAGTTATCAGCGATTGTGGCTACAACATGTGGCACAGCAACACTTCGCGACAGTCGTACGTCGGGTATAGGAGTGACGATGTAGTCACCGTCAGGCACGGATGGCGTCGATGACAAACACACGTATGTGACGGCTCGCGGCGGTAGACGAACAAATGTTGTAGGGCTCAAGCGGCTGACGGGAACTTTTGGGGCATCTGGTAGAAGAGGAAGGTCGAGGTGAAGGATACCTGAGGAACAGTCAATCAAGGCGGAGTGGGCGGAAAGAAAGTCGAGGCCCAATATTAGGTCATGTGGACAGCGAGCAATAACGGCAAAGAGAACGACAGTGTGACGACCGGCAATGGTTACACGCGCAGTGCACATTCCAACCACTTGAACAGCACCACCATCCGCAACACGTATTGTATGTGTCGTAGACGGTGTCATAACTTTGTGCAGACGGCGGCGTAAAGGAGCACTCATAATGGAAATGTGTGCACCAGTGTCAATGAGGGCGGTTACAGGAATATTGTCCACTTTTACTTCTAGAAGGCTATGGTGCGTCGGGAGCGTCAGTAGAGGATTTTCGGTCGACAAGGGCACTGCAGCTTCACCTCCATAAGCTGCACGATCTAGTTTTCCGGCTGCGGTAGTCCAGAAGCGGTCGGAGAGGAAAAGCGGCGAGGTTGTGGGGAGCGGGATTGGCGACGTTGCGGCGATGGGGAGCGGGAGTAGCGGCGAACAGAAGTGGCATCAGTATCAAAAGGCTCCTGGGGGCCGAGCGAGCGACGAGTAAGCAGAAGTAGCAGCGGAACGCCTGGGACCGGCAGAGGGCATATAGGGAGGAGAGGTCTGGTGAGGTGGATAGGTCCAACGGCGACGGCAGTAACGAGCGATGTGTCCAGCCTGATGACAAGAGAAGCAGATGGGCTGGTCGTCGGGCGTTCTCCATTCAGCTGGGTTACGGGAGGGCCAAGTAGAGGTAAAAGAGCGGCGAGCAGGTCCTGCGGAGTAAGGGCGTGTAGCAGGATGAGTCACAGGGCACGCTAGTGGTAAGCCAAGGTTCACGAACTCCTGCCTGACCACAGCCTGAATGAGGGACACCGACGGCTGCGATGGGTCACTGGAGTGCATCGTGAAAACAGGCGGTGAAAGAGGTGAACCAGGTGCTGGAGAGGCTGCTTCAAGCTCGCGACGAACGATGCGTGTAACATTGTCAGAGGCAGGCGCCTGGCGCATTGCATCGCATGATGAAGTTGCGGCCGTGTTGGGAAGCCGCGTGAATTTCTGGGTTATACGGCGACTCTTGGCGTGTTCGAATCGCCGGCACTCCTTGATCATCGCTTCGACGGTGTCAACGTTTGCGTAAACTAGCAGGTTAAAGGCATCGTCTGCGATACCTTTCAGCACGTGAGAAACCTTCTCGGTCTCAGGCATGTGCTCGTCAACCAGGCGACAAAGGGCGAGAACATCCTGTATATACGCCACGTACGACTCGGTAGATGTTTGTGCACGAGTCTCAAGTTCGTTCCGCGCCGCAAGCCGCCGACCTGTGCTGTCACCGAAAAGGTCGCGAATCTGCTCTTTAAACGAGTCCCAGCTCGTAATGTCAGCTTCGTGCGTCTCGAACCACACTCTTGGGGCGCCAGCGAGGTAGAACAGAACGTTGGCAAGCATAAGAGTCGGGTCCCACCTGTAGCTGGCGCTGACTCGTTCATAAAGGTTGAGCCATTTGTCGACGTCAACCCCATCCTGGCCAGAAAAGACGCCGGGATCACGAGCAGGAGGAAGGACCACGTAAGTGGACGTCATAGGTGCCGCGGATGGGGCGGGTCGGGAAGGTGGTGTGCGTTCGTCGTCTGACATGGCCGGAACGCCGATGAGACGACCGTTGCGGAGCTCCGTGATAGATACAGCGTACCCAGCACCTCCACCACAAAGATGTTACGTAAATAACGCAAGGGAAGACTATTTACACGTATATTTACAGTAAGGCGTACAGCATTAGCCAAGACCGCTAGAAGACGCCGCTGCCTGCGTCAAGCTTGTCTCTCGTGGGTGAGGGCGCGTTCTCCTTCTTTGCGAGCTCGTAGCGCGTTCATCGAAGAATCAGCGTTTCTATAGTCAACGCGCGCCTTTCGCTCTCTCTCTCTCTCTCACACAAGACAGCAGATGGAAGAGTGAAAGAGCTCGCGCGCCGGGAGGTACGCGCCGAGAGCGCGCCTCCTACACGCGCCCTCCTAGTAGCGCGTTCCTAATAATAGGTAACGCGCTACTGCAACGGACGGACAGACCCAAACCTTAAGGAGCTTCGCCCCTAAAAGAAGGAGTATGCGTGAGAGTGAGGAGGACGGCGCATAGAACAATGAGTGTCGCTACCTTGAAACTTTTTCATCTAGGGGCCTTAACTGCGAGAACCTCAAAGCGCCACCCGTCGCGTAATTTTGGCGCGCGTTTTCTTCTCACAAGGTCCGCGTTTGGTATTGATGAAAACAAATTTCTTAATTTAACAACAATTTTTATCAGTACTACCGTTATTTTAACCACGACCTTTCTATGTTTGATGGACAGTCGTTTTATATATTTTTAGATTATCAAGTGGAAATTCATGCTATAACATGTGTGGGATTCTTACTGCGCTGAGAATTGCAGGGCAGAAGTTTGGTTTTTAAAATAAAATGCGCCAGAACAATCAATAAGAAACCGTTCTGATGCATCCCTTTGTGCATGCTACAGTGATGGGTGAGTTTTGCCTTATAAATTCTGAGCTGGATATGAAAGCCGCTGTAATGGGGTGGTGGATTGCTTTCAGTTAGGCTTGCATTCTTTTTTTTTATGAGCATTGTAAGTCTTTTCAAGCATACGAACGTTTCTGCCATCACCGCGAATGGAAAGCAAGGCTGTTTCTGGAAACGGATCACCCCCCCCCCAGGGGACTTCAATAGGGCAGCAGAGCTCAAGAAGGCAGCACTGTAGGAGACCCTACGGAAATGTATCGCGAGCACGAATTACAGGCCGGCATTCCGGTGTGACACGTTGCTTACTTGTGCGATCACCCATCATTATGACCAGCAGCAGACTTGCGCAGCCCGGATGGCGTTGACGTGCCTCATGCATAAAGAAATGCCCTCCGCTGACGGCTGATGAGGGAAACGCTGCATTAGCGCTAATGCTTCCGCGGATGGGCGGAAATGCCTCATTATTTAGGAATCAGCACACTGAGAGCTGCCGTTCGTTCAGTAAGCAAGCCGCTTAAGTCGTACGGTACTGCGAAGCTGTGAAGCCGAAGCTCCAACATCGAAAGACTCGTACTGCTCCGTGGGAGATGAACACTGGCGTTAGCCGTTAATCCCTTTAGTCTCGTACCAATTGGAGAATTTCAATCATGGCACGTGTTCATCCAATTCTACCAAGCGGCCTACTTTACTCTGGATATCTGACTGATGCGCCGATAATTGCTCATAATTACAGGAAGGGTATACGCTTGAGTTAACAAAGTACTGGATGCTTGTCAAGCGTGTTCGGTGTTGACATAGCTCTATAATTCTAGGTGTATGTCATTTCGGTATTTTTATCCCATTCGCGTGAGAAACGAGAGTGGTAATATCGTGTTTCGGGTGGGCTGGTGATCTCCTTTACTCCTGACCCTTCAGTTCAATCAAGGATGCCACGGACGAGGAAAATAAGGAAGGCGCTATACCGGTCTTATTAGGTGCTTCATTGCGCCACTATCTACCACCGATGGCAAGCAAAGTGTTGATCTTCTGCCGCACCATTTGCAGCTTCTAATTATTTTCTGCACACAAAATGAACCATGATTTCAATTATTATTTTTCGAAGAAGCTCAATATCGCGGATTCTGCTATGTTTATAGGTATATATTTTATCTGTGTGTAGACAGCCGTGAAAATGCCCCCCCCCCCCACCCCAAAAAAACAAAAAACATTTGATGGTTTCCAATTGCGTATTTCTTATGGGCTGATTCATTAATACAAGTGCCCATACAGAAGTGCTTATACTTACTGCCACACAATGAAAAGGCATGACAGAAGGGCCAATGGCAAAGGCGTGCCGGGTATAAAAGGTGGACATTAACATGACTACATCAAAGCTTGTGGGTATGGTGTTTCTGCGCTACTACGAATACTTCACCTCCCCCCTCCCCACAAACACGCACACACATGCACACAAAGCATGATGCACAACTTCGCATGAGAGTAAGCACGTTTGAACGGTGCCCTGGTTAGTCGCTATGACTTTACGTTCTTAGAACCCGTTATTCATCTGTTTATTTCTTTGGAATTCCAAAGTGGCAGCCATAAACAGAGAAGGTCGCCGGCCCACATCACCAAATTATCACACCCTGTGCCAGCTACGCTAGAATGCGGCACATCTGAATAAAAGGAAAAGCAAATGGGACGGGAAGATAAAGCTCCCACATTCACGAAGCTAGTCACCATCACTTATCCCACAATCCGGGTGCCGAGTACGCGATAGCGCATGGAATTATCTTCGTTCAGGGCTCGGCCACGCTTTAATGCAGACGCACGAGCGCGCTCATGGATTTGTGTCGTTTCCGAGCATAAGCTCGACCGTATGATGAAACAATGAGCCGTTTCGCGCCGTTGCAAATAATGCCTCGTTTCCCTTGCAAAAGACAAAACTGGTGTCAGCAGCTGATTAATGATAAAGCGGCAGCGTCGCCCCTTTCTCTCCAAGCAAGGATGACGGCAACATAAATGGCGTTACCGCACATTCAAGTGCTTTGTTTACCCACAATGCCTCCACTAGAGTCGCTCGCTCGATTATGTTACACTTCCACTCTGTCTCAGTGCTATCGCCTTCCGAGTGTGCATGATAAAAAGCTTTCACTGTTTAGCTTACTTTTTCAATTTTACAGCGCTATAGTTCTGAGGCGCATTTTGCTCGGTTTCAGAGACGCCCAATGGTGCGTTTTACAGTGAAACGCATCTTATTCCCATTGTGCGCTCTTTGAGAAGCGAAAACGCGTCCGGGCAACCTCAGTGGAAACAGAGAGAGAAAAAAGGGTTGTGGAGGAACACCTTCGCACTCTTTACGCCGCGAGCTAAAATGAATGGTCCTCCGTGTGTCGAAAGCAGATGCCTGCTTGGAGTTACCGCTAGGGTGCAGGACGCGTTAGCTTTTGCGTGTTTTTTTCAAAGTTTTATTTTCTGTTAACCGAACCATCATGTACAGTATGCGAGAATCTTTTCAGAAATGACACCCGAATAGGCAAATCCTCCAGCCTGTGATCTACAGTAACAGAACGATAAAAACAACTGAAACAAAATATTAACCGGGACAACGAAAGAACGACAGAAACTATATTACAACTACAGAAAGCAACTTACATTGGGAAACTGCAAACTCCGCAATATTTGGTGAGATCTACATTCGTCTCCGTACAATGCCTTTCGGAGTAAACATTCATGTGCAGGTGCTAGAACGAACATGATCATTACAATGAAGGTGATGTAGTTGGCGCATTTAGCGCGATCGTTACTGCGGAAGGCAGGGACCAGAAGGATATCTGCAGCACGCCGCTCACTGAACATCTTCGTGTTTTGTGAACTGACTCAACGTGGTAGGTGCCTCCTCGGAAAGGAGGGGTGATTGTTTCGCAATGCTTGAGGCATGGTTAAGATAACAAGGACCGCTAACGCACAACTACCTCGACTGCAGCTATCTTGAGAGCAGCCTCGTATAACTGCGTCGTGAAAGCGGTGTCGGAGTCTCAGCGACATTCAAGGGGTACGCGATATAGCGGTCTCAAGCTAAGGTCCACTTGCCGTCGGAAACGTGCCGCCATCTCTTGAACTACCGCTCTTCCTCCGCTCCGTGGCTCCAACAGAGCGACTGCTGACACGTGATAGCACACGTGGCACTTTGGGAGGGGGTGTCACTGTCTGAAGCCACAAAAAAACAAAAAAGAAAGAGCGGGAGAGAGAGATACGCGCAGTAGAGGAGGCGGTGGAGGACAGTGCAGATGGCGAGATTTTCCCGAAGTTACAGGGGATTTACCCCAAGCCGCTTCGTGCTGACTCGATCTCAATTTCCCGGGTTATGTCCGCACAGTCGGTGAGGTGCACACGCACTGGCTTATTAGCAACGCATGCGAGGTGGTCGAAACCATAGCGCAGCCTTTAAAATAGTTAAAAGTTGGGCTAGGTGGTGTTCAGACTTCACGTTCATCGTGGTTCAGCGCAAAGGTAACATATACAGTAAAGAAGGACCAAAACAACAAAGGCGCTACTAACAACTGATTTATTGAAGGTGGAAGAGACAGCTTTTATACATCCAGAGATCTGCGCAGGCGTACCACAACAAGGAAATTTGAATATCGGCAAACAGAAGGTTATCACACCAGGCGCGATAGGAATTTTATTTCAGCATTGTCTAATAGAACGGATGTATCACTAACACATTTTTCACCTGCTTTTCTAATAAAGTATGCCTCCTGGGTTTCACGAGCTGTGCCGTCGCATCTCTTGTGCGGACAATAAGGGTGGCTGCAAGAAGAACCACGAGACATGCTTTGTACAGCGCACCAAAAACGTCGTCTACGAGATTTGCCTGTCCTGCGGCAAAGTACAACGGCCAGACGGGGCGTTGCGCTAACGACCGGCTCAGGGAGCACGCAAATGACCTAGCTAACAAAGAGAGGATGAATCTTGTCGTTCACTGCATTGCCTGCACTGGTTGTGAACCACGTTTCCGCGGCGTGAGAGTCAGAAGTAAGCATAAAACAGCCCGTGAAACCTTGGAGGCATACTTTATTAATAGAGCAAGTGAAACATGTGTTAGTGATACATCTGTTCTATTAGACAAAGCTGAAATGAAATTCCTATCGCGCCTGGTGTGATAACCTTCTGTTTGCCGATATTCAAATTTCCTTGTTCTGGTACGCCTGCGCAGATCTCTGGGTGTATAAAAGCTGTCTTTTCCAACTTCAGTAAATCAGTTGTTAGTAGCGCCTTTGTTGTTCGTGGTCCTTCTTTACTGTGTGTGTTAACCTTCGCGCTAAACTACGATGAACGTGGAGCATAGCGCAGCCTTCCGTATCTTTTCTTCTAGCCTGTGGCTGGCGCGCAGCATAGCCTGAGTCACCTTTGCGCCAATAAACCCACTTTAAAATATAAGACGGGGGCGCAAAATGGGACAAGGACAAAACAGGAAGAAGCGACGTATACAAGCGCACACTACCAACTGATTTATTTTCGAAAACACACTCAATATACATGGCATTACGCACATGCGCAGACGGCCGAAATCAAAAGCGGTCTTGCAAAAAAACAAACTTACTGCTGTTCAGGATGATAGAAGGAACGCTGACACACCCACTCCCGTACAATTTAATGAAATAGGCCTCAGCCAGTTCTCTTGCGACTGCGTCACCACTTCGCTTTAAAATTTTCCTAGAAGAAAACCGGGGCACACATGCACAAGATTTGCAATGAAATGGCAGATGCGAGCCCGTACCACTTTTTATGGACAGAGCATGTTCCTGTAACCGAACATTAATGCATCGGCCTGTTTGGCCGATGTATACATTGCCACAGCTCAAAGGGATCAAATACACCACACCGACACAACACTCCCCAAAAGGATGCTCATGCTCAGTATCGCAGCAACGCTTCATATCACCAGGTTTTATTACTCGCCTACAAATGCTGGACAATTTGCATGGCGCCGAGAAGACCCCAGGAACATTGAACCTTGTAGCAACCTTCTTAAGATTATGAGCAACTTTGTGAGTGTACGGGATAACTACAGGTCTCGTTTTTTTCTCTTGGCGTTCTAAGGCAGGACTCTGAGTCTTGCCTTTCATCTTCTTTAACATTGCTTCTACTACAGAAGCAACCACAGTCCGGGGAAACCCGGCAGCTGAGAGGCGCGAAATTTGTAGGTCAAAGCTCTCCTTCATGGTGTGCATAAACGACTTCTTAAGCGCTGAATCTAAACACGCAGAAGCAATAGCTCTTTCATTGTTTTGGAGTGGGCAGAGTCAAAAGGTAAAAATTCTTTTCGAACACGTGGTCTGTACATCCAACAGACGTGTTTGTCACAAACATTTAAAAAGATGTCTAAAAATTGAAGCCCGTTATCAACCGGCGTCTCAAAAGTAAAAGTAAGCCCGTTCCCACCGTTGATGAACGCATCTAAAACTACAGACACACCTATGGTCCTGTGGTCTTCTCGGCGCCATGCAAATTGTCCAGCGTTTGTAGGCGAGTAATAAAACCTGGTGATACGAAGCGCTGCTGCGATACTGAGCATGAGCATCCTTTTGGGGAGTGTTGTGTCGGTGTGGTGTATTTGATCCCTTTGAGCTGTGGCAATGTATACATCGGCCAAACAGGCCGATGCATTAATGTTCGGTTACAGGAACATGCTCTGTCCATAAAAAATTGTACGGGCTCGCATCTGCCATTTCATTGCAAATCTTGTGCATGTGTGCCCCTGTTTTCTTCTAGGAAAATTTTAAAGCGAAGTGGTGACGCAGTCGCTAGAGAACTGGCCGAGGCCTATTTCATTAAATTGTACGGGAGTGGGTGTGTCAGTGTCCCCTCTATCATCCTGCACAGCAGTGAGTTTGTTTTTTTGCAAGATCGATTTGATTTCGGCCGTCTGCGCATGTGCGTAATGCCATATATATTGAGTGTTTTTTCGAAAATAAATCAGTTGGTAGTGTGCGCTTGTATACGTCGCTTCTTCCTGTTTTGTACTTGTCCCATTTTGCGCCACCGTCTTATATTTTAACTACGCACCAACTAGCGCAGCAACAAATTTTATTAAACCCACTTTAATAATTTTCTTCTAGCCGCTGTATGCTTCTTGTGGACGATGGCACTAATCAGTTCCATTGTTGCAGTAATTGCTTTCACCCCTCTGTTCTGTCTGATGCAAATTATCGGCGTCTCAAAAATGTGCCGTGAATTTTTATAACGTAGGGAGCATCTGACATTGCGGTACTTCCTGCGGGATTTCTTTGCTCACAAAGACAGAAACTGTGAAATTAACAGGGATGTGAATGCGAACGCTAAACAAGAACGTTTTACTTAACCTTTCAGCTGGTACAGCGAGAGATCATCTATGTTACTATCAAGACGTATAGTAACAAGCGTAAAAATAACGATTACACGTAGACTTTCTGACGGGGAATAAATTCGGGCTTGTTTATCTTCAGGAGCGTTTGAGCATAAGGAGCACTCGAATCATTGCCATTTTATTAAATAAGTAAGTGCTTAGGAACTACTTCACCTTGGCCCCATCAAAACTGGCACACACTACATGCACGTGGCTCCGAAGGTTCGAACCATGAAAGCTGATTCCAGTAATCCGAAAGCCTACAGCTCAATACGCTTGTCCGCATAATGTTTTGCTGGTGGTAGCAGACATTTCTACACACGCTGTAGAACGTGGGAAAGGGCAGAAAACGCCAGAGCGAGGCATAGTGGTCTTCATAAAGGCGTTACCGCCTGGTTACTTGTCTTACTGCTAGAGAATTTTCTCACACAGATGGATTCGCTACGTTGCCCGTATTGAAAACTCCTGCGTTTTGACACTTCTTGAAATATGATGTATGGCCAATATTGAAGAAAGTGTAACATATTCGCAATCCTGCCGCTAGGAAGCCGCGTTCGTTTGCCTCAGTTTTTGCTCGGCGTAAGGCAACGTCCGCCAATGGGACGCATTTGTATGTGGATGATGATGATGATTGTTATTTGGTTTGGGAAAGGACGACGGCGACGACGGCGATGATGATGATAGTGGTTAGGTTAAGGAAAGCACGCTAATTTCTGCAGCCCATGTCGGGTACATGGCTAAGCGTCCATGGGGGTAGCAGTAAAGGAGTGAGGAAGATAGAAGGGAGAGAAAAGCCGCCGTGGAGGGCTCCGGAAATTTCCATCACATGGGGTTCTTTAACGTGCGCTAACAACGCACAGTACATGGGCCTCTGGCACTTTCGCCTCCACGAAGAATACGACCGCCGCCGCCGGGAACGCGAATTTCTGCAGGCTGTGTGTGTCACTTGCTAATGTCACTTGCTAACGTGGGCCTTCATGCCCGTACGTGGTCTCTGTCCCAAGCAAGATATAATAAAACAAACCAGTCAGAAGGTGACTGCAGCCTTTTCTCGCAGATCTTTGAAACGGACAAAAAGCTTCAGAAAGATTGCTACGGCACATACGCGACACATAAGGTTCTGACAACAGGTCGTAAACATCTGTACATATCATCCTACACCTGCCTAGCTTCTGTGAATACGCGCGAACATTCGTAGTAGTAAACAAAATACGAGCCCCCTGTTCTTTATTTTCTTGTCCATGATGCAACTTTGAAAGTCGCGGACATCTCTGCGCATTTGGTCCAAGTTGCTTTCTGTGCACTACAGCCCCTATCAAATGAAGCGGATTGTTTTCACATGACAACGGCAGTGTGCAGATGCATTTTACAGTGTCGGCTATTACGGGATCGTTACGATGGTGTCCGGTCGCTGCCACCACCAGTTTAAGTAACTGCTAACAGCTGCAATGTAGAAAAAAAGTGCTTGGTTCTTCTGCAGAGTTGAACCTAGCAGGAATAAAGTAAGACTGAAAGGAAAGGTGAACAGAGCACAGAGGAAAATATAGCTTATGAGCTGCTGCTGTGCTATGCCTTTATGCAAGCCTGGGAGTTTTTTTTTTTCATTACTGTTCATTCAGTAGATCTAACAGGAATGAGAAATGACGCGAGCGCACTAGCTAATAACGAGACGTCCAGGCCACATGCTAGCACTATCAGCATTCCGTTTCCTAAGCAACTCTAGAATGCTGGGCCAACCTGAACTAAAACACGCACATGGACAGTTTTACACCGCGTTGCACTGTCATTCAAGAGAAGGATTTCCGCAACTGATAAGCTGGTTTATTCAGAATACGGAGTGAGCGGCCGCGCCAGCTATGCTCTGAGTACTCCAACTAAGATGGTGGTGACGCTGCTTCCGGAAACTCGCATGCACACACCGTGAGGTCATGTCGGTGTATTCTGAGAACCTGGCCGATGGCTTTTCATTTTTCTTTCCTTGATGTACCGTGTTGATGCCCTGCTCGCTTGGCTGGCACAGTTTCAGGAGGGGACATGTGTGCACTGTTAAAACCATGCAGTAAACACTTTAGACATTGCTCTTCACTGCACAATGCACTAGAGAGGATGGCCAAAATTACTACACATGTGCATAAACCCTCTGTGGCCATAATATATGTTGTGGCTGCTTAACCACCATCTTGCATTTATTATGCTTAATAATGAAAGCATCACCAAAAACTCCATGTTTTGTGCAGTAAGCTTCTCTGAAATAGTGCATTCTCTAGTCATAGGTATATGACCTACTTCAGCGTAAGTTATAAACCAGTATAAGTTGGATGTATAGAGTATTGGCCAGATATGTTATACGTGTGTACTGTATTCATGTATTGGAACCACCTTTCTTTTTCCAGGTAAGGTAAATGTCAATAATGGGGGATGGTACAATAGACAAAAGATAAAACGAAAGAAGGCAAGGTGTCAAGGGCTTGTTTATTCATTGATTCGTTTCCGGGATATCCCGAAAGCACACCTTCATTATGAGAGATATTGTAGTGGAGAGCACCGGAAATTTTGACCACCTGGGATTCTTTGACGTGCAGTGATATCGCAGAGTACACGGGCTTCAACATTTCGCCTCTGTTGCAGTGCAGCCATAGCTGCCAGAATTCTATCCCGCGACCTTCATATCTGCACCTGAGTGCCATACCCACTAGACCACAGTGGCAGGGACATTTCTTTGCTAGAAATAGCCTAATGATGCCAAGGAAAGCCTAGTGCAAGTTGGGCAGCAGCCATCTTGTGAAAAATATGTTACACGTGACGCCATGTGCACAGTGTTCCATACTCATCGCCATGGCTACGAGTGGCGCTGCCTAGCACTCCCGGTATTATACGCACACGAATTCCCAATAATGTGGACGAGTGAATGACTGCCTTTGTAGCTCAGTCGGTAGAGCATCGGGCGCATTATCCTAAGGTTCTAGGTTTGGCCTTTACCAAAGGCAAGCGTGTGTGTTTTTCTCTTGCACTTTATTTCCTTTCCATCTCTTCATAATTACTACAGTACAGTACATAAAAAACTACAATTTCCCGTATTCCTTTCTTGGCTTCATCAGGAGTAAAAAAAAAAAGTGCCCCGCATATCAGGAGTAAAAGAAACTTAAAATATTTTGAAGAGCTGAAATTCCGTTTCACAATATTACGCTGTATGGGAAGCATGTTGCATATTCTGCACAATGGTATACTCACTGCTAATGTTACTTTAGTGAGCTGTAATCAGGTCACATGGTTGATTGATTTCTGGGTTTAACATCCCAAAATATGCGCTGACAATCTCCAACATCGCAGCTCAGTTTCAATCACCCACGTGGGAAAGTGGGCCTGACATCTTGATCCTGGCTGGCAACGCTACGATTCAGTGCGCTCCATGGCCTTAATATTGAGCATTAAGTGTGGCGACTGCATGTTTAGTTATTGTCCGAGTTTATCCAATTCATTTTTTAAAACCTGGAGCAGTTAGTCGTGTACTCAAAATGGATGATCTGACATTAGACAGATATAAATGCAGTGGGATAGCAGGTACCACTCCAATTATTGGAGTGGCTCCTTCAATTTTTAAAGGATAGCTGGCTCTTACGTAGCCTACATTCCCATGTTCCCACATAAAAAAGAACTCCAGTTCTTTAGTTTCTTTTTCATTTCCTTACAATTTCTCCATTCTCATCAGGAATAGCCAAGTCGTTATCAGAAAAACCCAATCTTTCGTCTTGCTCAACCTAATATGTGCCCTTAGTGTCCCTGTAAATGGGGGCACTCCTATAACACACTGTTTTTGTCTTTTTCAGGCGCCACACTGCTGTCCGAGGCCACTCTGAAGAAGAGTCAAAGCAGGTCAGAAAAAGCTTGAATGGCTGCCACAGAAAACTAGCACGCCGAGAAGATCGAGAAGAAAATAAGCAAGTCGGACATTTTTTTTTTTTTTGCTCTCAAGGCTACCGTGTGATGCAGCCTGCCATTATTTCTCGGGCATGAAAAAGTGTGCACATTTTGATCCACACTACATTTAACCATGGCACATTGAGATTAAGATTAGTAACATCCGCTGTTTTGGCAACATTGTGTAATTGTGCGAAATTATAGTATGTGGCGCCAGATCGCTTGGTGCCAGATTACACAAAACTAGCCGGATACAGCAAAACACGCCAAACTGGCCGGGTACACCAGACCACACCAAAACACGCCAAACCAGCCGGATACAACAGATCACACCAAACCATACCAAACCGGCCGGGTACACAGGACATGCCAGAAGACGTGTCTGAATTTCCACTCTGGTGTGAACGGGTAAAACGCACCATACTCAGGCTGCTGGGTTTTTTGACTGAGTAATAATAATAATAATAATAATAATAATAAGTTTACTTAACGTGCCCAGGAACAACCGTAAGGTCTTTGTACTAGCGCACGCGAAGAGAAATAGCAAGAAACAATACAATAAGGAGACTCTACAGCAAAAAAATATTAATAAAAAGCAACAAAGGCCAACATTCATAATAAAATATCAGGGATAAGCAAAAACGTTATAAAATTGCACCTATACAACTATGCGTAGGCAAAACAAGAAAAAAAATGTCAGCAGTGTACAACAATATGTTAATACAGTGCAAAGCTCGGAGCAGAACAGCGACTGAGAGTTGTGAAAAACATCGAGCGCTAAAAAGTAAGCATTGTAAAAACGTTGTTTCCTGTCAACGGTCGAATGTTCACAGAGGAAGGCGGTTACATGAAAAGCCCTATTCTCTCTGGTCAGCTTACGTGGAATTCGGAAATTAAGACAGTTGAGCAGCACAGGGCAGGATATGATACCATGCACAAGCTTGAAAAGAAATTACAGATCAGTGCGTTTTCAGCGGCAGTGTAGTGATAGCAGTGACAGTGATCCAACAGCGCCAAAGCAAGATTGAAGAACATTTCTAGCGAACCTATGGTTATAAATGTTCAGGAACTTTTTCTGGACTCGCTCAATGGCGTTGCTGCTGGAATTAGAAATACTATTCCAGATCGCAGATGCATACTCAAGTTTAGGAAGACATATCGCGGTGTAGAATTTGCGGAAGGGCATAGGAGAACGGAATTCTCTAGACATTCTGCAAACACAGCCTAGGTTGCGATGACCCCGCAAAGCAACACGCTTAGCGTGAGCAGAAAAGTGCAAGGTGCTATAAAAAAGAACACATAGATCATTGATATCAGAAACCTTACACAACGACACAGAACTGACAGAATATAAAAATGGCGCACTAGATGTTTTTCGAATGAAACTCATTACCTTGGTTTTTGAAATATTTAGGGAGAGGTTATTGCTCCTGCACCATTCAGAAAAAGAACACAAATCGGATTGCAGCAAGCGACAATCGACGACTGAATGAATTTCCTTAAATATCTTTATGTCATCGGCATACAAAAGGAAAGAATTCCGAATAACCGAAGAAACATCATTAACATAAATTATAAACAGGAGTGGGCCCAATACCGACCCTTCAGGAACCCCACTAGTAGCTTTGTAGAAAGAAGACGTTTGGCCATTTACGGTAACATAGCATGATCTATCAAGAAGACAGCTATGCAGGAGATTTACATTTGAAGAATCAACATCGAAATGCGCAAGTTTATCCACAAGCAGCGAATGGCTGACAACGTCAAAAGCTTTGCTAGGGTCACAGTAAATAGCGTCAATTTGTCCTCTCTGCGATGTAGGCGTGGAGACTTGCATCACGAAACTGGCAAGATTAGTGACACTTGAGCGGCCAGCGAGAAACCCATGCTGATTCGCAATCAATGAATATTTTACGTCAAAAGACAATATTTTGTGGACAGCAGGCTCAAAGATTTTTGATGCGGCACAAAGAAAGGACATAGGGTGGTAGTTCGAGACGTCACTCTTACAGCCAGACTTAAATACTGGAAAAACACGAGCAGTTTTCCACTTCCTAGGAAATGTTGAAGCATGCAGACACTTATTAAATATGGTAGTCAATACTGGTACAAGTATACTGCCATAAGCTTTGAGTATGGCAGAGGGGATGCCATCTGGGCCAGTTGAAAAGGATGGTTTCAAGCGCTTAATGAATTATGAAATAGAATCTTCATCTAGCGACACAGCATCAGCTGTGCCAACTGTTTTGACCTGTCGACCGTTACTAGCTACAGAGGCTGGGGACTTTAAACAGATGAGAAATGCGTGGCGAAACGGTCAGCAATGGCTTGAGCTTCTATTCCATTTCAGTCCGGTATCCTGAAGGACTCACGACTTTTGCTCCACCGTTTCCGTACATACTTCCAAAACTCAGCCGGCTATTATTATTATTATTATTATTATTATTATTATTATTATTATTATTATTATATATTTCTGGTGCTGTCCCTTACAAAATGTCATAAACGGCAATATCAAGAGTTGGGGATATGTGGTTATATATGGCACATGTCCGTATATAGGCCTAGTCAGGAGGTTTAGTACTCCTTTCGCCTTACCTAGCAGGCAAACCGTGTTTGTGTTATGTCCAAATGAAAATGAAATACGAGAAATCTACGATAAAAATTACAGCTTTCTGCCCTCCCCATAAGCGAGAAACAATTCATGCATACTTCGCTGAGGAAAACGCTAGCACATGTACAATAACCAAGGAATGAGTAACAGTCAGAGCTGGAGAAGGCACTTTCGTACATTTGCCCTAGCTATACTAAAACTGTTCTATACTATATTACACTATATTATACTATACTATACTCTACAATACTATACGCTAGAGCTGTTCATCAAACATCAATGCACACAAACCCACCGTAGCGTCACTGCTATTCTTATTCTGATGTTGAAGAAACTGATGTAGAAAAAGGGTGTTCCTGAAGTGGCATCAATTCCAGTGGGAATGTCCGGATATGTATGACTACACGAAACTGGCTTCTTCATTCCAACGTCGCTGACTGTATTTCGATCTAAAGATATGTACAAGAAATTCTTAGCAGCTGGAAGATGTACGCTTCTGAGCGCAATGTGAAGGCGGTTGCTCTGAATAATATACCATGCAGAACTTGAGAATCGCAGGCAGTGCACTCATTCTTGTTTAGAGAGAGAAACACGTTGTGACAAAAGTAAAACACTGCCCATGTTTTGAAAGTACTATGCGCATACACGCTAAAAGAAGCAACTATCCTGCTCTTTTAAACAAGCCCCTACCCAAACGCCGACAGATTGCTTTGCAATGGAGTGCTGTCTTGCCTGGAGCTTCATCTGAGCCTGTGTAGTTGTTTTTGTAGTTTATTCAGGCAACACTGGAAAATAAGAGAAAGGAACAACAAGAGTTTGTGCTCTTCCCGGCCGTATCTTTGTGGGCCAGCTTCGTGAGAACGATGCAAGAGTCAAGTCAATGTCCTACTCCGAGCTCTTGGAGAGCGTGTTCAGGAGTACTTGGCTGGAATAAGATATTTCGATGCCGAACGCTGAAGGGACTCGGTGGCGTAATGAATCCATTGCACGTCCATCGTTGATGCGAAGCGCATCGATGAAGATGCGGCTGCCACGGTCGTTCCCATGCATAGGCGTGGAGCTGCAATTGCTCTGCTAAGGCGCTCGCTCCGGGATTGAACGCCTACGCTTTGACTTGGGACTGAAATTCGCCTCCCGGCTTGCGAAACCAGAGCATTGGTTCCTTTAACTAAGACGAGACGGAGGCGAAACGGCGACATTGCGTTATTTCCAATTCCATAGAAAGCGACGGCATGTCCCTTCCAGGGCGCGTCGCGATATGTTCACTATTGGTTCATTCTGGGTGTCATTCAAAGAATTTTAATCAAGTTAGGACCGAGTTTTCAAGTAGAGGTAGAGCTAGGAACTCAGAATAAAACTGGGTGATTGAGAAGCGACAAAAAATTCTTGTCGAACTCCGCGGTTAGCAAACCCGGCGACATTTATTTATGTCGTTAACATATTTCTATTGATATGCTTCTCCGAGTGAACTGCACGATGTTTTTCGTCGCGACGGCTTTTCTCATGTAGCGCTTTCTGGTTCAGAGCTATTAATCCCTCGCATTTTTTACGTTTTAGTGTGGCGTTCTACGAACAAAGCAGTCCCGTGTTGTCGTCCGAGATTGTTACTTGCACGCGCCATGTACAGGGCTAATGGCTCGCTGGAAATCAAGGGCCGGCTCCCGTAATGCAGTCGCCTCAGCTGGGCCGTACTTTCCGCGGTTAACTGTTGCCCCGTTCGGGAGCTGCACATCTGCATATGGGGCGGAGTCCGCTTCGAGTTCCTTATTCGCTTCTTGGCGTTACATTAACTAGGCTGCTCGACTGCAGTGCCCCCTCGGGCACGCGCGGACCCTTCAACACTTCCTGGGGGTATGGAGGCCGCGCTGAATTACGTGCCGGTATTGAGTGGACGGCCGGTGCCGGAAGAAGCACGCTCGGCGGAGCGAGTGCGGCGCTGTTTCGGAGCTGCTCGCCTTCGACAGTGCTGGAGTGACGTGATCTCGGAAGTTCTGTGCCGTGTTCCGGGCGCATAACTTAAGACACGAGCGTCGGAGCACATATGTCTCGCTGCACGCCGACTATCGCCGAATGCTTTCGCAAGGAAGTACAGTCGTTACAGCTCGTTCAACTAAAACTATGTCGCGCCGCTTTGTCTCTCCCCTTTTGCGATCATTCCATTCTTGTTTCCGCACTTCCATCCGTACCGGCGGGGCACTCAAGCGGATATGCGTATGGGTGAACGCGCATAGAATGCATGGAAAGGATGCGCAGATGCGTTACCACGTAGTAGAATTTTGATGCTTGAGAAATGTGGGTATTCGTGAAAAAAAGACTATTGATTTACTGAGTTTATAAATTCACTTTTTCTATTAAATATGTATAGGCGAGATTTCTTTGGAACAGTAATCTGATACAATACAAACGTTTATTTTCTTTTCTTTTGTTAACAGTCTTTCGTGTCAAACGAGGGTGTATGTTGTGAGTAACATTTGACTACTTGCCCTTTGCTCATTGATACGGTGCTTCGTATTATTAACGAGATCAGTTGAATAATCAGTAATGAGTAGCTATTTTTGTGGCCCTATTCCTACTGTATAGCTCACGAAAATAACTCGCAAAAACGCAGGTATAAAGGAATCCGGGTGAAGATTAGCTAAAATGAAGAAACACTGGAAGGTATCTTCGGCGGCTGCACAGCAAACCAGCAAATTCATAATCCTCATTCTTTGCTAGAATCCATCCTTTCTCTTATGAACACACCTCCACCCTTTCCCCTCTACTGCGAAATGTGCACATGTCTGAGTATTCCTGTATTTGTGTGACTACTTGCCTTTTTGCGTTCTTAAGGAGATCAATTGGCTGGGTGACAGACTGCGTGATTTTTTTGCGAGGAAAGCAGCGCCTAGATAAGGTAATTGCGAATCGTGGCCTATTTTCTCTCCTACAGGTCTGTCCCCTCACTCATCGAACACTGGATTATTGGACAAAAAATAAAGAAAAGCGAAAAATTGCCACACTCAAATATTATTACAGCGTGCTCTATTGTGTATATCACCCAGTTAAATTACACAGAAAGAACGCATGTATTCAACTTATTCTCATTTTCACACTTCACATGAAACCAAGGAACTCAAAGTGCAAAAACCAGCATATCTGTTTCATGAAATTTAGGCATTCGTATGGGCAGCATCATATGTGGGCTTCGCAATAAATGTTAATTTACTGCAATTTTGCGTCTTTCGCGAGTGCAGGTATGGCATTACCTATTGTTCCGTGACGCATAAGTGCGAATGTCGCTATTATGCATCGGGATTTCTTTAATCACAGAAGAATAACTTCAAAATGTTCTGGCCTATTTAGGCCTTTATTTGTTGATTTATTTATTTCAATGTTACTGCCCTAGCTTTGAAATTTATGCCTTGTGATATATAGCTGCATGAAAGCCTTTTTTTTGTTGTTGTTGTCGACTCAATTGATCAATAACACCGGATCAGGCAACAGAGTGTCACCGCGGCCAAATGAGATTCACACTTGAGGTGGAATGCGCAGACTTGTACGAATGATGTATTAACGTATACGCTTCTCCGCAACGATATGCCCTTTGTGGTGATAGAGTAGTTTCGACTTTCCAATGCTACCACGAAATAAACGGGTCCAATCCCGACCGCGGCAGTCGTCTTCTAGTGTAGAAGAGATCAGGTTGTCGTTATTATGCGAATCCCGAGTGTGTCAAACATCTCCAAGGGCTCGAAATTTCTGGATTACAGATATTTCCAATAGCCTACAGTTCAATATTAAGATTGTTGCTGACATGCAGAGCTGGTGCACGCGGGAAGAATGAACAAAAATATTAGTGCTTGAGCACTCTTACCGCGACCGCTGTCTATTAATCCTGTCGGAGTGGTCATGCTATGGAGGGTTCTGCAGTAGAAACAAACGAAATGTCATGGTTAATTATACGACTAAATTAAACAAAACAATTCATCGGTCTTAACTGCCTACATTGACGCACGCACCCTCTACTTTCGACCCTCTTGTCGGCCCTTCTATGGGGCACAGTGTTCAACTTGTTCAACATGCGCAATGCCTCCCACTTTCGGACTACTTCATCCCTGATGTACCGCTGTCGCGCTTGTCGTAACGAACCTAACAGCATGCGCGAATGACGGCATGCACTGCCCCGACCACAAGGTCACTGCACTTATCTCAAAATGATTCCGCCTGAATTTTCTATACATTCGGTATGTTAGTACTTTCACGTTTGTCGTGGGTCTTTTTGTGCGCATCGCTGGTCGCTGCCTTCCCTTTGCAAGGGCTATTTTCCAGACACGGCGTCATGACAACAACACACTTGAACACACTTGCGATAACATTTTGAGCGCGCTGTTTTATGCTGCGTAATATGGTGTGCTCCTGTAGCACAGTGGGTAAAGAATTGAGACTGGGCAATAGAGGGGCCTTCTTCAATCCCTCCGTTGGAGCTCTCCTAATAACTTTATGGGGCTAGAACATAGCGGCGTTATGTTGCTCGCTCCGCGCCTCCGATTCGCCTCCTGATTGGGGCTTCTACGAGAAATAAAAAAAGTCACAGTTTCGCCGCAAGGGCGAAGCAATGAATGCGATAGCAAGAAACTGTAATGCTAAAACGAAGTGAGGCTCGCAGCTTCAGGAGCAATATTAATTGTAGCAAACATGGACTTGCTAAGTAAGCTACTCCCGTGGGCAGCGCGTGCTGGTACGAAGGGCTTTATACGTTGTGTGTCACAAAGCTACACATACAAAGCTAGGGGAGGTCGCCAAATGAACAAACAGAAGATGAGCGCGAACTATCAACTGAAGCACGCACGAAACGAACACAAAGATATACACCGAACTGATATAGCATTATCAAGCACGCGTGCGCAGATATAAGAGCTGTACTGTTTCAACGTGTCGTACTGTTATCACATGTCATGTGACCCCTTCTGTTTCTTATAAAGCCCGTAACACCGAGCAATAAACGCCCTTTTCGTTCGACCACTTCTGCTGCTACGTTCCGTCACTTCAGTGGCGACGAGGGTGGGACAATCGCAGGATGACAGCCCGACCACCCGACTACGATGACACCACCAGTAGCTGGAGCACTTACCGCGTACGCTTGGAGGCCTTTTTTGAGGGCCACAGCATCACAGACCCAGGAAAACGGCGTGCGCTTCTGGTATCGGCGCTAAGTGACAGCGCTGTTCGGGTGCTTCAAGGGCAGTGTCAGTTAGAATCGGTGAACAGCCTGAGCTATGATACCGTCGTGCAGCTGCTGGACAACCACTTTGATCCCCAAGCTAATGAGATCGCTGCGAGCTACGCTTTTTTTACGCGGAATCAAGCGGAAGACGAAAAGGTACGCGACTACATTACGGAGCTTAGGCGTCTCGCAAAGGACTGTAATTTTGAGAAGTTCTTGGATCGCATGTTGCGAGACCGGATAGTCTGCGGGATCCGGGATGAGCAAGCTCGACGACAGATGCTGTCGCAAAAGAAGTTGGATTTGGCGGAGGCCGAGGCTTTTGCTATAGCAGCAGAAACGGCGGAAACGAATGTGCGGGCTATGCAAGAGAGGAGCTTCAACGGCAACGGTGTTGCCACCAATTTTGTTCAGAAACACAGGGCGAATCCACAGAAATCAGGACAAGGGTATGCATCCATGACGCCGTCAACGCAATGCTGGAGGTGTGGCTCGAACCATGCCTCGGAAGTGTGCAGGCACAAGAAAGCGACGTGCCACAAGTGCGGCAAGAAGGGACACCTAGCGAGGCGGTGCTCCAGCGGTCGCGTTAACCCCTCAGGAACTTACGCTGTGAAGGAGCTAGACGGCGGTGACGGGAGCGAAGAAGAAATGCTTTACGCTTTGGTGGCTCACAGCTCTAGTAGCAACGAGAACGTTCGCCCATTTGAAACGGATTTCATCTGGGAAGGCCGCAAACTGCGTATGCTGGTGGATACCGGGTCCTCTATCAGCGTGATTCCAAAGAGGGTATTCGAGAAACACCGCGAAGTGTGGCCGACGCTGGAGAAGACTTCACTGCGCCTGACGTGCTTCCTGGGGCCGCTACCGGTTCTAGGCCGTGTGGCCATGAAAGTCAAGTGCCGTAACACGCAAGTGGACAGCTCGCTAGTCGTCGTGGATTGCGACGGGCCCCTGCTGTGCGGCCGGAATACCATCCAGGCTTTCTAGAAGGCTGGCATGACACTACGCTTCATCAGATCAAGGTATGGATCACGCACGGCTGGCCACGGCGCTTATCAGCAGCCCAGCAGCACCTGATGCCATACTTTTCTCGCCGTGACGAGCTCGCGGCCAGTCATGATCTGATTTACTGGGGGCACCGAGTAGTGTTGCCAGATGCGGCGCGACGGAGCATGCTGAGGGAACTGCACGATAGTCACCCCGGTATCAGCGCGATGAAGCGCAAAGCGCGCGCGTTTTTTTTTGGTATCCCGGAATAGACAAGGACATCGAAGTGTTGGTTAAAAGTTGCCCTCAGTGTATACAATGCTGGCCTATGCCTGCCAGGGAAGTTCCGTCTCCTTGGCCGACGAGCGGCAAACCGTGGTACAGGTTGCATATGGATTTTGCAGGCCCCATCAAGGGCTACCAAGTTTTCGTGTTGGTTGACGCCGAGACAAAATGGATTGAGGCCATACCTTTGAAGACCGCCACGGCGGAGACCACCATTCAAGTGCTCCAAGGTATTTTCGCACGTTTTGGCCTGCCATACTGCTTAGTATCTGATAACGGACCACAGTTTTCAAGTGCCACCATGTCCAGTTTCTTGCAGGAAAGCAACGTGAAACATATGAACACAGCCCCGTACTATCCGCAGTCCAATGGGTTGGCGGAAAGAGCCGTGCGGACGGTAAAGGAAGGGCTCCGAAAGAATACGGCAGGTACGTTGCAAGAACGACTGATCAAGTTTTTATTCCGTTATAGAACACCTTTGGAAGGAGGGAAATCTCCAGCAGAGCTGCTGTTGGGTTTTCGTCCCCGAACCAGGCTGACGGCCTCGCTCTCGGACAAAAAAGGTGACGGAAAATGATGGTTCCTGTGAACCGGGTCACGGACAAGCAAAAGCCCGAACGCAGTTTCAACCAGGACGGCGGGTATGGTCGCGCCAGTACCGGTCTGGTCATAGATGGATGCCGGCGACGGTAGTGTCCACGGCGGGAGCACGCATGGTTACCCTGGAAACACCGGCGGGACCGCAACGGCGGCACGTAGACCAACTCCGGCCACGGCTCGACTCGGGGAAGTCACCTAGCGAGCTCAGCCAAGTCAACGACGAAGCTCAGGGTAGTCCCAAACAGGCAGAAACGCGCCGAGATAGGGGCGTACAGGAAGTCGACTCTCAAGCCGAGGGCCAGCAGCCACTACGACGGTCAACTCGACAACGGAAGGCCCCAGACCGTCTTGGTTACCCTAGTTTAGGGGGGAGGGATGATGTAGCATTATCAAGCACGCGCGCGCACATATAAGAGCTGTACTGTTTCAACGTGTCGTACTTTTATCACATGTCATGTGACCACTTCTCTTTGTTATAAAGCCCGTAACACCGAGCAATAAACGCCTTTTTCATTCGACCACTTCTGCTGCTACGTTCCGTCACTTCACGAACCAGCGCGAATAAGCTGTCACGATGGATACTCTCAGTTTGAACAGCGCTCCTGTTGCAAAGGCGGACGAAGCAGCGAAGGCATCTGGCGTGCTTCAAGTGTCGAGATGTGACACTTGATAGTTCGCGCTCATCTTCCGTTTGTTCGTTTAGCGGCGTCCCTTGAGCTCGAGTGACTTTCGTACGCTCCCGTAACATCAGCGCGGACATCACCGTGGAAGCTCGGAACATCCCTCTTCCTCTCACCACGAGACAACCACGCAAGCAGACAGCGGAAGGGCAAGGCCCTGCGCAAATATTAGAAGCGAGCGAGCTGGCCGACGACTTTTAAACGTGTCCATTGCGCTCCTCGCACCATCTCGCTGGTAATAAAGAAACGCCTATAAGCGCCTGCCTTCTCTGAGTCCTGCCAGCGGTAAAGCGTGTGTATATAAGGCTCGCCTTTAGCTCCGTGAAGGCTCTGCTCTTTGTGACGTAGTGGTTAGCGTCACGCGCTGCGGAGTGATAGGTTCCTGGTTCGATTCCGCGCTTCGGAAGCATTTATCTGAATTATTTTTCTTTGGGACTTTTATATATATACATACTTATACATATACGGTTCATGACGGCGGCGACGGGGACGGCAAAACCGAGCCGAGACTATCCATATAATTTCTATCGCAATAATATCTCTCCAAATAAACACCATAGGAAGCGCATAGTTTTAGACTTTAATCAGGTGCCCATATATTACATAGGAACACAATCTTAGTACAGAAAAGTGAAATTTAACGATCACGCTAACCGAACAAAGTTACTAAAAAGGAGGTCGGTGCACCCAGCAAGAAAGAAATCGATAAATATCCGGCACAGTTCACATATTGTAGGAACCGATGGCATGCGGTGCATTCAGCGGGGAGATCGCCTATACCATATGGGATATATGGTCCTGTGCCAGTTCACTTATAGTCTTATAGCCTAACCTAAAATGTACTGTAGTCATTCTATACTCGGTCAACCAAACGAGCAGCAAACGTTAGGCCCTAGCGTCATTTATCACACATAAACGATCAATAGGGTGTAATTAGGAGCTTTTATTTCTATGCTTACCCAATGCGTATGGGGCAGCGCTAACTTCCGCACTGGCGCACACTTGCGCGTCGATATGAGTGACGGCAGCTAGAACCTACAACGGCCTCCTGTTGGCAGCGCTAAGCAGATTAGTGTTTGCTTATTTCAGGAAGAACTAGTCGTGCCGGACTTCCTTTTTGTCTTGTCGATTAACATCACAGCAAACAACAAACGCCTCTTTGGACCGCACTTCATGAAAGAAATATATTAGGGGCAGCAACGATAGGTGCAGTTGCCGAGACCAGTACAAGTAGCCAATATCGGCCAGAAGAGCCCTGGTCTCGGCTTGAGCACGGTGGCGTGCTCGCACACACGAGAGGAGCTCGTTGTTTCGCGCTCGGACGTAATTGACGCCGGTCGATAAAAGGCTACGCTTGTGAATGAGGGCCGTCTCGCAGCGGTGATGTTGTAGGCCGCGGGAACGTGCGGGTGCTTTCGTTTTGCGCTGACTTTCTGCTACCGTCAGCAACGCTGCTTAATGGAGATATCACCCGCAACGGAGGTTGTTCGGGGCGACGGAGGAAGCTGGCACCGATACGTGGACAATATTGCTCCTAAAGAAAACCCGGGTTATTTAGCTGCCAAGCCTGATTGCCTGAGTGATCTGGGGCTTTTTGTATATAGAAGACGATACGCAAGAGGAAGGATGTCAGTACTACACTCCCATCGGACAGCCTAATTGTTTCCGTTGTGATCGGCAAAAAATCCAGGGTTTATGAAAGTCACCTGCTCTATCTCATAGGTACATATGAAGGGGATATTTCTTTAAACGATTCTTTCGATACTGAAAGAGCCAGCACTGCTTAATGGAGATGGCTTCGCGTCTTGAGCATCAGGCAATAATGACCGTTAACACGTTGTGGACTGGTTCTGGCCAACCACATACCACTAAATTCTTCAAAAGCAATAGCTGTTCAACAAAACTTAAGGAATAAAGTCTGCTTCGACGACATATATGAACACAAACACAACCGCGTTTGTGGTGGACACTATTTCGTACTCCTCTATGTCTGACCAAGTAGAACCTCATCGTCAAAATGAATGAAAATTTTTCTACTATACTTGGATTATCTCCTTACAAAAAGAAATGTTTGCCATGCTGTTTTAAAAAGAACCGCTCGGCGCACTGTGCAGTTAACATAAACAAGCCTAGAAATGCATCAACGTGTGCTGTAGGAAAGGTAGCTAAAGAGAATAAGAAGCGCACTCCCATAATTCAAAGTAATGGAAGATTCACGGAGCAAGAATTCTTGAGGAGTGAAAACAGCGCTCGCTTGGGCGGCCCGATAAAGTCAAGCCTTAGGGCACCGCGCCGACGCGCCCTCTGTCGGACGAAAAGAGAAGCGCGTGCGTCGCGCTGTGGCCTCCGCGATCGGCTGCGGCGGCGCGACGTCGCGCTGCGGAAACCCGTGAGTGTTCTAGAGTCAGCAGATGACAAAGAGTACGCAGCAGCTCTCACGCCTTTTCTTCCCAAGGTCACTTACACATGCGTGCTCCCAACACGCCAGCGAATGGCTTCCAGCGGCATGCGTCATCTACTCTGAAATGAGTGCAACGCGCTCTTCCAAGCGCTGTACGGCACGTAATTAAAGTAGCATTTATTACTAACCCCAAGCTAAAATGTCCGCTGGCCCTATTTATACAAGGTACAGAGTGCAAACTCAGAAAACTTGCAATGTATGAGATGGTAACGCGATAATTATGCGTCGCGCCCATAGGATGATATGTAAACGATGGGAACAGGCCGGCAGCGTCATCTGTCGTGATGCGCAGAAAACTCAACTTCCTCCTCGCCCAAGCATTACTTTAACGGGTCGCCGCCGTACGCTCCCGTGGCCTCAAATACTTCTTTCTCCGTGGGAAGAACCATATATCAAACAAAATAAGCAAGTTCGAAGGGTGCACCATTAAGCACAGCCTTATAAGTAGGTCACGAATATAGGTGTTGCTCAGACGGTGTCGGCGGCAGGGATATTAGACTGCTGTCAGTGAAGTGTAAAACAAAGGGTAAAAGTGAAGTAGAAGTGCTAGTGAATGGACAAACGCACGTCTCAGCTCTCCCCCATTTTTCTTCCCTCTCAACTCCATTATTCACTCTACTGTGTTTCAGGATATGCGCATATACAGAAAATTATGTTCATGCGTTCCTTTGAGGTTATCTTCTTGTGCAGTAGAAGTAAGGCAAGTGCCAAGAAGTATCTGAAAAAAACATTGTTTTTAAGATTGAATGATGTAGGTAGTTCACATCATGCGCGGATGTCATCATTTTATTCTTTTAAATAAACGCATGTTTTCCAACAGAAACTACCCATTATTTCTTCACTACAAGTTCGTTCTGTTAACTATTTTTTCAGTGAATGAGGTTTTTGCTCTTTTTGTGTGTTTGTTTCGAAGACAGCTAAGATTTCCTGATGTGCAACAATGTATGACAAAAATTCCTAAAAGTCAACGTGATAAACGAGGACAACCCGCACACAGGGACAAAAGCCAGAGCGCCCCGGTTTGTCCATCCTTGAATGTTGTCCTCGTTTTTCGCGCTGACCTTTAAAAATATTTAACCAGTTGAATCTCGCTAAGATAACGATCCTTCTAAAATTTATAACTGGTTCTGCAAAACATTCTTAGTAGTGAACCACGAGCGGTAGGTACTAGTGATACGTGCCAAATAGGCCAACGCTCTGGTTAGAAAACTGATTTTAAACAGAACTTGTAGGACAGCGGTGTTAAATTGTATATGACACTGACCTTGATGCATAGGTCGTGTAGCTGTAGCAGTGGACGATATAGCTTCACCTACATGGTCTTTATAATATTGGCCGCCTGTACCACTATTTTATGCGGGCACTTGCACTATCCAATTTCTTCATCGTAACACAGATTGCTGGCGCTAAGCACACGTACGTTCGTTGTACCATGTCGCATTATTGTACCGCCACGGTGGTTTAGTGGTCGTGGTACACGGCTGTTGATGCGAGAGCCGCGCGATTGAATCCCGGCCGCGGCGGCTGCTTTTCGATGGAGGCGAAATGTTGAGACCCGTGTGCTGTGCGATGTCAGTGCAGGTTAAAGAACACCAGGTGGTCTAAATCTCCCAAGCATACGGCGTCTCTCATAACTACAGCTGGCTTTGGAGCGTGTAACCCAAAATTATTATTGCCGCGTTATTCCACAGTGACTATTTGCTCCAACGTTCGTTGTCCTACAGTTTGATCAGCGGTGCTATTGTATATCTGCTGAATCATGACGACGCACAAAATGAGCACGCGCAAAACCGCTTTCGGGAAGTCGAGGATACCGTACGGAACTGCTTGTCGTTTTCTGATTATACGATTGCAATCAAAGAGTACAGAGAAACGAAAGTGTGGCAACAAGGTGCTACCGGCGATAAGACATCACCCCAGAACGTTAGCATTATACAGAGGTTGTCCTTCCGCGGATATTTCCATAGGGGATAGAAAGAAAATTTAAGAACTACGTCGCAGCAGCGTCATCATTCTATATGCATCCTTATCAACAGCATTTTCGAGAAAGGTTAAAGAAAAGCAAACAGGCCATCCAAAGGAATTCGCCTTTTGTAAAGCTTTCGCAGTCATCGTACACCTATCAGTATTTTGAGAAACGTGGAGCATCCGCAATAACAACAAACGTTGCGACGTGGAGTGGAACGCATAATGTTCAGTTGTAATGGCTCATCCGATGCACACTGTTAACTAAAGCGCACTCCTTCAATAGTTTAGATGTTCCCCCTGAACCAGTAGATATTAGCGGTAGAAATGGACCATTAAGCATACGGCACGTTCATTCAGATATGTGTTTTCTGGAATACTTTGGCTGTCCAACATTACGTGCACGCAATTTCGCGCAGCCTGTAAAGAATAACATTCAACCACACGTGGCTCATACCCGCATCTCCATTACATCAAGCGTGGTATCCTACCCTTGTGCACGGCGCCTCTTTGCTTATGGCTGAATGAACGCATGTCTCGTGCTTGCATGACAGCACGCAACATGTCAGAGCGGCGTTGCTGAAAACAGGTGCCTTCGCATTCCAACATCGGAAGCGATCACATGTGTCTCTCAAAGGGACTCACAATGGATTTTTGAGCCCCCCTTTTTTTTATGGCGCAACGAAAAGATCAACCTTTTTACCGTTTATATCTGCAGCGGTTCCTATCAAAAGTGTGTGGATATTTTTAAAGATGTGGGGGTGGCCACGGGGTTCTCCCACGCTCGAGGAACAAAGGAGACAGTTCGCCGCAGTGCAAACCAAGAGTAGGACATTTATTTGCACCTTCTACATATAGTAAGCACGCTGGCCAAACTATACAAACCAGGTATGCTAATACAATACCCCACGCGTGATCTATGACATTCCACTCACCGCAGCAGAATACCGAGCGAGTAGTGTTTGCCCATGCCAGAAAACCAGGCCCATGTTGCTCGCGAGATAACTCGCGCGAACAGAGGCGCAATCGGCGATCTGGAGAGACATCCGCGGAATCGTCCCAGCGGAGCTCATCGCCACCGCGCGCACGAGCATCGACCGCGCGCGACAACGTCCCAAGGCCCAGAGAGAGAGAGAGAGAGAGGATCGTTCCCCGTCCGTAGTCCCGCGAATCCCCGCCGCCAGGTAGCGCTACCGCGGGAATACCAGCGCCAACCCCAGCGCATCGGTGTGCGTGACGATGACGTCACATCTTGTGCCTCGCGAGAAAGCCACCTTAGAGGAGCTTTGACGAAACGCGAGCGCAACGCGATAGAAATTTATCAGGAGATGTCAACATTCCCACATCCCCCCAGCCTTAAATAACCACGTATCCCTGCAAAAACACAGCAACAAATGCAACGCAAATAGAAGGCAACACATTCTGCGCCACTGTGCTTCGGGTCGGGAGACTTGTGTCCTTCATGCGCACTGTGGCACCACCACTGGTCGACATCGCCGGCGTCGCTGCTCACAAACCTTGACTCGCGCCGCCACACAGGCGGCCTGTCTGCAGACTTTACCAAGGCTTTACGATGGAGCTCTAGGCCAGGACTCCGAAAAGGCGACATGGTCGACACCAGCAAGCGTCACTCTTACCGACGGATATTCCGGCCGAGCAAGCCGCAACAGCTGATGGCCTCTGACAACACCCGTCTCAGCAACCGAGTATTGCGAGCAGGATGCAGGCGGGTGCTGACTCGAGGGCTGCCATGGCGGTAGTAGGTACCTCCATGGCCCCGAAGTCCGGGCAGCAGCGTGGATGTTCAGACGGCGACAAGCTGCGGGTGACATCACTCCCGCTGCATACACTGAAAATAAGGCTCTCGACAGAACACTGCATTAGGGCAAAGGGGTGTTACGATGTTTCGTACCACTCCTCTGAACGAAACGTGGTCGGATGTTTCGTTCGACTAGCACGGGATTTCGGCGGCTACTGACATCTAAGTTCGCGTGAACAAAGGTCGCTTTCTTGAGTTCACTCCGTGCGAAGCAAGCTAGAATGAGAGATGCAAAGTGTGACACCTGAACGCCATGGTTCGACTGGTTATGTCCCACGTGAGACAGGCAGCTCCAAGGAGCCTTAGGCCTAACGTATCGCCGTGCTCGACAGCAACCGGCATCCAAACAACACCCACACCGGGCACAGAATTTAGGCAGCCGTGAGGAGACTAGCTCTGCTGGGGGCTCTCTCCGCTCGCTATGTGCGAGCAGCTGAACGATCGGCGCCCACTGTCCCGGACTGTGTGGGAACGCCCGGTGCCGAGCCGCAGTACCAGACAGCCCGACACCCGTGGCCCGCGGCCGCTCGGCTCCCTGAGCCCCGACTCCCAGTCAAAGTGATAGAAGTTAAATTACATAGAAAATTGGACCACCCACGAGGCTTCCGTACTGACTCACTTCGAGCTCGCCTACTATCCACGAGAACTAAGCCTCGTTCTCCCAGGAAGAAGACCACGTGGCTCTCGTAACGACGATCTTTCAAAACGCGCAAGTAGCATGCCGACAAGGTCAAACACGCTACCGCATCCACTCGCCTCGCTGTCAAGAAAGCACGCTGCCGACGCCAGCGATCAAAATCACCCTAGGCGTATTCTCGACAGGTTTAGACAAAGGTTGCCTTGAACCGAGAAAAACTGTTGTCCGATGTTCCAAGAGCCCCACGTTGGGCACCAAATGTGGGGTGGCCACGGGGATCTCCCACGTTCGAGGAACGCAGGACACAGTTCACCGCAGTGCAAACCAACAATAGGGCATTTATTTGCCCCTTCTACATATAGTAAGCACGGTATCCGAACTATACAACCAGGCAGGCAATACCCCACGCGTACTCGATGACATTCCGCTCACCGCCACAGAATACCGAGCAAGTAGTGTTTGCTCATGCCAAGTTGCTTGCGAGATAAGTCGCGCTAACAGAGGCATAATCGGCGATCGGGAGAGGCATCCGCGGAATCGTCCCAGCGGAGCTCACCGCCACCGCGCGCACGAGCGTCGACCGCGCGCGACGACGTCCCAAGGCCAAAAGAGAGAGGATTGTTCCCCGTCCGTAGTCCCGCGAATGCCCGCCGCCAGTTAGCGCTACCGCGGGAACACCAGCGCCAACCCCGGCGCAGCCGCACGCATGACGATGGACGTCACGTCTCGTGCCCCGCGGGAAAGCTACCTTAGAGAAGCTGTGAGGAAACGTGAGTGCCACGCGATAGAAATTCACCAGCGGATGTCAACATTCCCACAAAGCAGAATTTCGCGACGTGAGAAACCTTGAAAAATGGTAGAAAGTTCTCTAGCAACTTTGAGAGATGATCGCGATGCCGATAGCCAGCCATGCAAATAACCATCTTCACGGGAATGAATGAAGCTGTGACTACCCGATCTATATTTAGACCTTTTCTACTATCTTTGCAAGTAAAGCGTTGCACGAGAAGTTTGTGTTGCTGTCCAGAGCTGTACTGGGATTACTGCAGCGTTTTGCCAACTGCGCCCTGGGTGGCGAGCCGCTGGTGCCGTTACTGTTCCTATAGCCTGGCCAAGCCAGGTCAGTGAAATGCGCAAATGTACTTTTGCAAATGAATGTAGGAGCGTATCAGGCTTACCTGAACTCCATAGATTAAAAAAATTCAATATCAAATCAAGTCATATCAAATCAAATAAAAAAGCTTTATTTCAGTGTACAGCGCCACTGCATAACGATGAAATTGGGCTAAAGTTGTCTCAGTACACATGACGAGGGCTCAGCTTCGCTTCGGTAGTTCAGGCACACATTTCAGCACAAATTTCACTGCACAGCAACTGGTCGTTGTCGCTAGATTGCTAGTTAGGAAATATGGCTTAGAAATTCTAATCACCGCACGAATGCAGTTTGAAGGGATCGTCCTTCCGACTCCCATGGTGGCTGCCTCCAAGTGGGTGTCTTCAACCCTCTCCTAGTCCGTCTCGAGAGAAAGATGGCGGTGTCCACGCTGGCAAGACCGGTCTGAATCGCCTTTGAGGGAGGACGTGTTTTCGCTGCTCCGACGACTACGATCTTCTCTCGTGCCAGCCCTAGGTCCTCGCCCTACGTGAGCGCCCACCTGGCCGCTCTCCGCACGTGCTGCGCACGCGCGTGTGCTTCAGCTCGGACTGGGCTGTTGCGCGACGAACAGCTCGCGTTCGTCGGTGGTGTTGGGTGTTGTGTGACTACCGACCGATCACCGCGTGCGATCAGGCCTTGAATATACCAGCATCCGGCCTCCGCATTCGGATTTGAACTTTGACCTCTCGCCATGTAACATGGCCCTGTTCAGCCATCCTTGATAATGGCTGCGCCCACTGAGGGCCTCCCGCCAGGATTCACCCTCAGCAGCACCACGGGCTGTCCACGTGCCTACGATCTGCTGCTCAGGGAGGCGGGGAGAATGCCTCAATTGTCCACCAAACCGCGTCCCGCTATCGTCACGACGCCGTACGCACCGTACCAAACGGCGTAGCCCCGTCCGCCCTGCCAGAAGAGCGCGACCAGACAACATGACAGCCTTGCAGCTCGGAGTGCCTTTCCCCAGCACCGCCAGCAGCCAGGGGTCCTTCTCCCTGCCCGACCCGCCATTGCAGCCAACCGAGGAATCCGCGGCTGTCAATCTTGTGCACCACTTTGCTGGCGCAGACGCCCTCCTCTCCGCGGAGAAGTTGAAACAAGCGAGACAGGAAATGCCCGGCCGTACATGGAGCAGAGCAGCAGTTCAAAAGGAGACTAGGAAGAGAGGCATGCCTCCGATCTCTCCTCCTCCTCACGAGAGCACGCCACCACTCCCTCACTAGCCCCTCCTAGCCCCAGGCATCAGATCACAACAAAAGCAGTCAGCTGACCATGGCCGCCACCGAGCCAAGTGCCTCAGGATCGCCTGGACCTTCCCTCATGCTTCCGAAGGTAAAAGAGGCAAGGCGCTCAGGCCGTCTCCTCCAGCAGCCGACCCCGAGGAATTCGTGGCCTTACCTTCGACAGGGGCCCCGAGCGACGCGCCCCTCTACGCACCGCTAGTCTCCGGCCGGCATCCCGCCACTGTGGTCACAGGAGGCCATCTCGGCATTCCTGGCGCTGATGAACGGAGATCTGAGCGTCAGGATTAACTTCCGACGCAATGTGGTTGCGGCAGATGTCCGCGAGGGTGCGTCCCTAACCTCCGTCCTCGTCGTCAGTGAAATTAGCGGTGTCGCCGTGCGTGCCAGACGGGCGGCCAACAACACCTGCAGCGGCGTGCTCTACAATGTGGACGCCACTCTCGGCGAGAAGGAGATCCGCGATCACATCAAGTCGCGGCTGCCAGTGCTGGAGTTCTACGTCAGCTGGTGGTGTCTCTCCAGTGAAGCGCACGACGACGTTGCGGCTGCCAGTGCTGGAGTTCTCACACGCCAGCCGCAACGTCGTCGTGCGCTTCACTGGAGCGACACTGCCAGCTGACGTAGAACTCTGTAAGCAGCGACGAACGGTGCAACCGCGGCGCCCTCGACCAGCCCAGTGCGTGCGCTCAGAGAGGCGCGGGTACACCGAGGTGACGTGCACCATGGCCCAACGTTGCCTGGGATGTGGGGGCCCTCACCAGCATTCCGAATGAACCGCGGCCTCGCCAAAGTGCTTGTTTTATGGCGGTCGCCATCTCGCTACCGAACTGCGAAGTCCGCGCTGGCAGGAGGAGCGCTGGCTTTTCTTCTCAAGGATCGCGCCCTAGCGCCCTCACAACTGACCCGCCGTGACGCACTCTCCATCGCAAGACGCAGTGCCCCTGCACCACGCGCATCGCAGTCCGTACAGCAGGGAGTGCCGTTCGCGTCCGTCGCCACTCGTGTCGCACGCACGTCTGCGCAGGAGCCAAGGCCTGCCCCCGTAGCTGCAGGACGTAGCCCTACAGACAGGAGGGAGGCAGTCATCATGGTTCTAGCGGCCGCAGTGACTGCCGCCATGGGCTTCCTCCCTCCTGAGTCACTGGTTCGCCTGCTGTGTGCTGCAGCGCTGGCCATCCACACAACCCTTACACCAAGCCATGGCGACTAGTCGTCGAGAACCCGAGCGGCGCGTACTGCAGTGGAACTGCTTCTCCTTGCGCCACCGACTTGCCGAGCTCGCGGTGTGCCTTTCCCTGCGCGATCACGACGTCCTGGCGCTACAGGAACCGTATGTGCGTGCGGAGGGCCGTGCGCTGCCCGGCTACATCGGTTACAGCAGCCCCACGCAGTGTGATCTGGATGAGTACAGTGACGCTCCGTGTTCCGACGACTCTCACCCGTCTGAGAAGCCCCGTGCCGCCTATACATCGCGCGACACTCGCCCATGCCGCGGTCCCCACAGAAAGCTTCTATCGCTCCACAGTGGAGTGTGCGGCGGCCACGGTGAGAATTGACCGAATGTACACATCCGTCGCGAGTGTGCATGTGCACCCAGTTGTCGGTGTAAGCTACGCTTTCGTGCCGGCGCTTGCTACTGTGCTGTCGCCTGATCATGTGCTGTGCGGGGATTTTAACGCGCACCACGTGAGCTGGGGCTGTCCCACCACAACGAGGAAAGGCGGTGCGATAACCACGGCGGGCCTCCACGTGATAAACACGGGACTACCCACGTTCGTCCGCCGTGGTGCTCCCAGTACAGTGATCGACTTGGCACTCGTGTCGGAGCGCTGCTCTTACGAATGGAAGCGCGACGCCGACAAGTCTGGGTCACACCACTAACCGATCACCCTCTCGCCCAAACAGCCCGCCCGCAGTGCAGTGCGTACTTAGAGTGTGGTGCGGTAGCCTCTCTTTCGAGAGTTGTGTGCCTCAGCGCCTTGTGGGGACGACTTCTTCACGCACCTCGTCGAGTATCGTGACCGCGCGTCGACGCGCTGTGTTGTCCCCACGGGAACTCCAGTGCCCGAACCTGCGTGCAGCTCGGCGACATGCGCAACGACGTGCTGTCCGTTCAGGTGCTGACCACGGCGTGCGGACAACGCACAACTGACTCGACGCAGGTGTGCAGGCGACATGCGAGGCGTCTGCGCGCTCGCAGCTGGACGAGCCTATGCTCATCACTGAGCGACCCTCACCTGTCGCGGCCGCGGCTGGCGCATCATGCGGACTATGCTCAATCCCAAGGCATCCAGTTTCCCTCTGCTCGCCATTGTCGTGTCGCGAAGCATCTCAGAGGTAGCCCTCGCTGAGCTCCTTGCCTCCACCTTCGAGATCCCTGCAGCTGCTCCTTCCGGGTCATAGTGCGCACCAACAGCCCTGTCACACGGCCCCTCTCACCTCCCGATCCGGCGCTCACCACCAAAATCCGTGCTTTGTGCGAAGATTTCGCCCTCTCCGACCTAGAGTGAGTGCCCCGCCGTAAGCGAAAGTGCAGTGCCCCAGGAGCCGACGGCATTACTCACCAGCTCCTAAGAAATCTGGATGCCTCCCTGCGCTCTCTCTTGCTGGAGGTGTTCAAGAAGGTCTTCTTAGTGGCAGCCTCCCGGATCCGTGGCGCTCTGCCGTCGTAGTCCCTGTGCTAAAGCGAGGTAAACCGCCACGGGAATTAAATTCCTACCGGCCCATCTCGCTTTCCTCCGTGGCCGGGAGAACCATGGAATTACATCGCCTCGAGGCTATCGGCACGAGGCTATTTGCCCACAGAGCAGTGTGGCTTCCGTCCCGGCAGCGCCACCGCCGACTGTATCGGCCGCTGTGGTCAGGACATTGGAGCATGCCCTGCACGACAAGAGATGGCGGTCCTGCTCCTCCTCGACATGAAGTCAGCATTTGACGCTCTCCCCCACGAGTCCATCCGTTCACGCAGTGCACGAACTAGTGGGGAGAGCAAACTCATGTGCTACGTGCAGGCCTTGCTGTCGGACCACTCGTTCTGTGTGCGCGTAGGGAGAGAGACGAGCTCACCTGCGCCCAGTGACCTCGGGCGTCCCACAGGGAAGTGTCCTGAGCCCGTTCCTTTTCAACTGTCGTGCTCGCGCTGCTCATCGAGTACCCTCCCATGTGCGGCCCCCTTCCCTGTGCAGCCAGTGATCTACGCTTACGACATCCACGTTGTACGTGCAGGGCCCTACGGGACAGGCCAGCAGGCTGCGTGCATCTATCCAGCAAGCGCTCGAGTGTGTGGCCACGTTCATCAACGGCATCGGACTTACCCTGTCGCAAGCGAAAACCCAGGCCCTCATGATCCACCCTCGAGCAGCTCCTCGCCGCATCCTGCTGTCTCTACAGCTCCGCGGCAAGATGATCTCCTGGCGAAATTGCGTCCGCTACTTCGGGTTGACAATCGATAACGGGTTGCGGTGGACACCTGAGGTACGACACCTTCGCCAATACTCTCGGTGTTTTGGGGGAGTTGTGCAGAAACTCCTGGTTCGCCGGGATGGCTGCCCTCCCTCGTTTGCATGCAACATCTACGAGGCGATGGCACTGTCCATTGCGTATTATGCGCTCCCTCTGTGCGGTGTGTCGGTGACCCACTGGCGCCATATCGACCGGGACTATCGTCGAGTCCTCCACAAGTGCCATGGAATGCCCCGCAGTTCCCGTGTGGCGGACACTGTTGTGGAGACTCTTGCGTGGGCCCCGTCCCTCAGGGCCGACACGCGCACTGTGCCACATCGAGAGGATACATCTCTCCTCGACAGTCTGCGCCGAGTTCCGCGTTCTCACGTGGGCCGTGTCATGGAACTTTATAAGAGCATCGTGGTGGACGACCCCGTGTGCTGTGCGCCCTGGCCAGACCCTCACCGTGACGTCCAATCTCCCCGGTGACAGTGACTCTTCCGGGGATGCACACAAAGCGCCACACGCTGCACAGTGCCGTCGTGCAGAAGGCAGCGACGTGGATACACGAGGACCTCGCCGGGAGAGTGCACAGTGTTTAGTGAGTGTTCGGTGTTGAGGGATCGCTCTGCTACCACTGCCTGCACTGCTCCGGAACTTGGTGTAAACAAACAGTGTCGGCAGAGCTACTGTGCCTCATCTACAACAGCGGAGCTCGTCGGGCTGGAAATGGCTGTGGGACTCTGAGAATCGCCGGCCGTCGTGTCCGCAGCCATATTTTGCGACTCGAAACCTGCCCTCCGACTTATCGCGAGGGAGGAATGTGGCCCAGCACTCGCCCAACGAGTGGCCCGAAACCTCCTGTACCTGCGGGATAGCGGCTGCGAAGTCGTTCTCCACTGGCTGCCCGCACATGTGGGCACCGCGGGCAACGAGGGAGCCGGCGAGCTCGCCAAGAACGCTCACTCAGCCGACACTCCGATTTCTTTTTGCGCCAGCTCCTACGATTCAGCGTGCATCAGGCGGTCAGGCGGTCTGGCGGTCAGGCGGTCAGACGGCCAGGCGGTCTGGGCACCTCCGTGGCCACAACCCGCTGCAGCTATCTCGCTCAGCATGCTGTCTAGAGGTCACAAGTGAAATTAAACGGTGATCTCACTGTCACGGGCTACCTTCTTACGGTTGATAAACGGACGACAGTTTAAGCCGGGATCCAGTTATATTTACGGCCGCGCAGTACAAGTTGGAATACGAGGGTTGGTCGAAGTGTTAATTAAAAATTCGGGACTTGCTCGCTTCCTTTCACATTGCTCGGTCCCGCATATGGTTAATACTTATAACAGAAAGGACGTTTTCTTTGCTATTTTCTTTTGGTGACACGTGATACGAGCCATTCATAACCATGGGGTAGTGATAAGCACTGCACAGAGAAATTAGGTATCGTACGGCGCAGCTGCTTGAGTTCTTTCTTGTACCTTATTTTTCTAGAGGCGCATAATTGACAAAATGGTTTACGCTATACGTAGCAGTCGCACTAGCAAACATATCGCTCAGGCGCAGGACATTCAATTACTATCTCCGTAACAACCGTTTTAGCTTCAGCTCTTTCGCAGCCACTCCAGTGTTCTTCTTTGAGAGGTGCATCACAATCCACACCCCACGCCTGACTGAGTCGATTGTGACACAATATTCCTTTCGCTCTTTGATTCAAACACTGTGGGTTGCTTCGATTCCTTAATTGGTCACGCGCTGCCACAGACTTAGACTTCGACAACGCGAAAGGGTCGCGGTCAATGGAAAAAATTGCCCACGGAGAGATTTTTCTTTTTCTTGCTAATGTTCTTGCTACCATTGTGTGCGTCCACATGTCTACATATGAACTAGATCAAAAGTTAACTGTAGTCGCCCTCATTGAAATACGTCCGCGTCGGAGGGGGAGGGGGATGGTTAGCAGTACAACGTGGTACCAACTGGGCGACCACGGAAGGTTAGGGATAGTTGAGTCACTGACCTCACAATTAAAATGGAAGATATGGGCTGTGAATGCCTTTTACTTTACGTTCTACATGAGATGCAATGTAAAATATTTAAGTAAGAATATTGTAGCAAGGCATTATTAGGCTTTATAAAAGCTCTCAGAAAGGCCTATTTGCGCTTTCGACATAAACCTAAATGTGTAGAATAATATGGTAATTTTATTAATGCCTGTTGATAATAAAGCGCGATGCATCTGTGCTTGGGACCATTAGTCGCACGAAAGAGCAGCTTATACCTCTTTTCCTGGAAATATCAATGGATCACTAGAACAAACGCTGCATGGCATGTGCCGAGTATCACAGCCACGCTAGCGCCAAACCGTCAAATTCCCAGAGAAATAAATTGATGGCCGTCTAAAACGAAGAAGTGGATGCGCCCGGTTTCTGGGCATGTGATTAAATTAGGCTGAAATATCGCGTCCCCCAAGATGATCAATCACATGGCAATTCCCAGTATAGAAGAAGGAGCGCCAAAGCCTTGAATAACATCGGTGAGTCGCGTATCTCGCCCAACTTCAGGACATGACAGGGCGCTGTTCTCGTACTTTGATTAGATCACTTATCAATTCATGTCCATAGGTCGCATCGAGCGTGCCTCGCAGAAGGAGGCCTGACTTGAGGCCGTTAGCGGGATGAGCGAACACGTCTCAGCTAGGTATTAGCTTTGTAAGCAGTGTTTTCTCCTACTTTTTCTTTTTTCCTTCACTCTCACTTTCGAAAAGGAGGGAAAACAATTCATATTTCGACGAGTGGCCTCAACGGCGTAGTGGGGCGCCGTCTGGCCCGGAAGCAATCGATGACGGGCTGTTCGGCAGTGAGCTCCCGTACACGTCGAGCGGTGATGGCACCGCTGTCACGTTCAGACTACGCCGCTGGCGAGGTGTTGTGTGGGCTTCCCGGCGCACATTCAGAAACCATGATGTCTGCGCGCTGTATGTGGAGGCGTCTTTTTTCGTTTTGTTTTTCCACGGTAGAAACGCGGCTACCATGAACGCAATGGTCGGGCTCATTCAGCCGGACACCTCGGCGTGTGTTTGCATGGACTAGTCGCGTTATACTGCAACCGTGATAAGGAGCGGCAGTAAAAATTCCAAGAGGCCAAAGTGCATGCAACTAAAGAAGGCTAGGAAAAGAAAACCTCCTTGACTTGGACTTCATGAGCGACGACAAAACACTGAACGCGGACACGTACGCGCCTAACCATAATCCGCGCGGTGCGGTAGATTCGTTCTTCCTTCAGCAGGTTTTCATACAACTCGCGGAGGAAATACGCAAATGCGCAAAGGAAACCAGGGGGCAGGATGGGTAAATATTTTTTGATTGCTAATACGATTCTCTGATCAATACATGTGTGATCCGTCTCCAAGTCCGCCCCAATGGTTATGCTACTGTGCAAATTGACTGAAGTCCGAAGGTCGTGAGGTCGAATCCCGGTTGCGGCGGCTGCATTTTGATGGAGGCGAAACGTTGAGGCCTGCATTCTATCCGATGGCAGTGCATGTTAAGAAGCCACAGGTTATCGAAATATCCGGAGCTTTCTACTACGGCGGCTTTCATAATGCTATTATATTTCTGCAATGGAAAACTCCAGAAATTATAATGGCTACTTCTGAGCAATCAATGAATTCAAACCACACTGGCAACATTTCGACGAATGTAAAACTGGCATTTTTAAATTTATGTAAAATGTTGAATAGTTGCATGCAGTCATTATTTTCGGAGTTCCTGAAAGGGCGTGTCCTTCAGAAAGAATTTGTTGTTTCGTATATGTAGAACACGAAGATATCACGTAGCTGCTTTCAGAGACAATACAACAAGAAGTCATCAGAACAATTCATCATGCTTAAAACACGCGTGCAAGAATGTGGCTCACCCCTCTGTCTTAGGAATCGGTATGACGTGAATGAGTAATGTCCCTTTACAGATGCAGTTGAATGCTTATTACACGCAGTGATAAACTTGCAGATTGCTACCACTGTTTGACCGTAAAGACGCCATTGAACGTCGTGGGTGCATCCAAGTCGACTCCTGGTGGCATTTCTGTCCCACCCTCTTTACTCAGTTCCATGACATTGACCAGCTCCTCGTAGTAACTGAAGCCCTGTACGTACATCTCCGACACAGTTGCTGGTAAATTCCGTGCGATAGCCGTCAATGCACCTAGACTTGCGTGCCACTGACCCGTCAACGTGGTTGTCCTTCTGCGACACATAATGCAGCAGTTGTCTTCTTTAGTACCATCACAGCTGAAGCAGTAGCCGGCAGGGAAACACCGCTAACCACTGCTGCATTAGGCTTAGGCTACTGATGCATTAGGAGCCTCGTGCCACCAGGCCACGAAAGAAAGCGCTTAGCTGGGTTGTCACGGCGCGCACTCACTGAAAGCACCACGTGGCAGCGATAGCTCTATAGCGGAGGCAGCCATCACAACGTTGAGTTTATTGAAGCCATCACTAAGTGCTTGTGAGTGCTTTGCTTCTCCACTCCTTTATGAGGGGTTCACCACAGACTCGTGCGCGCGGAGGAGGACGTACGCACCGAGGGAGATGGTTAAGTCTACTTACGAATGATATGAGGCACGTTCGTGTACCCTTCGAGCATGTGCGTGAATAGCGCACTCGGTAGAGCGCCTGGCGCATTTCGTCGTGGAACGGGTGGGCGTCGGATCGGTTCTCAGTGCGACCGCATCAGCGAGAATCTCTGTTGGATTTTATAGCTCATTCGTACCTGTATACGTTACTGCGTCAATTCCATGACTGGAAATGGCCCGTGGTGCCTTCGTGGACCCTTACATAAAACACTTTCTTGTTAATTAAAAATGACATCATTTGACAAACTGAAACCGCTCTTTCTTCTTTCTGAAGGTCTACGCCATTGGCTAGAGGCATTCGTAAATTCGAAATCCAATACGATCCTATCCTAACATATCATCACTTGTTTTGTTTGTTTTGTGGGGTTTAACGCCCCAAACCAGCTCTCATTACGAGAGACGCCGTAGTGGAGGTCTCCGGAAATTTCGACCGCCTGGGGTTCCTTAACGTGCACTGACATCGCACAGCGCATGGGCCTCAACATTTAGCCTCCAACGAAATGCAGCCGCCGCAGCCGGGATTCGATCCCGCAAACCTCGGATGAGGATCCGAGTATGATAGCCATTAGACCACCGTGACAGGGCTAATATATCACTACTGAATAAAGACTTTCGTGTTTGCCAAATCGTGTTCTAGCTGGTCCTGAGGGATCCTACGCTATCAATGTCACGGAATGGCAGTGTCTCTAGGCCGACTAAGCGGAAATTCGCGGTATTCGAGCACAGGCGACGTCACTAGCCCTTCAACCCTTTCCGAAAAAGAAATCCGGTGGGAGATCGCTTTCCGCGCTGGAAGTCACTGACTTGGCGCTTTCTCACGATCGCCCCCATTCAGATTCTTGGAACACCGCAGACGCGGTGCTTTGCGTCCGCATTGCAAGAGCGCACAGTAAGGCACCGTTGTGTGAGCGCTGACCACGAGCGGACAGTACGCTTTTGTGTTGTCGGCGGCCCTTCGGCGACGGCTAATGCGTAGCGCAGACAGCTTTGTTATGGCATGCAAAACAGGACCCCTGCGTCTCGGTTACATATGGGCTGTCAATCAAGCGAGATCAACGAAGATGCCGACTTGGCAACCACGAGAAAACGTTTGGCCATCGCTCTCTCGCCTGCACTAATTGCGAGAGGTATATTTTTGGGCGGAACCAAAAATGCAATGGAGGTGTAACGGTACATAAACACGCCCCGATTCCGCAGACAGCGAATCGCGGGAAACAACAGCGTTTTTAAGCGAGGAATAATGATGGCACAGGGTTCTAGTCGCTTAGCTGACATTGTATAGCAGCCGGTCATCGCGTATCTCTTCCAATCTGGCTTTGTACGTAAGTTGTAAGTTGTTAGCCTGGCTATGTACCGGCTGGTCACCTAACCTTAACCGTTTCGTCTAGTTGAGACGCGCGCTTACCGTTTGCGACGTTGGCATCAGGACTTGGTCTCGAGTCAGCTCAAGCTGCTCGAGATTGCCTTAAAGCACTAGCTCCCAGTAACCATCGGCGTTGCCACTCCGTCGGCATCGAAGCTTTGGCAGAACAACGGACTTCTCGCACCCTATCATCGAGGACCCTTCAACGCTGCGGGTCATCATCACGTGTGCCATCACCTCTTTATAACCCTGAGCTTTCATTAGCTTTTATACCTTCAATTCCTGTATATTAACATTAACCTACTTGTTGCCTCAAGCTCCCCAGTTTGTTCTTTTCAAATGCTATATTTCTTAAGCTCCTTGATTGGAGTTAAGGGCTTAATTGCTAGTATGACTGAAGGGTTGTTTGCCTTGTATTCTTTATGCTACGTACGGGACACGAGGTACTTGAGGGCAACGAAGCGGCTCATGCCGCTGCCCGGGAGCACGTCAGCCGGGCTGCTCTTGTTCCACGTGATGCCGAACCTGAGGAAGTAGAAACTGAGGCGATACCGATAATATATTCGGCCATCTTACAGCACTACCGACTCGAGCGCCGTGTGTATGCCCCACCTCACCCAAAACTGTCAAGAGAAGATAGCACTTTATTCAGGCGCCTGCAAACGAATACTTTCACTCATGGCACGCTAATGCACCGCTTATACCCGACGCTTTACAGCTACCTCTGTCCACTGTGCAATGTACCCGACACCCTGGCGCATCTGCTCCTGGAGTGCGGTTGCCATGTTGACTGCGAAATGCAACCGGATACACGCGCCGACCAAGCACCACAAACACAAGATGACCACCTATTCGAAACGTGGGAGGCCAAGCTCGCTCTCATGAACCTGGAAGACCAGCGACAACTCGTCGCCAGGGCCAAGAGGGCAGTTGAAGCCAGAGGGTTCCTGGACTAAGGAGTCCTCCCACCTTCGTGTGGCCCCGGGCATCGCTCGAAGCGCCGTTTCGAAAATAAACGTTTATTCCTTCTCCTCCTCCCTATCGCTATATATTGAACATTGTTCTTTTCTTTTCTAAATACGGCTCGGACCCTTTCACTGTGTCTACTTGAGCACACAACGACCGAAATTTGAGTAAGTCCATGAACTACTGCGTGCGCGTGTACAGTGCGATGTCAGTGCACGATATGGCTCACGCGCAGAAACTTTTCATATTCCTCCGCTACAGCGTGAATCAATCCTATCGTACTCGCACCAAGGCTACAGTCATTGTTATTAATAGGGCAGATTTATTAAGCAGAATCGCGCATAGCAGTCCCTGTTCAGATGTTACCACTTAGCGTTGCGACGTTAGTACATTTGCTCGAGAAATAATAGATGTTGACCTCTTCATGGACTCCGCGACACATTCACGAATTAGTATTCATAAAATAACAGTGCCTTTTGTGCCACGCACAGTATATTGTCGACGGAAGAGGTACACCTTGAGGAACAAAAGCGAACCTTTAAACTCCACCACAATCAGAAAAAGTGACGAAATGGTGTGCACACCAAGAGTGAGAGTTTTCGCTACACATATAATGTCGAAAATATATACACGGATTGTATATTTTTGAAAAGTGTCTGTCACCCTGTAGAAAGGTTACAATATACTAACCTTTCAGTGCGAAAGCCTTAATCCAGTCGTTGACACGTTAAGAGGTTCTTTACGGAGCTTTCATATGCACGATATCACAAGCAAATACGCCTATTCCCCGCTCATAAATGCAACCTAAAGCGCTCCTATAATCTCTTCCGAGCGCAGCCTTCCACTGTTTTTAACTACAACACTTATGGAAGAAACAAATATTACTTGCCCATAAGAAGCTCTACATAGGCACACCACTTCGTAAGGAGATGCTCAGGAATTTTTTTTCATCTTTAAAAAGGCTTCCGAAAGGAAAGCAACGCGGGCCTATATTTACCGTCGTTTTTCTCTGAATGAAGGACGTCCTGTCAGAGTCTGTCATGGTCTATAACTGTGATGAGTGCACGTATTTCAAAGTGCGCGCCGTGTTTCAAAGTGCGCGCCATAAAAAAAATGAAAGCAAGACGAAGACGACGTTGGCACGAGCGCTAAAGATAAAGCAATGAATAAAAGCTGCACCAATGCGAGAAGGCCACAAGCACAGCTATGAGCAATCGGAAAACGACACGGAGACAAGAACACCAATGATGAAGGCCCACGATGAAGATGGGTGATAAAAAGCGCCAAGAGAACGGGCGAGGGGGAGACCAGGGAGAGACCGGGGAGAAGAACCGTAGCAGACGTGGCTGAGGCGTGGTGGCAGGAAGAAGCGGACCAGAGCGCGGGAGTGGCGGCCGAGTTCCTGTGGCAAGGCCGCTGCAGGCTCCCACCTGGGCGTGTACCCGAGCGGTACAGCACCTGGCGTTGGCCAGGCTTTCCGGCATCTGGCGTTGGCCAGCCTTTCTACCGGCTTCCCATCCTCTGGCGTTGGCCAGGCACTCCACCGTCTTCCCATCGTCTGGCGTTGGCCAGACATAACCGCGTCTCCGGTTCGGTGTCCCAGCGTCGGCTGAGGAAGGCCGAGAGGTTGCTGACCCCGACTCGCCCGACGCTACCTTCCCACCGAGCGACACCTTAAGCAAGCCCGCCCCGAGTGCGTCTACTTCATCCACCTCGCCATCTACCTTCATGTGCCCCCCAGAACGGTGACAGTCTTGCCTTTTGAACTATTCTTACGCACCGCTAGCTATTCTCCCTCACATTCAAAGTCGTGTTAACTTATCCTCTACTTCTTATGCTTCGTCTGTCTTTATCCTTTCCTCTCTTTAATCCGTTTCTGTAAATACAGCGAGTGTTGTTTGTTTGTTTTGTTCTGCACAAACGGTCTCGTCTATCCTTTCTCGATGACTGTCAAGCCATCGAGTTTCTAACACACGAACCTACACGAGGGCACGTTAATTGGCTAGCCCCGTGACAATAACGTAGACATAAGTGGTTTGAGAGAGAATACAACACTTATTTCTCCCTCTCCTCACCGACGGCTTTTCCGTCGCTTATTCGTCCCTTATGTCAATTACTTTTATTTCAGAACGAGCTGTACTCTTATTTCGCATGCAATACTTCGGAGTCCGAACAGTCGCTGCGATGGTTCTCCCACTTGAACAGGTTTGTTTTAGTATCAGTCTTAAACCGTCAAGTCACTGACGGAGTTCTTCTGCGTAGCATTGTTCGTAAGTCAAGTTGTGTTTACTTTGTCATCTAAAATAAAGACCATATTAGTACGCCTGCTGTGATTCATGAGAACTCCGTCCACCATTTAGATGCGTTTCTCTGAGCCAAGCTCTCGATTACAATCCACACGCTTCACTCGTTGTCTGTGTGCTTGTCCTGTACAAGATGCATGGAACACTCGTGCTCTAGTGCAAATACCTCGAAGCCTCACTTCGAAAGCACCCATGGATATGTGCTTCGCAGTCTTTTGTAGGGATGCAGGGAATGTCGCATTTCAGCTTCTGCGTTCCCAGAGATGCGAGGAGTGCCTTGCTTTGCGCTTAACCGAAACCCGCTTTCCTTGTCACAGCGCCTGCTGTTTCGCAAAACCTATATACGCCTGAGGCTTTGATGGCGATGCGGGCACACCAACATTGTGTTGTTGACTTGTAAACGCAGGCACTGATAACCACAAAGACTCAAGGACGTGGCGTTCTTACCTTTTTTTTGTTACTTTGGCTCAGGAGCCACTGCGAACAGGTCGCAGGAACAAAACCGTTCGTGTGACTCATGACGTCACTTCCGCTATAACACAGGAGGTCACCTTCGTTTACCATTGCCTCGTGTTATTCTTTCGCTTTCTTTTCTTTTTGATATCTTTGCTTTAAAATACCGCCCAGCATTCGTTATCGTAGTTCAGCTTAAGTAGCCAGTATTATCTGTTGGATTTCCGCAGAGCGCCCACCAAAACAAATGTACATGTACTTCGTTTATGCCCGAAAGTACAGAGGAGCATGCTGGGAAGAATGGTTTAGTAAGTGGCAATGACAAATTTTCGCTTTCCGGCGCACGTACATTCTCGTTGTCGGCACTCATTTGTAAGCCACATAAATGGGTCAAGCACACATCACTATGAACTTAAGAAGTAGTGTCATTGTTTTGGTAAAGAATTTCGCTAAGACCACCAAATGCCATCATTCCTGCCGCGCCTGTGGTTTCGTAACGTAGATCATTTTTAGAACCGACGATTACGCAATCGAAATAACGTTGTATGCGGCTCACGGAACAGGAAAACGTGGAAATACCTAAGTGGAAAGTAAAACTATCGCTACAGGGGCCTCGCTTCCTGTGTTTTCGTCTTTTTGTCGTCTTCACTGCGCTACTTGCGACACGTTCTGATGCGCTCTACTGAGCCGAGTGGCTAGAACTGCTCCACGTTATAAGGTGCAGAGGAGCTTGGCAGGCTGCAGGCTACGAGTGACGAATGAACTTTCTATGGCCAGTGTTAGCTGTATCTCGCCCACGGGCGCCTGCACGTGGCCTGAGCAAGCAATTATAGACTGTAGGCTGCAAGGGCATCTCGTGCAAGACGTGCACCACCACAACAAGTGCAGCCACGCTCTTCCCGACAAAATGCCCATAATAAGCGGCTGGACCATACACTATGGCTGTATTGACATCTCCTCTCCGTCCTTTAATTGTAATGCCTTAAATGGTTTGCGCATCGCGGTTCAGCTCTTGAACAAACTGCTTTAAAGGGATCGTCTACCGTCCTTCGCCGCTTTCCCGTTATTTGGCTCAGTAGAAAGCGCACCTGTTCGAGTGTCCAAGCGTGCAGGGATTTCTCCACAACTTAGTAGAAATTATTAAAACACAATTTTTTATCACGCAGTCGCCCCTTTTCTACGTGTGCAGACGCGGGCAAGATTGGTTGCCCCGCACGATGCGTCGTCGTCTCCCTGGCAGCCCTTTCGGTCGCGGGAGGCTTCTTCTCAACAGGAACCGGTTTGAAGGTCAAAATTCTAGAAGTGACGAGGAGGAGAGGCGAGGGAATGTAAGCCCGCCGGGATGCGCCTAGGACATGCAGCGCCGCATGCATGACAAGCGCAGTAGTACGCGCCTGTACAGGTAGACGAATTCCAAGGCAGCGCCACTCGCGGCATCCCGAAAGGAGCATAAAAAAAGAACGAATTGCTCCTGCACGCTATAAAAAGGTTTCTCATAGAGTGAAGCACGCTTGTAAGACATACATAATAGTTTTTCAGCAGAGTATGCATACCTGCGTGGGCTGGTTCTCGTACACATTGAAACTGACAAACAGTTGGGTGTAGCTAGCGGCATTTTGTGCACTACTTTCAGAGCAAAATTAAAAACCTAATTCCTTTTTTGTGCCGTGAAAGTGTGCTCGTTCCCGTAAATGTGACGCAGGATCTGCCCATATTTACGACCATCTTAAAAAATTTTCTGAGCGGTAGACAGTCCTTTTAAATACATGCACCCTAGCTTTCAGTGCTGCACGTTCCTGACGATTTAAATTCATTGATTGCGAATGGAGTGGATGCTCACAACACAGAGCAGTCTTTTATGGACAACCGAACAATTTAGAAAGCACGTACCACGCGTTCATCGTACATGATATTGAGATGCTATTCTTTGTAGCGCTGCGCAAAATTCCGTAATCTGGCATCGTGACACAGTGCTTTTATCAGCGGAGCAATTTAAGGTCGGGGTTGACCACTGATAGTAGCCGGCGACGTCGTTTAAAGCTCAAATGAAATGTAGACGGTTTGAAATGAGAAAATGAGACGGAGGGAGAGAAAGGAATAGAGACGGACATCATGGTGGTACTGCGCGAAACAAACGGGGACGAAGGAAGGAGACACACAGACAATCGTGTGTGTCTCCTTCCTTCGTCCCCGTTTGTTTCGCGCAGTACCACCATGAAATCGTTCCAACTAGGCCGGCTTAGCAGTTTTGCTTCAGAGACTGACAGATAGTGACTGCCGTGGGCAGTCAGCGAGGAGACAGCCCACGGCGTGGTATTCAACGTAGTGTTACGAGTAGGATGAACGTCTTTGTGCAAAGTGCACGGGTACATGTATGCTCTACGAGGGCTAACCACGAAACTCGACAGCACCGTGTCGACTAAACTGCAGCTCATGTTCGGACGTAACACTGCAACCTGCCTTAGTGCACAGCACAGACATCTGTTTTATCGAGGAGAAATGCAGGCTACGGTGAATTGATCTCCGTACCATGAGCGTTGTTCGCTGTAGTAGTCAACCCAAGCTCCGTACCCTCGAAATTATGATGCTCAACAAGAGTAGACGAAACAGTGCACAAGTTAGACAAGAGCACGTCGAGTGCTACTAGAACGTATGTACCGTTTATTAAGTCGCTCTGACAGTTGTGAATACACACTACACGTGCAACTGATGTTACAAAACAATCATGCTCACAACTGCTGGTGCATCACGTGTATTACTATGTACCTCGTGGGACGAGTGGCGGTAGCCTGGTGACAGCGAGCTTACTTGGCATTTCGGGGACCCGAGTTTTATACCCGCCTACGACATCAATTAGGTACGTGACATCGGATGTTACAGCGTCTTTGTGGTTATCTGTGGGCTTGTTATATCTACATTTCAATCTCATGCTACAATAAACGATATGCCTTCGTTATTTTCCATTTAAATTGTGTATTTTACATGGCCCGAGATAGGCATTGGCTTTACAAAATTCAAGCACCCGTGGCGCATACCTATGCCAGGGGTATGAACCACACGCGATTGCAGTGTCGTTAATCATGACGTACATGACGAGTATGTCACTTTAGTAGTCTAAAGATCCATCACTTGTGTTCGTAATTTATTCGTACCCTACATTCTAACTCTTGGTACGTATCGTGTGAACGAGGCAGCAAGAGCAACGAGACGTAGGCGACTTGATAGGTAAGATCAAAGTTGCTCAAGTTCGCCAAGAAATGCTTCGCATTTAAAAGCAATAAGTAAAATAAACTTTATTCGCCAGGCGCAAATCGAGCTAGTGTTCACACGATCCGAAGGCGAGCGTCGTGACTGCTAGCTAGTAATAGGCCAATGCGCAGTTGCACTACAAACTTTTATGGTAAGCGTGTGATATCGCTGTATAACAACTGTAATTGCTGTGGGCGAGAGTTAACAGAAATTAAAGCGAAGGAGGGAAAAAGAGAAAGAAGAAAAGAAAGAAAGGATGAAGCTATGAGAGAAGGAAAGGGGGTTGGCCCGTGATGTAGAGCGAGCCGATAGCAGGATGTGTAGAGAGGGAGACCGTGGCATAGCACAGGTGAGCTTTACAGATCCACTAGGAAGAAAGACAAGGAAATGAATAATTTCAAGGTGTATCCGAGACGTGTGACTAAGAAACGAGCGAGTAATGTGAAGAAGAGCAAGGCGGTGATGGCGAAAGAGTGGAGGACTGGCGAATATGGCGATAGTGTAGAGAGGAAGTGATGGCGACAAATAAATGATTTTAATCAGACAACAGTTAGATGCAGCTTTTAAAGCGCTGTAGTGAAGACATGAGGCCCGTCTGTTCCCTATATGAACAATGTTGCGGTGGTGTAATGGAAAGTTCCCAGCTCCTTCCGTCGAATCTCGTATGAATGTTGGTTGAAGTCCGAGCGGGTGGAACTTTTTCATTGTAACTGTGTGTTCACATTTTCCGACATCCACTTCGGTTATGGAGGACGCCGGAATAAAACATTCTCTGGTTGAAATAGGACTAACATTGTGAGCATCGATTTGTCCGGCGCACAGCGTCTCTCAAAGCTGTGCGTTCAGAACATATCTTCGGAGCATATATTCTCCACGACCACCACCGACACTGCGGTGGGTTTAAACTCCCGAACAAGTAGCCATTGCAAAACTTGACAGGCTTGTCTAACTCCAAGGGAGGCCTATGAAATATACATAGCCGAATACACTCTGTGCAGAACGAGTGACTGTTTTTGGAGACTCGTACGTCGTTTGTTAGGGCCTGAAAAGAAGTCACCTTTTTTCTGCCTATCAATACTCGTGCTAATAACCACGCCGATGCAGCCAGACAGCCAGGATACGTGGTAGTGGAGGATGGATGGATGGATGGAAAAACTTTATTGCGGTCCATTAGGTCGCGCTAGTTTTCTAGCGCGAAGCGGGCCGCTCCCACGTTGGGACAGAAAGGGATAACCTTCCGGCCCCTTCGCGGGCCCGTTGGACTGCCCATAGCTGCTTTTCTAAAGTGGGACTGCGTAGAGCTGCGTCCCACCGCTCTTCAGTATTGTCCTCGTCGCTGGGTAACGCGGAGCAGCGCCAGAGCATGTGACTGAGATCGATGGAAGCGTTGCATTTATCGCATTTTGTACCAGTAGACAAGTCCGGTAGTGGAGGGGCTGCGCTAAAGATTACTTAAAGTGTTCACGGTAGAGACTTGCGCGCTCTGACGTCTTCTCGTTCTGCCGTTTACGTTAGTTTCCCCGGACTTCTACCTGACCCTGCCACGTGGGCAAGAACGGCTTGGCAAGAAGGCAAATGTTACGGCGTGGTGCAACCAAATATCTATAGAGCGCTCCAAGATATATTTCGACTTCAACGCGCAATCACACAAATGCTCCGACGTTTTCGGTATCATGTTATGCAGCTTGTAAATAAACAGAGATACGTGTTTCAGCAGACTAAATGCCTTCACGTAGCATATCCATGCACGTAGGTGCAAACTGGGAAGGCCGCATCTGCTGCCACTTTTACTGTTTCAGAGTTCGCATCGGCTGCACTGGCGATTCCGCTGTCGCTTGGTAGGATGCAACAATTCGGCTCACTTGCCTTGGGCGGCAGGCAAATGTTTCAAATAGAGCTAATATCTTGCGCAACATTCTATAGTTGTTAAGTCGACGACCTCATACGGGTTATTGGAAGGCGTTCTTCAACGACCGTTGCGTTAATACGAACGTAAGAATTTGATACCAAAGGTCATGTTACTAAAGGAATGTCAAAAGAGGACAGCGTGTGCTAGCGGTGAATAAGAGGTATTTAATTATAACAAAAGTTAACTTTTGATAAGCGTTGGCCATGGGCTAAATTTCCTGTAGGAATTCAATCATGTTCCTTCTAGCAATGGAAACACAGACATTGATAAGTGTCAATCTCACGGCTTTCTATTATTCAAACGGACTTCTATGGAATTGTTAACACTCGAAGCCAAGGGTTTAATAAATTAAAGCAAAGTACGATGGACTGGGGTAAATTAAGGCGAATGGATGCGAGTTAACATAGATTTAGGTTGTCTAAGTTCGATGACGTAGACTGACATGGATTACGGTGGATTTCAGGAGGTGAAGGTGGGAATTTAGGTGTACAAGGCATGTTGTAAGCCTTTCGCCGACGCCTCTTGGAAGCACTGGCTGGGAACACCTGAGAATTTTGTCACTGCGATCTATCGAGTCTTCTGTAAAAGGGGAACGAAGATCAGTGCTGAGACGAAGAATATTTCCTATCATGCCAATCTACGCGTGCTTTCCGCAGTCGTGTGGAAGCGGTACCAAACATACATTAGCGGATGGCTCCGGAAATTGCGACTCCTCGGGTTCTTCAACGTGCGATGACATCACGCAGTATACGCGGGCCTCTACCATTTCGCCTCTATCTAAATGCTGTCGTCCAAAGGAAGGTGGCACGCGAGCAGAAGCAGGAAACAGAGTAACGCTATAAAAGTGAAAATGTTATCTTAATGAGAGGAACGCAGTCATTTTCACCAACCTTTTTCTAAGCGGCCCACTGGGACACTACAAAAAAGAAGACGGCAAATATACGTGCAGTCACGCATTAACCACTTCATATTTTTTAGTTTTTTTTCTCATCGGAAAATACTCCCAAAGCTATGTAGCATAGAACAAGCTTCAATCTACCATAGAATATACCATAGAAAAAGCTTCAACACTCCAGCCCCACAAAACAATAGGAACTAAAAAATACAAAAATACATTGAAATACGCACCTAACTATTAAAAATTTACCAAAGAGTGCCGACATCACTCCGAAGGGAAAATGATTACCTTAACGAAATCGTTTTAAAGCACGTGAAAGCTCCAAATAGAGGTGAGAGCAATGAAGTGCTGGGTGCCGCAGGTCCCAGTATTAAGAAAAATGTGCCACGTTAAATTATTTCGTGTCCGATTTTCACGTTTATTTCTACCTTTTCCACGCCCTATCTCTGTCGACTCGCTACCCACCCAAGATCAACACCGACGACACAAGCGGGCTCACTCTACACCGGAAACAGCGACGTGAACGCCTGAAATCGATTTTCAATTAGAATTTTTTTGCGGACGCCGCACGAAGGTTTCAGTAAGGGAAGAATCGTACGACCCATTCGCCTCGGCCGCGAGTGTCTATGTTTGTAGTACATTTCTCGCTGCGGTGGCACCGCTCCACGCGATTCAATTAGTACCTCCCGTTGGTTTAAAGGACCCTGGAACTCCGGAGGTCTTATCGTTTACTGAGAAGTAAATAGCGTTGACCTGAAACGGACGCTAATCGAATTTTGTCTTGTGCCACGGTGCAAGGAACTAAAGGTATTGTGTCCTTTTCTTTGTTTTGTTTCTAAAATCCCAGTGGTTTTCATTATTTTCTTGAATCGTGGGAAGCTTATACGAACTGCCGAATGAACTGATGCAGAACGTTTTGCTTTACATCGCGCTTGTTCTTAGCGAACACGACTAGTCATGGCTAGCTTCCGGCCAATTGCGTTCGTGGACAAATCGACTTGTAGAACCACTGAACCATTTGACAGCGTTGACCCCATCTCAGCGGCAGTGTAGAGCAGTGGTGCGTACTCAAAATATAATGTGAATTCAGTGAATCAAGGGAAAATAAAGATGATCAAAGGCGCGTTATGCGCAGTACAGATAATTTGATGTTGATGCAATGCGAATTAAAATATTGAACTGCTAACTGAGGCGATGCAAAGGTCATATATGCAAGCCATATATGCTTTCGCATATATGGCTAGGCTGTAAAAGAATTTAAAAAGAAAACGTGCATCCGTCCATTGAGTCGCATCGAGAGTAAACTTTACAACGGTCGGCTTATCCCACCATAACAGCTTCTCTGGTTGTCCTTATTTAAATGTGGTGTTGACACTCTTTTTTTTCTCAAATGAAGCGAGGTTGTTTCAAACTAATTATCGAAAATGCAATACAGTTGTGACGTTGCCTAACAAGTCACCCAAGCGGCTGAATGTTTTGAGTCGCTTTGGTGATAGTAATCTTAACAAATGTTGCTGCTCTATCGAAGTAATAAACTAGTATTAACAGATGCTGCTGCTCTAAGTGCGCATGCACTTTCGCGATGACCACTATAGAGCAGTACGTACATCAGCGTATTGACACAATTAAGCTTGGCGCGGGCATGAGCACGATGAACTCCGAAACCTGCGGATCACCCATCGATCTAAGCAGTCACACTAACGTTAAGCGTCTTGCCCAACAGACGAGCCGATTATGTGCGTATGAAGTGTATGTGCGGTAGGCTCGAGACGTACTCTCATCCTTCGAACATCCAGGCCTTCTCCACCGACAAGGGAACGTGCGGGGTCAGTGTCTGACTTTGTGCGACTTGTTCTCAGAAGCTTTTCTATCGGGAAGTTCTCTGGGATGAGAAATTCCCCGGATGGTGAAAGGGGCATTTAGGGAGGCGGGTCCACTGCCGTCTCTCGGTCATCGAACTCTGTTCTTTCGTGCGGCGCCACGCACGGTGAACGTTTCTGTGCTGTTCCTGTGAGCGCAATGCTCGCCTATAGCAATGAATCAAACTTTTCTTTGCGTGTTCTTACGTGGCCTCGCCTTCCCTGTCAGATCCGTCCTAGAGTCAACCTGCCTCTATCTCGACGTAGGCGCTATTGATGGCTCGTAATCTCCTGCAACCGATATTACTCTGCTCAAATCATATCTGTATATTTGATGACGGAATAAAGAAAAACAGCATGGCCATCTTTGAGTAGCAAGAGCGTTGCAACAGACCCGATAATTAGTGGTGCCTCAGCTACGAGCGAATCCATGGATATCCAAGTTGTCTGAGGCAACAAATGTGCTAACGCATGTTCTATTACAGATGAAAGGTACTCCACAGATGCGCCATACGCATTATACCATTACGCTTCAAGAAGTCTTCTCTCACACTAGACACTTGTGCACGGTTGATTCGTAGTTCTGACATGAAGTATGCGAATGTTCACCTAAGTGAGTTTGTTTCAATGTAGCAATTGCGAAAGCTTACGTAACACACAAAAAAACTCCTACATTACAGCATAAAGTACAAATTCCTTGCCGCGCCCCGGCTTTGTAGCAAGTTTAAGAACACGTCTCGCAAAGAAAAAATCAGAACGAATGCATTGCTAATCGCAAGTCCTGCCATTCGCCGAATTCCAAGTCATTCTTGCGATCATTCTTATTACGGCAGTGACCTCCAATGCCATCGACGTCACTGAAGATGTCTTACTCAAGGAATGTGCCACTCAATCTCGCTTATCACTAGTGGAGCAGATATCGATGACGGCTAGGCAATCCACTGCACAGCATACATCGATAAATACACAAACTGTAAAAACGACAGTGGTCGCATGCGTTCACAAATATACACGCTGTAAAAAGTGGTGTGGCCGGAAATTGCGCAGAATTGTGCCGTACATTGTATGCGTGCTTGCAAAACTTCTGACAAGTACGTCAGTCTCGGGCATGTTCCAAGCTTTGTTGAACTTTCTGAAACTGTGTTCAGTCCTGACACGAGTGCACGCGGTACCTCCTTTGAGTTCGCTGCCATGTTACCACGAAGAAAATTCGTTCTAGCGAGTTTCACTAGTGTGATTTTTGAGGAGGCGTGTTATGGCTGCACCAAAAAAATATTCTAATCGCATATAGTGCTGACCTGATTACAATAGCGCTTATTATTATGCGCATCGAAAGAATATATCCACACTCTATGTGCGTAAAAAATGGTACGCCCGAACGCACTGTGAGATACGGGGCGACTGTTACAGACGACGTGTAGTGTGGAATTGACATTTTGTTCCGACAGTAACGGGGAGACGGCATTGCCGAAAAATTTATATAGCTGTCTGTGCCTTTGAGTACAACGTCCCATGGAATTAACGCTATTGTAATCAACGTTAAGATATTAATGAAATGAGGATTTCAGCTAAATTCACTGAGGGACTCACGAAGAGCTGGTGTTGTGAAAGTAAATGCAATCTGCAAACTAAATATGTAGCATGGTGGCACGCTACAAATAGGTTTGATAAAACTCAGCAGATATTAGTGCAAGAATATGAAGTACGCACAGAAGACATTTTAGTTTCATTTACGTCGCCTCATAAAATTCCAGTAGTCTATAAACATGTGCAGTATAGCGAAGACAAAATTCTATGTCCGCTAGACCAAGAATTTATACAGGAAGACAAAGATGAATATTGTTAAATCCAATATTCGAAGCAGAAAGATTAGAATACACCACAATGTAGTCAACATAGGCAGCGCAATCCCGTACTGTGATGCAGCATGTGTGCCGGATAATGTTGGCTGCTATGCGTCGAGTGTTTCGGAAACTGTGTACAAAATTATTTTGACAGCAGAAAAGTAGATATCTGCGCACATTTCCCGGAATAGCTTTGTTTATGGCGGTAAGCACTACACGGTTATAGGGAATGGTATTTCGAACAGTAGACAAGGCAATATAAATACAGTAGTTAATACAACTATTAAACAAAAATATCGAGGTATTGAAGCGTAATTGGAGAATGAAAGTTATTTGTCCTCACATTCCGTTTAACATTTGCAGCAGCGCAGCGCAGCTACTTTCTACATACGAATGAAGTCCACCTAATTTAACCCAGGAGACCGAAGGTTATTCGTCAAAGGGCGCAGTTGCCGCTCCCTTTCGGTAGTTACGAATAGGGTACAGTGGTTCCCTTCGCATTGCCGAGTGACGATGAGCAAGCGTGGTTATAAACCAGCACTTTCTATAGCTTTGTCGCTACGCGTGATTGCGTTGGCTGTAATAGGCGTTTTACAGCGACGCATGCGCCCCGCCACGGTGGTCTAGTGGCTATGGTACTCGGCTGCTGATCCGAGGGTCGCGGGATCGAATCCCGGCTGCGGCGGCTGCATTTCGATGGAGGCGAAATGTTGAGGCCCGTGTGCTGTGCGATGTCAGTGCACGTTAAAGAACCCCAGGTGGTCAAAATTTCCGGAGCCCTCCACCACGGCGTCTCTCATAATCAGAGCTGGTTTCGGGACGTTAAACCCCACAAAACAACAAAACAAAACAACAGCGACGCATGCTAGTAGTCACACGGCAATGTGAAAGGATCTATTACGTCACACAGGGACGCGATCGGAGATGTTCGTTCAGAACACAACGCGTTCGCTCGCTACAACGTCGTGAAGCGGGGACTGCGGCTCTCGCTGTGCGCGCTGCCGATTTGGCGCGACTGAGTGCGGCGCAGGCTTACAGCATTGGTCACTCTCCTTTGTTTGAGTAGGTACTCTTTCCTGACATGGTGGACATAAAATATTCGAAAATGGGAGGGCGATAGCATCCAATGGGCAAACGGTGAACATGCGAAAAATTGGCGAGCATGTTTGGTTGTCTTCTTTTAGGCAATATATTGCAGAACGAAATGTTGTTCTTTTCAGATGAATAACACCTTTTTATCGAAACGAAGAATCTTCTCTTCACGGGCGCAAACGCGTGACGTGTTAAGAAAACTTGGTAATGCAAAAACGCGGCCGGGTCCCGCTTCTTACAAGGTGAGCATGACGGCGGCCAATGGCTTGCCGTGAAAAGCGAACAAAACCACCCGCGTTCGCAAACAACGATCTCCGATATTCCTCCAGGACACCACCCAACATAGCGCTAATGACATTTGGCTTTCGATGGGGAGAAAGACATCGCGATACGGCACACGCGTAGAAGGAAATTGTGCTTTGTAAGAAGATATTCTGAATCGTCTACACGATAAATCAAATTTATTCCTTTACAAAAAGTTCAATATTGTTAACTTCAGCACTTAATGAGAATACACGAAATGAAAGAAAATGTACTGAATTTCCATTCGAACGCGAGGCCGCGTAATCTCCTTCAGAGATCAGTCTCTTAAGCACGCTAACAACGTTTCCACAAGATGCACTCTTCGACGAAGAGTCAGCTTAATGTGTGGAAATCCTATAACACAATACGCGGAAAATACTAGTGCAATCAAACACAGCACAATTCTCCTGTGCCGCGGAACAGTCCACTAAAGAGCTTGCACACTGCCACATAATACAGAGAAGTTGACGTTCGTTAATCCCTGGGATGTCAAAAGATGGAACGCTATTCTCAAAAACACCTGCTTCTTCACCCCACATAACTTATTTTTGTACTACATGCTTTATTGCGAACCTTGACTATTAAAACGCAAGAAAAACGGGAAAATAATAGATGTAAGGATCTCAGTGGTAAACGTTTCTGGCACGGCCCCTCGAAATAAGACGAGAACAAAACAAAAATACCAAGGTAATTTGTAACAAAGAACATCCGGACGTTACGAGAAGCAACAAGTTATGCAATGCCACCGACACTGTGACATTAATCATACGCGGCTTTCGTAGCACAGGGAAGCCGGGCGCCCTAATGAAATCAAGCCGCGGGGAACTTCTTCCGCGGAAATCGCTTGTAGGAGCGAAATGTTCCTCCCGTTCTCTTAATGTTAGTCCCCTTCCTGTGCGCGTGAAGACTTAAGGGAAAAGCTGGATGCAGTCTTCCTTATAGACCATTAAGTACCTTGAATGCCTCTCCATTTCGCAATTGTAAGTCAGCGAAAAAGAGCCAGGAAACAGGAAATAGGCAAGGGCACGCCATCTGCACGCGTGTTGCCCGTTATTTCGAATAAGAAAACTAAGGTTGCCTCTCGCGAAGTTGCCGCTTTACAGGTTTGTTGAAAATTACGTGGGTGAAATAAGCCTTCACAAGAATATTTAGTACGCAAGTAGGTAGTAATGTTCGAACACATTAGCGAGGACCGCGAAGAAAGCTCAAGCTACTGCACGACTGTTGACATAAAACGGGTTTTTTTACCAGACGACAAAGAAAACTATGGCCACTGCCACTGGAAAGCAAGTAGCGGGTCAAAAACTGTGCGGGGAGCCATAAATGACTGCCCGAATCATCGGCAGGGCCGTAGGCTTCGACAGCTACTCCAAGAACCGAACCTGCTCCAGAAAATACGAGGACAACTATAAACCCCTCAGCCGCCTCAGTAGAAGACGTGGGACGACGTCCGCTAGTCGCCTTGGACAATGCCATGGAGTCGCTCAATTTTTGTAGATCATCCTTGCAAAACTCTGAAATATTGCGGGAAACACAACAGGAGGTGGGTGCATTTCCACAAATAGGACATCCAGAAGAACACAGAATAACTGTTATTTCTTGTTTTCTTTTGGCAGGCGCATGGTTGTGGGGTGCGAAAGACACCGCGAAGACATGGTTTCGGAAGCTAGAGTGTACCTTTAGAAGGTTTAAGATGTGTCGCGCTGCTTACCAGACCATCGTCTCCTTGGAAAGGCTAGAATCTACTCTAAACACACCTGAGACTTCAAAAGAAACTGTGCCGATCCTCACAGGAGAGATGGCCTATGGCACCCGCCTGGAAATATTCTCACGTCTTGAAAGAAGAAAGCCATTTTCCTCAAGTAAAACAAGGGGCACAACCTCTCCAATGTTATCCAGCGTGTTTACCAGAAGTATTTAGAACATTGGATTGGGAACAGGTGGGTGTAAGGGTTAATGCGGAATACCTCAGTAGCCTACGATTATCTGATGACATTGCCTTGCTAAGTAACTCGTCAGATGCATTAAAAAGCATGATTATTGACCTGAACAGGTTAATTATAATGGTGGGCCTGAAAATTAATATGCAGAAAGCTAAAGTAATAGCCTTGGGCGAGCACAGCCGTTTGAGATAGCTAGTGAGGCAATGCAAGTTTTAAGTGAATATTTCTTCTTAGGCCAGGAAGTGACCCCTGACCCGAACTATGATGATGAGAAAATTAAGACGATATGAATGGGGTGCAGTGCATTCGGCAAGCATTCTCAGATAATGAATCCTAGCTTACCATTGCTTTGAACAGCAAAGTGTATAACAGCTGCATCTTACCAGCACTCACATACGTGGCAGAAACTTGGAGGCTGAGAGGGTTCAGCTTAAACTGGGGAAGACGCAGCGTGAAATGGAACCGAAAAAGGTAGGTGTAACCTTAAGGGAGAAGAAGAGGGCGGAGTGGGCTAGGGAACCAACGCGTGTTAGGGAAGCGACACAATAATAGAAATGAACAAGAAGTACGGTAATGCGAAGACAATACAAAACTTTGTCATTAAGGGTAACAGATTGGATTCCTAGAGAAGGCAAGTTGGCCGGGGAGAGCAGAAAGTTAGGTGGGCAGATAAGATCGTGAAGTTTGCGGGGATGAATTGTACACAGTTAGCAGAGGACAGGGATTTTTCGAGATCTATGGGAGAGGTCTTTGTCATGCAGTGGGCGTAGACCCGCTGCTGCTGCTGCTGCTGCTGATGATGATGATGATGATGATTACTTACGTGGGTTGGTTTACAACTCCACGGCGTAATAGCGCCTATATGTGACAGTTAAACAACACAAAACACCGCATTGTAGCCTTTGTCGAGTCGCTAACCTTGTTTGCCTTATTCCAACATAGAATTATATGATATGAAGAAACATACTTCCCCGACCCTCCTCGTTATGCATCCTGAAAGCATGTTCTTGGTATTTATTTCTATGCGTGTGCACTTGCCGAATCAACCTGGCGCAGTTACGGACCTAGAGTAAAGTGAAAGCTACTGGAGGATCAACTGTTATCCGTGCATAGAATTTTCACATGCCATTTTCTTGATGTCATCAAGAATCAGGTCATTATTTCACCGTGTAGAACCGTCATGACTTTCGTTGACGCAAAACACCGAAATACACGAAAGGCGTGATACAGATTATAAACGTGCTGCTCGGCCGCGAAATCGCCTTTGGAAGGAGAGTTACGGAATAGTATGCAAGAAGAAAACAGGAAATATCCGCGGGTGCATAATCACATTTACGAGGTCATAAGCATGGCTTCCTAGGACTCATTTTAAGAGGTTATTAGAACCTTTGCCCTCTCAGGTTCTACCTAATTACAACGGCGGCACAACTTCCTGAACCAGCTTTCAACATCTACAGGAAGCGTCGCGGATACGGAAAGCTAGGGCTGAAATGTGTTCAAATATGCATGTGCTTATGCCTTTTTCCTATTTATGTTGCTTTACTTATCGTACACCTCTCATTTGCAAGCGTTCTCAATATATGCGTGGGGCTTCAACAGCACATCTTCGGGAGTTTTAAACGCGAACCATTTCGTGGCGAACGTAAGTCACTATCTATCTATCTATCTATCTATCTATCTATCTATCTATCTATCTATCTATCTATCTATCTATCTATCTATCTATCTATCTATCTATCTATCTATCTATCTATCTATCTAGTTGCGTCTCCGTGCTCTTCTAGTCGCCTCCATCATGTGGTATAGGCAAATATGCGTGAGGTGGGTATAAATGCATGAAGAAAATGAATGGCTGATCCTTACACCACTAACATGATGTGCTCGTTATGTACGTCATAATTTGCGATACCGCAATCATGCGTGATTTTCGGCACCTCACACGGCGCCCAGTGTTCATGATCGGCCGAGAGAGCGGACGGCCGGCTTAAAGGGCTATGCTCCTAAAACTAGGGAGCAACATCGTTAGTCCTCTCTTGCGATTGAAAGGTAGACATAAGAAGTACACAGACACACTTCGAAATCACTAAGTGGTAGTGCGGTATCGAAGAGACGCCCTCGTGGCACCCAGCAAGTTCATCTACCTTTAAGCTACGGCGGCTCCTCCCACACGGTTTATATAGCGAAAAAACCTATTGCACCTGCAATTGTAGTGGTGGTGCTTCTGGAACGTAAATCGCTCTTCTAATATTTTGCAAGCACTGTCATGGCAATACATTAGTTCTGGCACTATTCGGTACGCCTTAGTGCAATTCTGCTCGATCCCGTTGGAAAAGTCAACGAACGACGCTTATGATAGCACATGAAAGCACCGTATACTGCAACTTTATTCCAGAAAACAGACGTCCGTACTTGGGACTAATGTGAGTTACAACGTTGCTACGTTCCATGAGTTATGCTTTAGTCGCCATGGTGCTGTCGACATTCCTTGTTAGCCCACGTTAATCATACCCATGCGTCAATACTCATTCCCTTTGCGCAGACAGTAATCCTATTCGCAACACTCGGCCGGATGCCGAAGAACCACTGACTGCTTCAGATGACACCGATTCCTACAATGCGTGGGATATGCCTATCAACACGCGTGTGCTTGCGTAACTGGAAGCCGCCATTTGAAAGAGTGCAAGAGACATAAATCAAGCAATAAATAATTGTTTGCTTTCTTCATGGTTCGCCAGAATCGTTGGTGCACTAGCGTTTCGTAGAATGCCGCGCATTAAATTTTTCCCCTGTAAAGAAGCATTTCATATGTTGGGGCGAAATGATCAACATCAACATTAGCCAACAGAACACGTCACCTTACAAGCAAAGGTGTAATCTCATACACTATAAGGGCCATATTAAGTGAATTATCACAATAAATAGCTTGATTAAGTTTTATTAACCAAATTCTAAGCGTCAAGAGTTCTGCCGTAGCTAAAGATTGGCCTTCAGTAAAGTGAATCATGTTGTTCTAGTCCTTATTACTACTTCATTTGTTTGAAGCTTGAGTGCCCGTTAGAAAACGCATGAGCTTTCTGATTCCTGCAAAATCTACTGCAGCGCTACGGAAAGCACTTTCCCGTGAACGGTGGGAAGCCTGGCATCATTTTTTCGCTCTTTTCTGTAAGCACCAATATACAACGTATATAGACACAAGAAACAAGCGAAAGCTTAAAGTTGCTAGGCAGTGATAGGCGCGATCAATAACAAATGCGAGAGTGAGGGATCTTTTTTTTCTTTTCGCCCGCCTGAGGTACGACGAAGCTAGATAGCATAACAAGCCCTGGACAACTGAATTATTTTCCAATAAAATTTTGATAAATTTTATTATTTGCTTGACCCAAATAAAATCAGGAGAGATGCGCCTGTATGGGTTCGCAATAAAGAAAACGGACATCACCGTGACGGGCGTTTTTCTTACCTTTGCGCTGAAATTAAGAGTGGCTCTCAAATCTACGCATCGAGAACTCATACCGGGCGATATGGACCACCTGATCACATGAAGGCTTAGTCGTTCATCAGAGAAGAGGACCAAAGCAACATCGATAAAAGGCACTGCAATTTCCAGTCGGTGCATCTGAAAACCTTTCCTACCGAGTCAGCAAAAGTAGTAAGTGGAAATCAATGCCATGGTTCGATCTCCTCGACTCACGAAAGAGGCAGCGCTTGCTAGCTTTCACGAAAGTCGGTCTTCGTTCGAATTTCGCCAAATGACGCACAAAAAACTTGAAGGAGACGACCGGGATAGAGGACGCAGCGGTGAGCAACTGTGATAAACGGTTAGGAGAGACAGATTTGCTTGCCCTGTGAAGCAAAATCGCAAAGATTGCTTTTCTGTGAGACTAGCACCCACTGCGGCGAAGCATATGTGCACCGCGGAAGTCGCTGGGTCTTCTTTATGGTGGATCCCAATGCGATGAGATTTCTGTTGCCATTTTTACGGCCAGTCGTTTCACGAGGACCCGCAAAACCAGTTCAGCTGTACAGCCATCATTCTGGCCTCTTCGGTTCAGGAGTAAAGTATAAGAAGAAATGCAGAAATGGATGCGTTGCTTCTGTTGGCACTGCAGAGGGATTACGCAACTCTTATTAATGACTCGACGCCGAAAATGACCTTCACTCACATCACTGCGGTGCAAAATATATCGGTGTGCTTGTGGAAAGCTCTCTTATTGAAGATGTTTTACCCCGCAATATTTGACGTTAACCTTCCTTCGAAACGTACTTTATGGGTGAGATATGTTCCTTCTTACAACGATTTGCCATTTTGGTGCAGCTGATTGCGAAAGCCGCATTGTAAGAGGTTCATATTTTTTTCGAGAGCGATGGTGTCGCGCCCGCTGAAACTAACGACACACACAACCTCTGAATTATACACGTGACGCTGGCTCCGACGGAAATAATACGACCATGTCTCTTCTGTTTTGGGATTTCCGCATGTGTTTATCTTTTTCTGTGCCTTTTGATGCAGCCAAAATGTATAGACGCGCTGTAGAGACATGTAGTGTCATGCTATACATACATGCGTTTCGTTTTTTTTTTTATGACAAATGCTATCCATGAACAGTACGAACAAAACTTTGAGGCAAAGGGTGTGGCGCAAGAAGATGAGGCACAAAGGAAGACAAGAGCCAACGTACACGGGAGCCAGGCGCGCATCTTGCTTTGCGTCTGCTCTTTTTATTGCCGCCCCCTTTTGCCTCCATTATTGCTTTATACTATTCGTTGATGGAATTTCTCATGAAGAAAGCCGAACACATCTATGTCAAGTGCAGCTTTAAAGCCAACACAGCGTACCTCTACATTTATATCATGTTGCTAGGGCAGGCGAAGCCTGTCCTAGCAACACGAGCCGCTAGCATTTAATAAAGCAATGCAACGTTGATGACACTATTATATTGAATGCTTCTCCATGCCGTTTATTTTCTGCCATTTTCAGCAAGAAGACATATTCCAGATAGGTTTCGGGTTCGTCATACAAGCTGCAGTACTCAATGCACCAGGTCATACCGGCTCTTGTTCTTTCCGCTCAGTAGTTCTTCCCTTGCTTGCCCGTCAACCGTTTCATTCCTGTTCTCCTGTTATCACCACTGTGTCCCCGTGTTTGTGACAGCGGCACGTTATTCGCCCAGCTCAGAATGACTGCTGCCCCTATAGCCAGCTACAAAGGCATCCGCGTGCCTGAATGTGTACATGAGTAGAACAGTCGAGATGGCTGGCCCGCCTACTGGCAGGAGCCGTTTACCGTTTATTCTGGGAAAGTTTGACATTTGCGTGTAAGAAATAAGAAACGTATTGAGTGATCTTGCAGAAAGGCGCCATCTGTGCACTTGCCGACATTTGTCTCATCAGTTATCCAGTCAAAGTGTCGGTTCCATCGGTGTGGCAGCTGGCGCCCCCGTTTTCACGCTATAAATGAAGTACATGCGAATTGTTCAGATTTCTTAGAAAAAGAGTTGTTATTCGAATGCTGATCGAATACAGCGAGCAATGGAAAACCTATTTCGATGGAAAGCTAAGGGTTAATTTCGTTTTTTGAATGTTGCAACCACTGTTTTCAACACGTGAAAAAGTGCGTCATCGCGTTCTATGTTTTGTAAAGGCAAACATTAGAAATTGATAGGCATACCACATAACAAGCCAGCCGGTTTTTTTTTCTCTTTCGTTAATTATTGCTTTACAAAATACCAGTTTCTGTACGGTAGTTATTTATTTATTTATTTATTTATTTATTTATTTATTTGATCATTGGGACCAGCTACATCACCCAAGTGGGCATTATTGTAGGGGGGGTGGAAGAAAATCACACAGTTGTACAGTCCAAAAAAGCGAGACACATTCACGCAGCAGTGCCTGTGCATTCAAGAAAAGCACACATGTTTCAATGACGAACAAAAAGTACCAGCGGGAAGACCGACAACACACGCATACAACTTATTCCATTTACGAATACTGAAACGAAAATGAAGTATGAGCGAAGACACCGGTACGACAGCTAATCTCACGGACTGTTTTCGAGTGATCATTTCTATGTGACACGTAGTATAGGCTCATCATGTACAAACTTTTGTTAATGCGAATATCATCACAAGAGATGGAATGGAAAAAGTTTAATCGCAAGGACTTTCTGCGCTGCTCAAGAAGTTTCCATCCTAAGTTATTTTTAACGCAGGTAATACTGGAGTTAAAATTGTAATTGCCAATGACAAAGCGCGCAAAACGGTTTTCGTATGCGTTCAAGTTTTTAAATTAGAGTTTGAGCATGAGGATTTCATACTGGACAGGCACATTCAAGGCTAGTCGGACATTTGTAACATACAAAGCTTCTTTCTGGCATTTTGGGCACACTTAAAATTGCCTTTAATGAAATTTAACACACCGTTGGCTTTTCCAGTTACCTACCCTACATGCTTGGTCCACGATAAATCGGCAGACAAGTAAATAGACCAAAGTATTTAAAATGTTCAACACGGTGAAGTTGTGCTCCTGAGAAGCTGTAGGAAGAGTCAAAGTGTTTGTGTCTCCTTGCGAAACTAAGGAAACAATGCTTAATTATAATCAAATGCGTCTTCCATTTTTCTCACCACCTCACCACAGTATCAAGATCACCTTGTAAAACAAAAGTATCGTCCGTACTGTGAATTGATTTGTAAATAAAACATCATCGGCGTACAGCCTAACGTTTGGTATTAGCGTCTCTGACAAATCATTAACATAGACGAGAACACCAACAGCAGAGATCAAAATGTCATTCATAGGTTCCAATCCCTGGGGCGCCGTATATGACATTTCACCTTGAAATGGTTCATAAAACACGGATTGAGTAACGGTTTAAACAGGCTGCCTTCTCTGCATCTTCCGATGAGGTCGTGTCGCCATCAGTTATGTCCGGAAGGCCTACAGAGTCTTAGTCCATTTCACATATTTCCATACGTCCGTGCGTTTAGTAATCAGCTTTCTTTCCTAGGGAACAAAAGAGCAGTCTTTCGCTTCTCTTAGCTGTTTCTTTAACACTTGACTTAACTCAGAGAGTTTTTCTTCAACATCAGCTTTCCTTGTTAAACAGAAACGCTTCAGAATGCTCTTCATTTTGTTATTTACATTCTTAGGCTTGTGGTAATCCAAGGTTTGTCAGTCCACCGTTTCCGGGAAATAGCCTTGGAAGGTACGAAGTAGTAAGCTCGGTTTTAAAAAGTCCCCATAGACTGCTGATATTCATGATCAAAGAACACTCTTGAAACTCAGTGAAAAACGAAGGAAGATTAGATGATATTCCATCATAGTTACAGCTTTCATAAAAATAAATTCTTTACCTTAGGTTTGGCAAACAATATTACCAACAACTACCTTATGATCACTAAACCCTGTCATTGTTGTAACTGACTTTATGAAGGTGGGATGCTTGCAGAAGACAAGATCTATTATGTTAGCACATAGCCCACTGTACCTTATGGGAGAAGCAACAAAGCGATGTAACGCATGTTCCCTCATGAACTCCTCAAGTGCGAAGTACAGGCAAAACCGTGAGCACAAGACCGGAGCATGATTTATCCAGTCGACATCAGGAAGGTTAAAGTCTGCTCCTAGTAAAATATATTCGGCTCCTAAGGCAGCGAGTGCTTCAGAGGAAGCTTCCAGTGGTTGCGCATTGTTGGAGTTAGGCGGCCGATGAGAACAGCCAACCGCAATGTGTTGCGCTTGTGACAGCTCAATTTTGCGCCACACGGCTTCGCACTGAAGGCTACTTACTGTTTACGACAGGCCTTTTAATCTCTTATCAAGCAATATGAAAGCTCCCCTCCGCCGTGCGCAACGCGATCTTTGCGATGGACGTTCATGTGTGGCGGAAAAACTTCGGCGTTTTAAATACTGTCGTCGAGCCTCGTCTCGGTGCCCAAAAATATGTCAGATTTCGTCGTAGCCACAAGGTCTGAAAACGCATCCTTCTTATTTCTTATGCTCCGACGGTTTACAACGACGATGACCATTTCAGGCTAATCGTATTTTTCTTACGATGGCAAGATTTATCAGCAGACACATGGTACGGTGATGGGAGCGTCAATATCTGTCACCACGGCCGATCTAGTAATGGAAGCCTTGGAAGGAAAGGTCCTGGCAACGTTCACTCCAACCCCCAAGGTGTTTTACCGATACGTCGATGACTGCTTCTGCATTTTGAACAAGCAAGACATTCAACGCTTCCTGGACTGCCTGAACGCCCAGAACGTGAACATACACTTCGCCGTTGAACGCGAGGAGGGCAACATGCTGCCTTTTTTAGACGTTCAGTTGCGCCGGGATGGGAGCGCCCTCGCCTTCTCCGTATACAGGAAGCCCATACACACAGGTCGCTATCTCAGTTTTAGCTCGCATCACCCCATCGGCCACAAGACATCCGTGGTGTCATCCTTGGTGACGCGCGCTGTACGGGTCTGCTCAGACGAGGATGCGTTGAATAAAGAGCTACGGACGATCCAGCAGGAGCTAAACCGCAATGGTTATCCGCATCGTTTCATCTCTAAAACTGAGAAGCGGATACTTCAATCCAGCTCACAGAGCAACGTGACAACCTGTACACGTGCGGCCATACTTTACGTCGAAGGTATCAGCGAGGCACCTTCGCGCGTATTTTGAAAATACGATTTGCGCATCGCTCACGTCCCGACCAGTAGGTTCCGGAACCAACTCATCAATGTGAAAGACAGGCTACCAAGTGAATCGTTTCCGGGTGTTGTGTATGAGATACCGCGCGCTGATTGCCGTGAAGTGTATATTGGCGACACGGGAAAGTTTTCTCGACGCCTCAAAGAGCACCAACGTGACGTGACTAAGAATAATCACACGACAAACGCCATCACCGACATGCGCATACACATGATCATACCATTGGCTGGGATAATGCCACCATCGTCGCCAAGGAAAAGGACGTGTCATCGCGCCGGCTTCTGGAATCGCTAATCATTCAGTCGACGCCAGGTACATTGAACAGGACACCAGGAACTATACCTGCCGTTTACGCATGCTCGTTACGTCATGTTCTGCCTATATAATTGACAACAACTTCCAGTCCTTCTCAGTGAACAAGGAACCCGTATGCGGTTCCGAAACGTCAGATCAAGACATCCGACTTGGTCGGTCAGTGTAATTCATCTAGCTTCGTCTTTTCCTTTATGGAAGCTCTCTCTCAGGGCTACAATGCAGGGAACCTTGAGCCTGCATGACAGAGCCTAGGCTTGTCGTTGTCCGCATCCGTCACGCCACAAAAAATCCAAACCGAAACAGAACACCGCACAGGACAACAAGATTGTGAACGGCGCGTGTTGACTATGGAAACGCTCTTTCTTCGATGAACGCTGCACCAGCTCGCAGAGAACGAGAACGCGCCCTCGACCGCGAGAACACAACGCCAAAGCAGGCAGCGTCTGCTAGCGAGTTCCTTGATTGAATAAAAAAAAATTACAGCATATCCACGGAGTGAATGATGATGAGTGGGCGAAGCTCGGGATGTTCATCGTAGATCGTGCCGAGCTCCGGATTAATTTAGTTAACGCGCACGCTACGAATCCTCATGGTTGAACTATGCACAAGTGAAATCTCCCACCGGCACTTCATTGCAAATCAAGGTGCAGTGCCTATATATTGCTACGGCATCAGACGGGCAATTAAGGTATGAGCCAGGCAAGGGTGGAAGACGACGAGGACGATATCTTGTCTAGCGGTTGGACGACCAAGCTGTTCGACACGCGCTGCTCCTTTAGTGTGCTGCTCGAGTTCTTCGCGGACTATCTGCCGTATAGTGGTCGCAAGATCGAACTGATAGCCGGAGCTGTCGTCAACGCTTGCAACAGTGGTAACATTAGGTAACCTTCCGAACTTTGGCGTGATACGGCGCAGCTTCAAAGTTTCAAACGTTCGGCACTGCCTGATGAGGTTGTCGACTGAGCTGAGACTCTCTTTTCCAATGAGGTAGCTATACACGTCTTCAGCAATCCCTTTGAGAAGGTGCCCAACTTTATCTTCTTCAGACATAAGAGGGTTTACCGTCCTACACAGCTTCAAGACCGCCTCTATATAGGTCGTACAGGTCTCACCTGGGACTTGCGCGCGTTGAAGCAACGTCTACTCCGCCCGTTTCTTCTTCGCGGTGGAATCTCCGAAGCACTCGGTGATGTCGGCAACAAAGCGGTCCCACGTCGTTAGTGTATCCTCATTGTTCTCGAACCACAGAAGTGCGGTATCCGTGAGAAAAACGACGACGTTCTCCAACCGAGCGGACAGGTTCCATCCATTGTACTTGCTCACACGCTTGTAATGTGTGAGCCACTGTTCTACGTCGTCACCAGATTTACCCGAAAAAGAGCGTGGCATCGGCTTCGTCGTAGGATCCCCGGTAGCAGCTCCGTCTTCGTGGTCAGCCTACCCAGCACCTCCACCACAAAACTGTTACGGTTGAAAGGTATATATATATATATTGTAGCGTTCCTACAAGGAACTGAGACATAAAACACATGGTCTCAATAGACGGGCTCCGCTTCCAGTCTATTGAGACCATGTGTTTTATGCCCCGCCTTCAGGGGCAACAATTTCATTCCTATATTTTATAATAAAGTTTTGTTCTCTCTCTCTCTCAATGGACGGGTGTCGTCCGCCCCTTTATTCCTACTTCTTCTTCCTCCCTTCCCCTGCACTCCACTTCGTCTTCTTTCATGCATTCAGTGCAGACCGCTTCACTCTTCCCGACTTCTTTGATTACACCTCCTGGTGTAATATTTGAATACGTTTCCGATGGAGGCACTTTCGATTTGACCCCGGGCTCCAGTATACCAAACGTTCTTCAATATTCCGTGCTGCGATGCTGTCCTTACAACTTGGAAGGGTCCATAGTATTGAGTATTTGAAGGTGCAACGCCTTTCTTGACAAGGACGTATTCCCCAGGTTGAATGTGTGGTATCTTGCTGTTGTGCCGCTTATCAAAATTTCTCTTCATCCGGCGTCGGTAGACTTGTTGTTCTTCTACCGTTTTCTTCCTTTCTGTAAGTTTAAGATTTCCTAGCAGTCCTAGTTCACGTTCTGCAGGAAGTATGGGCGCTGTCCCGGACGTAAAGAAGTGAGGACTGCAGCCTAAAGCAATGGTGTGGGACCGGTTATGGTGCTTTACAGCGGCTTCAAGGCAGCACTTCCAGCCGCCTGCAAAATCCGGATACATCTTTAGGAACTGCTTAATGTCCCGTATAGCCCATTCTGCTAATCCGTTTCCTGCAGGGTGATAAGGAGAAGAATATTTAATAGCTGGGTCTCGTTCCTTAGCCCATTTCGCTAGCTTGGAACTCCGGAACGCAGGACCGTTGTCACAAACTATCGTCTTGGTGTGCTTGAAACATTCATCTTTAAGTAGATTAATAACGCTGTTTGCATCCTCCTTTCCTGCTTTAGAGGTAACCGTCCTTGTGCATTCGTCAATCGAGAGTAGAAAAGCTTGCGTACGTCTGACTCCCTCCCCCTTCTTTTTGACCTCTGCAAAGTCCAAATGAATAACTTCGAAAGGTACTCGTGAGTACTCAGGGTTTGCCATAACGTCAGTCGACTGCTTGAACTTTACTTTGTTCACCTGGCAAAGATGACACGTCCGGATATAATTGCTGATGTCGTTTTTCATGCCAGGCCATGTGAATCTCATGAGCAATTTCTTATACGTGCGCCAGAAGCCATCATGTCCGCCTGATCCAGGAGTGTCATGGTACAAGTGAAGAATCTTTTGAACAAGAGTGGGTGGGACATGGTACTTTCCATCAATAAACTTGAGATCTTGTGTACCTTCCCATAGCTTGACATGATTGATTCTTTCTGAGTTATCAGCTGACTCCTGAACAAGCAACCTGGAGAGGGCGTCGGCATCTGTGAGAAGTGGGCCAGGACGGTGTGAAACTAGGAAATCGAACTGTTGGAGATAGTTCACCCATCTTGCAATGCGTCCTCTTGGTTGTGCCATATTTAAAAGGTGAGTCAAGGCTTGGTGGTCCGTGAAAAGCGTGAATTTAGCGCCTTCAAGGTATGTTCGAAAATACTGAACGGCTTTTAAGACGGCCAGCGCTTCCTTTTCTGTAGTCGAATAATTTATTTCAGCTTGTTTCAGCGTATAGCTGTAGTATCCCACAACGTAAGGTTTCGTCTGATCAGCTTGCTTGGAAGGTTTTTGGTACAGAACAGCCCCAGTTGCGTAGTGTGATGCGTCCGTATTCAGTACGAATGGCAAAGAAAAATCTGGTATTCGCAGGATGGGATCCGACGATATTAGCTTGACGAGCTCACAATAGGCAGATTCGCACTCCTGGTTCCATTCAAAAGGTGTGTCTTTTTGAGTTAAACGGACAAGGCACCTGGTTTTCAGCGCATAGTCCTTGATAAACGCCCGGAAGTGTCCTGGTAGTCCAAGAAAAACACGCAGAGAGTGCACATCATAAGGTTTTGTTAGCTTAGAAATTCGTTCTACCGATTCTTGTTTTGTGCTCTTAGTGTGTCCGTCGAACACCCTTCCTAGAAACACAACCTTGTCTTGAATGAAAGCGCTTTTCTTGAAATTTACCTTGAGAAAGGCTCAGGGCGTGAAGCACTTTAGATAGGTGACAAAGGTGTTCCTCTTTTGTCTTCGAGTATACAATGATGTCATCGATGTACACGCTGCAGAATATGCCCAAGTAGGGTTTCAGAATGTCAGTCATAATTTTCTGAAACCACGCCGGAGAATTTTTCCAGCCAAATGGTAAGCGATTGTACTCAAACAAGTCAAAAGGTGTTATAAAGGCGGTGTACTTTTTCGTTTCTTCACTCAGTGGAATCTACCAAAATCCTTTGCAGAGGTCTATCCTTGAAAAACAATGACAGCCACCAGTTTCGTCAATAATATCGTCGATCCTCGGCATTGGGTAGGGTATCAATTCTGTTTGATTATTAAGAGCTCGATAATCTGTACAAAGTCGAAACGTTCCGTCCTCTTTTGGAGCACTAGTTATGGGAGAAGCAAATGGAGATACAGAAGGGCGGATAATGTCTGCATCCAACATTTCTTGCAGCTCCTTTTTCAACCACACCTTTTTATCCCTGGACATGTTGTAAGGAGATTTGCGAACCACAGTTTTGTCAGCGAGCTCGAAAGGAACCACGTGGGACTTCATAGCCGGAGGGTAGCTGCCCATACACGTAAGTTCCGGGTACTTGATTTTAATGTCCTCCTGGTCGGAAATCATCCTTGGTGCGCTGGGTGTATTAGGAAGGTACTGCGGCTCTACGTTGTCGCCAACCGTTAGTTGGTCATCCCAGCAGATGTTTATTTTGAGCCTCTTCATGTCTGGGCGTGAAAGAAGAAAATCATATGTGACACCAGGAAGCACCAATACGTCACTGGTAATTGAGTGTCCTTGAAATTCGATGCTTAGGGTTATTCAGTCGCTATGCGTGCTGACAGACCCATCGTAGGCTTGCACGCGCAATTCTCTACCAGCATGCAGACGACTGGCATCCACTATAGTCTTACTGATGATGGAGACAGTAGCCCCACTGTCTACAAGAGCTTTCACTTCAATGCCGTCTACCTTAATAGGGGCATAAAGTAAGGTTGATGATATCAGATAAACTGTCTCGGTCTGGGGCTTATCGTTGAAGGTAGTGAGGTTTTGCGGATTCGCTCCGTCGTTTGACGGGGCAGTAGGTCCCGCCTCATAATTCCACTGTTGTACAGTTCCTAGAGACTCGTCCTTACATTTAGATGATGGAATTGACTCTGGATGCTCTATATGCTTGTGGCGACCATGTGCTTCTATAAGACGTTGCGGTGCTCGCGAAATACATGCTGGTACTATGGTGTGCACACACCGCAGAAGGTCATCAAATGTTCTTGGATTATTAAGTTGTATTTGACTGCGAACATCTATGCAGAGGCCTTGCGTTACCAAAGATACCACTGCAGATGACGGGAGCTTTGGTTCTGCATAATACAGAAGGCGGCGCTTCTCAAGACAGTACTCCAGCAAAGAACCATTCGTATATGTAAAGCGTAGCGCCTTGTCCCATATTTCTACAGCGTTCCCTTGGAAAGTCCCCAGAAAGCTTTTTTTCCACAGTTCCCAACACGTTGGTGTTTTATCCATAAGTTGAACATCATACCATTTTCTGGCGATGGGACCTAGATAACGGCGCATGTGCAAAATCTTTGTGTCGTCATTGTCCCACATGTTCTGGTCACATTCGTACTCAAAAAACCTCATCCAATAGTCCGCACTCTGCGAGTCGCCTTCAAAAAGATCCGGCTGTATAATATTTCGTGCTGTCCTTTCTTGACTAATCGACTTGGCCAACCCTCGCATTAGCTCAGTTTGTTGCAGCATGCATCGCTGTTTTTGCTCCGCCTTTCGCTCTCTCTCTGTCGCTCTCTCTGTCACGCAAGACTGCAGAGGCACGCGCCGGGAGAGACAGAGAGGCACGCGCCGAGGGCGAGCGCGTGCCTCCCAGCACGCGGGTTACGCCTGACAACTGACGCGTGACAAGGTTAGACTAAGAGGAGCTTCGCCCCTAAAGACTTGGACCAACTCCCCGAAGGGAACCCTGATGGGATGCGAAGCAGCAGCGTTGCGCACGGGTGGCGTCATAGGTTGAACGGCGCTAACGCGGGTGCTGGAAGAACAGTTTGAAACGAAACTCGGTGTACGGTTTACTGGTGTAAAGGTTTGTTTGAAACGCAGACACGGGAGGCGAGCGGGCGTTGGAGGCCGCAGCTGCGGGCGCTCCGGCGGGTGAGGGAGAGAGTGACGTACGCGCGCACCTGCAAGGGAAGCGTGCGAGGGGAGCGTGACGTCAACACCCAGCTGCGGCGTGACCTACTTGGCACTGCTCCAACACCTGAACCGAGGGAAGCGCGTGCCTCGCGTTTGTGCCGAGGGACAGCAGGAGGGACAGCGTTACACAGGCTAGTCAAAGAGCTGCTTCGCAACTAAAACCGAGTGCTCGCACTGCACAACCGTTCACCGGCCACCGCATATATATAGGCACCGGATGTTCAGCTGTCCGGCGTGGTGGTGTATGGTTACGGTACTCGGCTGCCACACAAAAAAACGCGGGTTCGATCCCGGCCGTGATGGTCGCATTTTCGATGATGGTTCGGTTACGAAAGGACGCTAATTTCTGCAACCCACGTAGGGAGCACGGCTAAGCGTCCGTGGGGGTGGGGGAAAGGGAGTGAAAGAGATAGAGAGGAGAGGAAGGCCGTAGTGGAGGGCTACGGTAATTTAGACCACCTGGTGTTCTTTAACGTGCACCGACAACGCACAGAACACGGGCCTCTGGCATTTTCGCCTCCATCGAAAATGCGACCGCCGCATTTTCGATGCAGGCGAAAATGCCAGAGGCCCGTGTACTGAGCATTGTCAGTGCACGTTAAAGAACACCAGGTGGTCTAAATGGACGTGAATGGTTTGACGTGAATGAACCGTATTGACGCATCGCCTCCATAACATAAATGACCAACCCCTTGCGGTAACTGGATCATGTTACGTAACAACTGTACGCAGTCAACATTCACGTAAATACTGTGCGACAAAAGGCGTCGATCACGTTTACCTTCTCCGCATTGACCCACCAACGTCCTTGCCGACCTTGGGTGCTTAACGAAGTTTTCTTGTTGGCATCCGCTTGGAGAGTAGGCGGCTGGGAAACCTCATCTTCGCGAACACGTGTAGGCGCCCTTTGGAAAGCGCGCGGAAAGATGCCGCCATATAGGAGAGAAAAAGTGAAGCTGCAGCACTTTGGAACGTACCTGCAACGGTGCGACATCCAGGAGAGGCGAGGACGTCCTGCAGTGCTTCACTTCGCCTCTCCTGAATTGCGGAAACTTTTCAGGAACGTTGCATAGGGCGCCTCGACGCGCGCGCGTGGAGCCGCAAGAGCGCATTTTGCTTTGCTTTGACTCTCTTTGATGGCGCCAGGCATGTTCCAAAGCGCGCCGCGCGCGCATATTGAAGCAAAGGGATGGAAGCGATAAGAAAGGCCATAAGCCACGTTTGTACCGCGTCGAGCGTGTACGACGATAGCGCAGTGCTACCACTGCGCAGAACCGGCAATCTTTCGTCGAGCTATGAGTTCGTGTCCTGAGACATCCAAGGGAATTTTTTCTGCGTGTTTCCTTTGTTCTTATATGCAGACTTTGTGCGTGACTTCCGTTACGGAAATGACTTAATGGGGTGATGGAAATGCGTGCGTAAAATACTTTCATGTTAAAACAAAACAGGAATCGCAATGATGCTTCTGCAAGGTTACTTTGTTAATTAGGCAGAGCTGTTTAAAGGACGAGGTTGATCCATAGGGAACGGTGTTTGCGGTTAACAGTGGTGCTGTCACACAATAACGAAAAGTGGGCCCGCTTTTCCCCTTGACCCTTTAGCCACAGTGCTGCATGATAATGATTATGCCAAGGACAATATCACAAAAGGTAAGGAAGATGAAAGAAGAAAGGAAATGAAAAATAAATATATGTAATATGAAAGTGTCGTGTTGCACAAAGGGAAAAAGCGGAAACGCGCTTCCAATCGGATCAATACCCTCACCTGTGCCTTGGGCGGAGTGTTACATGACAGTGGTGGTTATAGTGGTAGTGGCAGATGGTAGTTATGGCAAAGAAACAGACAGAAAAGAAAGATATATTTCGGGTGGCGCACAAGTGAAAAGCGGTCTCATACCAATTGTGTTCGATCCACAGCGCACACCCCTGGCCGCAGCCTACTCTTACATGAGAGTGATAATAAGATGCAAACCAAGCGGATCGAACCAGCTACGCTGTTTAATCAACCTTTGCGACGTCAAGTCGCTTGCGCTGCTTCAAATCTTTTGCTCTTAGGATATTTTTCTATTCCACAAGTGGCAGCATTCCAAGAAAAACATTGCAAAGCAATCTGATTGGGCACCTAAAAAATAAATGAATAGTAATGTATAATTTCAAAAAGAAAGCAACGGTATTTTGCCAAATATTTACTTGGTATATCAATTATCATGGTGTCTAGACACCACTGAAATTGTTGACAGCAGGAAGCAGTTGAATGTCATCCAAAAACCTGTAAGGCGTCCCTGCATGATGTGGTATTATTTTCTGACTAATGAAAAACATACTTGATGTGGAAGGAGTACCTTTGGGCTACGTAGTGCCACATCTGCAAATACAGCTGTGAGTCTACATGACGTGTTTTTACCATTGGTCATTCTGGAATTTCTAACCACTGTGGTCCATTCGGTCCCTAGGCCTCTCTCATTGATCGTCATCCCCGAATAAACACATCTCACCGTAACAGCATTGGTGGAAGTGCCGGGTACCGACGAAAGATCCAGTACCAACGATCACGGAATCTCAACACCTGGAACTGCGCCGAAGCCGCCGACTGGCCGGACTACCACCGCTTTCCATGGATGCCATCCCTGACGGCGACAACATGCGGTCTTCGCCTGTCGGTACGTGGCAACATCACATGACGCCGCGGACCTTCGCCGCAAAAGCCGGAGAAGACGTTGAAGAGTGGCTGAACCACTACAGTCGGGTGAGTCGGTACAACCGTTGGGACTCGGACAGCCGGCTCGCCAACGTGCCATTGTTTCTCGAAGGCACGGCGCTCGTGTGGTTTGAAAATCACGAACAAGCTATAACCACCTGGCAAGACTTCGAAAATGAGATAAAGAGCTGTTTTGGAGATCCGTCTCTGAAGAAGAAGCGCGCTGAGCAGACTTTGATGCAGCGCGCCCAGGTGCCAGGCGAGACATGCACAACGTACATCGAGGAAATATTGAAATTGTGCAGATCTGTAGACCCTCGCATGAAAGAAGAAGACAAGGTCGGCCACCTTCTTAAAGGGATTGCCGAGGACGTCTACAACTTCCTGATTGGAAAAGACACCTTGGAGTCTGTCGCAGACGTGATCAAACACTGTCGCACGTTTGAGACTCTCAAAGCAAGGCGCATCACGCCCAAGTTCGGTAGACTCGCCAACGTCACCACCGTCGCCAGTGTTGAATGTGCTGACGTCAGCCCTGTAACATCCTGCGATCTTGCGGCGACCATCAGGCAAATAGTACGGGAAGAACTTGGTCGATGTGAAGCTGCCGCTGCGACAAGGGCGCGGGTGAGCGAAGCCTCTTTTCCCTACGACGCGACGTGTGCATCCGTTGATGCCAGGGGATACGGTCATGTGGGCGGTTCAAGATCCGCGGAGCGACCGATCTACGATTGGCATCGTCGTGATCGTCTGCAGGGTGCCTCCAACCAACCACATCCCATGGTGTCATCGTGGGAAGATCAATCCGAATATGTGGAGCAAAGTGGAAGGTTTGGTGATGTGCGTGATGCACCGCGGTGCTACCATTGCGGTGTCCGTGGGCATGTGGCTCGCTTCTGTTCTGAGCGTCGACTCGCACAATCACGGTATTATGAGCAACCGCCGGTGTCCCCTCGACGCAACAGCCGACGCGGTGGTGGTCGCTGGACACGGGACACGTACTTCGGGAGCGGCTTCCAGCAGAACTCCCGTAGCGACACGTCCATTGGCAACGGCTTCCGACAGACCACCCGCGGTGACTCGCCCTCCTCCGTACAAAGCCTCACGCCCCCAACTGCACGCCAGCGTCGTTCTCCATCCCCTAGTCGCCGTGCCTTTTCCCCACCGCCGGGAAACTAGGTGGTGCGGCCGATGGAGGTGAGGTCGCCGAACATTTTTCACTACACCGAAGCATGCCTCTACCAGTGTCTATGATGCAAAATAAGGTCCATGTGCTCGTAGATGGACGTCCTACGATGGCTTTAATAGACACTGGAGCAACTGTGTCAGTTATGAGTTTGAATTTTAAATCACGGTTAGGACACAAAGTTATGTTTTGCTGGGACAACTGTGCTACGTTTCGTGCAGTGAGCGGGGAGTCATTGTGTCCTATCGGGGTGTGTGTTGTGAGTGTCGCATTAGGTCACAGAGTGTTCAAAGTTGAATTTGCTGTTCTGACCAGTTCCACACACGACGTAATTTTGGGGATCGATTTTCTACAAGAGTGTGGCGCAACTGTAGATTGCGGCGCTGGTGAAATTCTGTTATCTACGTTTTGTGAGGGGTCTCCAAGCTGTCAAGGAACCCTCACTGTCATCGACGATGTCCTCTTGCCGCCCCAGTCGATGAAACGGGTGCCAGTTGATAGCTCTGCTGCAGTCACTGGCGCGTTTGATGTCCTCGTGGAGCCGGTCCCTCTCAACTGCGCTAAGAAAAATGTGTTCGTGCCCCGTTGCGTGCTTTCTATCACCGATGGGCTATCTTCACTATGGGTGCTAAATTGTGCTAATGAGCCTGTGGTGCTGGCCAATGGGATGCGACTCGCTCTTTTCGAACGGAAAGCGACTGACTGCTGTATTGCAGCCTTAGGCGACCAGTCAGTGAGTCATGTTCCTGTGACTCACCCTACGGAGGCGAAGTTCTTGAGCATGATCAACAAGTCCTTGTCGTCAAGAAAGCGCCAGGCCTTGGCTCACATCTTGGTCAAGCATGCCACCATCTTTGATTTTGCACAGAGCGATGAACCACATGGAGTACCAGAGTCACGTACCCGTCACGTTATCGACACAGGATCCGCGCATCCCATCCGGCAGAAACCATATAGAGTCTCATCTGCAGAGCGCAAAATTATTGCTGAACAGATCGAAGACATGCTTAAGAAGAACGTCATTCAAGAGTCGTGCAGCCCTTGGGCTGCACCTGTGATACTTGTAAAAAAGAAAGACGGTTCCTGGAGATTCTGCGTGGATTATCGGCGCCTCAATTCCATCACCAAAAAAGACGTATACCCGCTTCCCAGGATTGATGACGTCATTGACTGCTTGCATTGTGCCTCGTATTTTTCCTCCGTGGATCTAAGGTCTGGTTATTGGCAAATTCCCATGCATTCAGATGACAAGGAGAAGACAGCCTTTGTCACCCCGGATGGCTTGTTTGAATTCAATGTAATGCCGTTTGGTCTATGTAACGCCCCAGCAACGTTTGAGCGCTTTATGGACACTATTCTGCGAGGACTGAAGTGGGAAATTTGTCTATGTTACCTTGACGACATCGTCATTTTTGGCCGCACATTTGAAGAGCACAATCGCCGTCTTGACATAGTACTTACAGCGCTTGAGCGAGCTTCACTCACCTTGAATTCTAAGAAGTGCCACTTTGGAAACCGTGAGACTCTGGTTCTCGGTCATCTTGTTGACAAAGACGGCATTCGTCCTGACCCCCAGAAGGTTGCTGCAGTTAGTAGCTTCAAACAACCGCGGACACTACGAGAGCTACGAAGTTTTCTGGGCTTGTGCTCATATTTCCGCCGTTTCGTGCCTAAATTTGCCGACTTATACCCTAGTTACACGGGCACGCTAACCTCAGTTAAAACTAACCTCGGTTCCCTTAAACCGTGGTTACATGCAGTTACACGAGCAACCCTAACCATAGTTGACCGCTAACCACAGTCACTACAAACTGAGGTTGGCCACCTCAGTTAACCTCGACAACTGAACAAAATGGCGGCCTCCACGTCGGGCGTGGGAGACTCGGCTCACACTGCAATGAACGAGAAAAGGACCCAGGCGCGCGTAATTTGGCCAGTGCCAACCACAGTAATGTTAATCAGATTGTGGGAAGACAACCTGACGGCCTTACGGTCGAACTCGCGCAATGCGCGCATTTATGAATCGATTGCAAGTGCGCTGAATGCGCAAACAGGTGCCAGCGAAGGTTCATACACTGCAAAGCAAGTGCGGCAGAAAATGGAAAATCTTAACAAGCACTACAGGTAAGTGTAGATGTTGTTCTTCTAACCGAAGCGAGTACACTGGGATACGCTGTACTAGCTTAATCCTCGTTCTCGTGCGTAAATATTGGGGTACATGTGCGGCTGCCCTAAGTGAGCGTGCAGTCGAGGATTGACCGTTTTTTCATGGAAGAGGACAGCTCTCGGCTGCAGTTTGAGATTAAGTAGGGAAATTATTGTAAGGCTAACAATGTCAGCATTACACTGGTATCTGTCCTTGTTATTTCATCGTGTGTGCAGAGAGAGTGCGATTATATTACTGATTATCCGTCTTTGGTTAATGTTCAATAGCTCTCGCACGCGAGATGGTCGACCGCTTTTTCATTCGCGAGTGCTGTTTCGTCGTTATCGTTAGACTGTAGCGCATTTCCTAAGGTAGTCGTCGTCGCGTGGCGAGTGTTGGATGCTCAGGCTATACCATCATCGCAAGTAATGCGAATCGAGGATTCCGCTTGAGTTGCAAGAAAAGCGTGCACGCTCGCGCTGCGTTGTTCATTTTGCAGCGTGGAATGAGGTGCTTGTGGATATCGTTGGCTAGATAGGTGCTAACATGCTCGCTCAGTCCCTATACCGCTACTTGCAGGAGACGATCAATAGTCGAGGCGGAGGCTTAGTGAAAATGCGTTGAGCTAAAATGTTAAGTAAAATCTACCTTTTTGCACTGATGTGAATGGATTTTCGCCTTAACGCTAAAAATAAAAATAAGGTGGCGACCATCAATGCAGCTTACATATCACTTTGTTATCGATGTGTTGGGTAGTCGCAGTAGAACATACCCAACGAGCAAGCCTTAGGGTAGGCATTCCGTGTTATTTTAAATCATAACTTTAATTGTTACATTTGCTGTTGCTTTTAAGTCTCTGTGTATTGACAGGCAGCTGCAGAGTGCTTGCATAGGCAGTCAGGTTATCTTATGTCTGTTTACACGTACTTAATATCAAAGACTAATATCACTCAAGTTGCGTGTTGCTACGTCTAGCAAACAGTAACGCTGTGCTTAAATCATTTCGATGCAGGAGCGTCTCTAAAGGGATGTATGTTACTGAGCAAGCTCTCACTCTCTGTTTTTTTTTTTTCTTCCTAGAAAGATAAGGAGATGTGGCACCACCACAGGTTCAAAGGGTGTGGAGTGGCCATTTTACTGGCACCTGCATGGCTTCCTGGGGACACTGCCAATCAATGATGAGAGCCTCGTGGAAGAAAACGTAGAGGTAACCTAAATTTGTGCTCCACCATAAGCCCCATTGCTATAATTTTGCAATATATATTTTACTAATTTAGTCAACCAAGAAAGCTGTAGTGTTACTTTTAATGGTGAACAATGCGGTCTTGTCGTCATATGCTGCATTTATGATTGCTGTTGGCACTCCATTGTCCACCGTATTGCAGTCATGCAATCACACTGATGGCACGGTTCAAACAGCTGTAGACTTTAATACCTATAGTGTGTGAAAAATCATGACACACTGATGACTGTTTTTCATGTAGCCATGCCTTTGTGTTTCGAAATAACTTCCATGTGTTCGATTTGTGTTGATGTGTATGTGCTTTTGTGTGTGGCCAAGTTGGTGTGCGGAATATTAATAGTCTCTGGGGTTTCTAATGCCAAAACCACGCTATGATTGAAAACACGCCACAGTGAGGGCTCTGAAAATTTCAGCTGCCTAGAATTCTTTGACAGGCACCTAAACGTGTGCGGATGGAATATAGGGAAAAAAATTCTGTTTTGGGACTCAACGTTTTTAATAACATTGACACACATCCTTAAGATGGGGAAGGAGACTGTACTCGCTTGAATAAATGTTTTTTAGCCTACTTCAGCATATTCGGAATGTAAAGAAGCAGCGAACACTTAGATATATCACGGCGTTCAGAATTTTCTGTTTACAATGAGAGAAAATTACAGCTTTATGAAAGTGTACCGGCCGATCGCACTTATTGTGAGAATCGATCTCATGCGACGCAGTCAACAAGGAGGTGCCTATATTCCACACTTTCTGGCTTATAGCCAAATCTTACTATGTGAATAAAGATCTGTGTGTAACTTGTGCAGTTTTGGTTTGCACCATTGACCAAAACAGCACCCACATATAGAAGGCCAGATAGATAGATAGATGCAAACAGTCAAAGTGCCTTTGGTTTGCTTAGAAATGCTTCGTATTTAATATACATTTTCCATACATTAGCATAGCATTCACGGTACTGAAGAAGTGACATAGCACAGGCAGAATGGTGCTCACAACATTAGACAATTCATGCAAAAAACATCATTACACAACATGGCCGTTGTATTTTACGTAGCCATGCTTTGTGTTTGGCATTTGTTTCTATGAGCTTGTTTTGAACTGACATGTGCGTGCAATTTATGTGGCTCGGGCATGTGCAGATTCCAGTTGTTCAGGAGGCTCCTGACGAATCAGTAGTGGTCGCCTCTGGGCCACAAGAATCTAGTGAGGACATGTACTCATCAATTGAAGAATTTATGAGTTCCAGCAGCTCTGCGGAGAATCAAGTTCCTGCTACCACTGCAACAGCTGCCGTAGGAAGTGATGGAACCAGTGTAGTTGCCGAAAGCACCAGCACCCCCAGAAGCAAGACAAAGAGTAGGAAGCGGCCACTCAGCGTCATGCAAGAACTACTGCAATTGCACAAAAAGGCTGACGAGCGGTCAGCAAAAGCCGCTGAAGCTAGCCTGCAGCTCCGAAAGGAGCTTGTGCAATTGCAAAAAGAATCAAATGGCATACAGCAAGGAATGCTCGAAATCATGAAAGAACTTGTTAAAAAAAAGAGGAAATGAGTGTAAATAAAGGGACATATGCTTGAGTGAGAGACAAGTGTGTGTGTACGTAATGTATCGGAATGCCCTTTTTTGTTTTGACTTGTCTTTGTTTTATAGACAGTATCAGTGCTTCCCGACACCTGTATAATGATCATGTCCAAACTGATGAACTTTCATCAGTGTCAAAGTAAAAACTTTCTACTGTGAGGCATAGTGCGAGATTTTTCAGTGATATGTCTACATTTCAACCTTGCAGATAAACAGGCAGGGGAGTTGTATAGTCGAGCGATGTGTATGACAGATCTCCTACTTGGATAAAAAGAGCAAGATACTAGAGGCACAGTCTGTATCAGCGTACAGAATGTAACTGTTTAGCATAAGAACGAAGACAATAGGGCAAGATCCAGCTGTTAAATGCTTTGTACAGATGTTTTAGGAATGCACCAACTATACTCGGTGACAAAGTTTCTTGACAGCACTGTGGAAGCTACAGAACCGAAACGTATGCCTGCTACCGCTCCAAAAAAGAGTACTTAAGTTTGGTTACAATTTTCTCATTCGCCTTGCTGAAACAAATAGTGTTTCATCTATTATGAGACTCGAACAGTTGCGGGAAGTCGTAGGTAAAATTCAGTGATTGTCCACTTTTCAAAAATGCCGTCCTTTTCTTTCCATAAATGCGTTAACTATGCGAGCGAGCAAAACGGAAAGCTGCCGTACTTGTGGAGCAACACGAATGTGCGGCAGACCTGCCTCCGTAGCCTTCGCTCCACTGTCAAGATAACTTGTCGCCGAGTGTAGCCTGTAAACACATTGATGAGGACAGGTTAAAACATATTGAAAGAGACAATAGTTTGCAATATAGGCAAACGTACAGCACTCCAGCATCAGCCGCACATAACACGCTGTGTAATGATTCACATGTTGACGTGTCTTCACCAGTCCTCTGGCTCACACACAATTGCTTCTCAGTTCTGTGCACGGTTAATGAGGTGTTGTGCAAGGGCATCTCTCACGTGCACTCCCAACGCATCCTGCTGAGTGCTTATGCACACTGGCTGAATGCGGCTCGCATCTTCAATACGGGCAACTTCCAACCAACTTGCGTCACATGGATCTGAGAATTCTTCACAAATATTGTGGAGCACACAGCTGGCACGAATGACTGCATTCACATTGTCTATGTCACATTCCAGCCCTTTGTGTAAAATTCGGAATCGAGCCTTCAGTCGCCCAAACGCATTCTCGACCACTCGTCTGGCACTAGACAGTCGGTAATTGAATGCTCTCGTGCTCGATCCGTCAGACCCTGCTCTTGCATAAGGCTTCATCAGGTGCGGTTGCAGTGGGAATGCCTGGTCTGCAAGAAGTACGGGCCCAACTGCCACTCCATGCATCTGTTTCACGCCCATCTTGAACAGGTCGCTTTCCAAACGCTTTGGCAGTTGAGATCTCTCGAACACCGCTGCATCATGCATCCGACCTGGCGATCCCACATTGGTGTAAATAAACTTGTAATGGTGGTCCACCACAGCCAATAGAATGGTGCTGTACCATCCTTTGTAGTTATGGTAATCTGTTGCATGCTCCTTGGGGGGGCAAACTTCGATATGACAGCCGTCGAGGGCGCCTACTCCTTGTGGGAAGCCGGCAACAGCAGCAAACTGGCGAAGGTGCTCGACCAGTTCTTGCGCCCTTGGAAATCGGACAAACCGTGGCTCCAGGCGACGCACAACTACATTGCAGAACTCGCGGAATATGATGTTCACCGACGACCTGCTGACTCCAAAAAGGTTCGCCACTGTTCTTTCTTCAGCAGATGTGGCCAGCCTGTACAGACCAATGGCGACGCGTTTCGTCAGAGGAATGGCTTTACGCATGTTCGTGTCTAGCCGTGCCATGCTTCCGCAAACACTCACGATGTATCGGAACGTGCTCACATCCAACCTGAAGTTTTCTCTGAAAGCACTTGCGGGAAGATGCGGTAGCGTGGTTTCGAACCACGACTTCGGCCGTGCATACGTCCACACACACCGTTCGCGCAACATCAGCCGCGCCACCATGACCGCGAGATAGTTGCGCTCTCGTTCAGAGTGCTCCTTTTCTTCTTCAAGTTCCTCCAGTTGTTGCATTATACGTAGCATCTGTGCCTGCTTATCCCGCAGTGCTGCCTGTTGAACGGCGAGCAGAGACAAAAACGTGGAGTCGTCGTCGTCGTGATCGCCTCGCAGGATAGCCTGGCTCGATGCCATCAGACTCGCGTCAGCACAACGTTGACGAAACAAAGTTTTTTAACAAAAACTAAACGGTAAGGCCAGAACAAACGACACACACCAAAGCTATTCCAGCCATACAGCAAAGCGGATCGAGCAATGGACTGTCTTGGCATCGCACCGACCGCGAAACGGTCAGGTGATCTCGCCCATTGTTGCGAGACCAGCCTTTACTTGCGCTAAATTTTGTCAAAGCACACCATGCAATACGCTTGCGGACTGCAGATGCAAACAAAAACGAGTTATTTCAAAGAAATTACATTTTATTTGCCAGTTTACTTATAAAAAGCAGCTATGTCTTTATACGTTCAGTCGCGAAGCGGAGTATCACGTGACCCGCTTCACAGCCCTAAACTGAGGATAGGTTTTCTCGTGTAACAGGTGTCAACTGAAGTTGACGGTAACTGTAGTTGACTCCGTTTAACTGAGGTTCGCTTTAACTGAGGTTAGCGTGCCCGTGTAACTACGGTATTAGCTTACCCCCTGACGTGTCTACTCAACAAAGACGTGCCTTTCCAGTGGTCAGCAGATTGTGAGACATCGTTTTCACAGCTAAAGTTTGTCCTTACCTCTGGGCCCGTACTTCGCCACTATGATCCAGCTGCTCCCACTGAAGTACACACCGACGCCAGTGGTATAGGCCTCGGGGCTGTTTTGGTACAACGCCATGACGACCTAGAACACGTGGTTGCCTATGCCAGTCGCTGTCTCAGTAAGCCTGAACGCAACTACACTGTAACGGAGCAAGAATGCCTCGCGGTCGTGTTCGCCGTCCACAAGTTTCGTCCGTATCTGTATGGACGCCGATTCTCAATTGTCACCGACCATCATTCTTTATGCTGGCTCACCGGATTACGTGACCCATCCGGCCGTCTTGCTCGTTGGGCCCTACGATTGCAAGAATATGACTTTGAGATTTCTTACAAGAGTGGTCGCCGTCATGCCGATGCTGACTGTCTGTCAAGGTTTCCTCTACCGACGACCGACTGCGACGCAGACAATTTCGACGAATACTTGGCGGTTGTTGACCCTCCATTTCCCGACCTTGCCACTTTTCGCAGGGAGCAACGCAGCGACAGCAGCTTAGCTCATTACTTTCTATCGGAAGCGCATGGTCAACGTCGTTTCCTTGTAAAGGATGGCATTCTGTACAAGCGGAATTACTCTAGCAATGGCGCCCGCTTGCTTCTAGTTGTGCCAAGAACATTGCGACGTGACGTGCTCCAAGCAATGCACGACGACCCTACTTCTGGGCATATGGGTTTTGCCAGGACCTTTCAGCGCACACAGGAACGATTCTTCTGGCCGAAAATGCGCCAGAGTGTAACCGCGTACGTTGCCAGCTGCGAGCTATGCCAGCGCCACAAGCGTCCAACTAGCGGCCCTTCAGGACTTCTCCATCCCATCTCACCCCCTGCTTCACCGTTTGAAGTCGTCGGTATTGACCTGCTCGGCCCTTTTCCGCGATCAACGTCGGGCAACCGCTGGATTATAGTGTGCGTCGATCACCTAACCCGCTATGCCGAAAGTGCGGCGATTCCTGCTGCAACAGCCGCTGAGGTCTCCCGCTTCGTGCTGTCATCCATTATATTACGACACGGATCTCCTCGTGTCATTATCAGTGATCGTGGCCGGCAATTTGTTGCTGATGTGGTTGAAGAACTGCTGCGCCTTTCTATGTCCCGTTTTCGTCACGCCACCCCGTACCACCCGCAGACTAACGGTCTAACTGAACGCACCAACAGAACTCTCATTAACATGCTTTCAATGTATGTCGATTCAGCTCACAAAACTTGGGACACTGTTTTGCCTTTCATAACATTCGCCTACAATACTGCACGACATGAAACCACCGGATACAGCCCCTTCTATCTCCTATATGTACGAAAGCCCCGCACAGCTCTTGATTCGATTCTGCCATATTCTGAAACCGACGAGCCTTCACTTGCCGAAACGCTTTGCCGTGCAGAAGAGGCCCGACGCATCGCACGCCTTCGAACCTTCGCTTCTCAAGACCGCTCAAAGATCCGCTATGACAAGCGTCATCAGCCCGTGTCGTATGAGAAAGGCGACTTGGTGTGGCTATGGACACCACTTCGCAAGCGTGGCCTATACCAAAAGTTCCTGGCCCACTACACCGGCCCCTTCGTCGTCATCGCACGCCTCAGTGATGTCACTTACGTTATATCTCGACTCCTGTCTGCTGGCCGTCGCTCAAGCAAAACCGACGTCGTCCATGTCGCCCGCCTTAAACGTTTCCACCATCGGGACACGACGTGACTCGCCCGGTGGGCATCGTCTGCCAGGGGGGAAATGCTACGGTACGCGGTGGATGCTTAGAAGCAGAGGAAGAAGACGCTAGTAACCACTGTGGTCCATTCGGTCCCTAGGCCTCTCTCATTGATCGTCATCCCCGAATAAACACATCTCACCGTAACAATATATATATATATATATATATATATATATATATATATATATACTTCGTTTGCTTTCTTCATGTTCACAGTGAGAGCGCTGGCGTGTCTTCTAATGTTCCGTTTCTAAAACAAATGATTTTATTAGACAAGAGACGCTTCTGTAAACAGTCTTATAACTGAGGGCGAATAAATAGCAACATTGGGGAAAAGCCTTCTCCTGATTACGCAATGATTCCTACGAGCATGAAACCAATAATTAATTTGTTATACTTAATGGGTAATAAGCGTCATTAAAGCTGCATTGCGGAGTGTGTAGTGTAAATGATTGTTTAGATCATCAGTGAAAATATTACGAAGCTTTCCAACAAATGAGAGATGTTGCTTGGAAACACAAAAACAATGAAGCCTCCGACGTGAAAGGCAGTGTTCGAAAGAAATCAATACGCCTAAGTTATCGACATGAGAAACTGCAATACGTAAATAACTGACTACGATGCAAAGATAGATGAATTATAAAAGCGATGACATGACAGCTTCGCGCGGTCTGCTTGTTAATCACGGCAGATGGACATTTTCTTCCTCTTGCTATCAAAATCCGCTTGTAAGAGTGCACATACATGCAGGATCCTAAATGCCCAGTTAATTCTCGCCATTATACACAAAAGAAGCACGTTGGTTTTATGATCGTATTTCCATGCTCAGCCATTTCCGTCGTCGCACTGGATAACTGCGATGGGTCGCATCACCGCCGATGGCCCCAGAAATGCCCGTTGACCACAGGGTGTTGAGAAGCGCGCCACAGGATAATATGAGTCAACGCTGTGCCCAGCGGTGACATTGAGGTTCCCGCGTGCCACAGTGCTGCGTACCCGAGCCCGCGATATACAGGCAGGCGCCACATAATTTGATATGGACCTTGATGGATGGATGGAAAAACGGTCCATTAGGTCGTGCTGGTTTTCTAGCACGAAGCGCGCCGCTCCCACGTTGGGACAGAAAAGGATAGCCTTCTGGCCGTGTCTTCGACACAGTTCCTAATGCATCAAGCTGCATCCGTTCATGCTTACTTTGGCCTACGAACATGCCTACTTTGTCATTTTGGCTCATTAAGTCTTGCAAACGTCTCGCCGCAAGGTGTATTTTGCTAATATGTGAAAGAATGTATCATTATACACAATGAAATATAGAGAAGGTTCCGGTATTTACGTGTTACCGTGGTGAACGTGCCATTTTGTTCGCAAAGTGCTCTTCAGCATTGGGCGGCTTCGTTCTCTATATATGTTTTTAAAATGTGCTTTATTAAAGTTGCCTGGAACCCTCGTTTGCAAACATCGCCGCCCATTATCGTTTCTATGAACGTGGATCCTGTTCAGTATATACCCTCTTTCGTTTGCTCCGCTGCACTCTGCACCGCGCGGCTTTCTGAATGAAAGACGTGGGGTGCAGCATATCATATGTAAATAGGTTGTTCAAAAGCACTTATGCGATGGAAAACAGCTGTAATTTTATGTATGAGTGCATGATCTTGTAAACGAAGAAGCACAACAACTACGAGTAACTCAGAATGGGTCAACAAGGGAAGACTCCCAGATGCATTTACTCAGCGTGAGCATACAAGCTTAAAGCGATGGAACTGATGTACGTAAGTGTAGCGCAGGTCGATGGGCCACTGGAATAGTGGATAGAGTTATAGCGGCTGTGTACGCACTGCAGCACCAAAGGCGCTGTCATCCATCATCCTAGCGCAAAATCCCGCGAACCATCGATGTAGGCGACCCCGGAGTGCATTTTGGGCGAACCTAACGCACCGAAAGAAGGCGAGTTCTTTTCACTTATGCAGTAGAAGGCAGGCTGTTCTCGGGATGGGCAGGGTGGCTCATGCACGATGGTTACTTATACTGTCGTCCCTCAGTGTTCGAACATGCTATACTCTCCTTACGAGGCTCAGAATGAAAGGCACTCTTGTATTTCTTTTGCAACTGTCCGGCTTTTGTACTCGTACGAGTTTCGCGGTGCATACTGGCAACACGTTTAGGGCATATACGGTCTGCCTTTATAATTAATAGCATAGTCTCGTATTTGATATAGTTCTTTTTTTTTTGCTTCATATTTATGCAATGTAAAGGCGCTGCCAACTTCTAAACACTACATTGTATTTTGGAAAAAATCATTGAAGGTACGGTTTTAACGTGATTTATATTTGTACCTAGGTTTAAAAAAGCGTGTGCACTGTCGAAAGAGTGACTATCCACTCAGGCCCACACCATTGAATGCAGCAGATAAGACTATAGAAAACGCCTTAAGAATGCTCCTATCTGTGCTGTTCCACTCTTGCAAATTACCTACAAGTCTCTTTTCCCGGCTCCGTTACCCAGAGTGCAAAAACGCTGCTTGTTTCCACAGCGCCCAGTTCAGTCATCACATGTGTGGATAATATTAGTCATGAGGTGTCTTCGACACCAGTAAACATAAGTTTTCCTCCAACAGCTTTTTGTATTGTTATAGAGTATCAATATTATCGGAACCTTTGCACAAAGCAATTGGATGCCAAGGGGTGGTTGAAACAAGTAAGGGCGCGCAAAAAGTGCGACCAAACGCGAAAAAACTAGCATGAAGCACTGAACCATGATTACCGCAACAACGAAATTTAAATGGCGCGGGTCGCATTTTTCTGCGAAATACGGGAAAGCAAACTACAGCATTCGTGATATATGGATGCTTTGTATGTATACTGTAGTGATGAAGAGAACAGCGGGCCTGCAGCAGAGGCGCAGTCTCTGCCTCCTTTTTACATACAATATATATATATACACTGTAGTGTAGAGAGAGGGAGACACGGAGCCTTTGCCACAGGCTGGCTGTTCTATTCTTCCTTCTTCTCTCGCGCTCGCTGAGTGCCCAGAGCCCGAGCGCTGCTGTTTTGTCTTCCTCGACCGCGAAAGATCCGTCCGTCAGCTTTTATATATATATATATATATATATATATATATATATATATATATAGAGAGAGAGAGAGAGAGAGAGAGAGAACTCGTAATTTCCCAATATACAGCGTGCATTCCACTAAAAACGGAAGATGTCACGTGAGTTCAAGAATGTAAACTGTTAACATCCTCGACGCATTCAGAATACAATGAGAAATATTCGACAATTAATATGCATTCTGGAGTGGCTCGTACCCAGCAATACATACATGCCACATCTCAGGTCGTCATATGTGGCGTAAGAAAGTAAAAAAGAGTGAGATGTGGCAGAACGGCATGTTTCAACAGACCGACGACTGCAAACGTTAGAGTTTAAAGTTTGCCAGTAGGCAATCTTACGAACCAACACACTGAAAGCAAAATGCCACTGCCCTGAATGATGCATTGATCGCGGAGTTTTGAGAAGAGTTTTATTGTATGTTGAGGCATTCTAGTTTAACTTGGGTATGCTTCAGTTCAACGCAGTAATATTATACCCAACACAGACCGGCCATTATCGACACGCTCGTAGCCTGGGTAAATACTGGAAATTCCCTCGCTTATCTAGAATGTACGACCACGTTCTAAAATTTATAGAAGGCAGCATTAGGTTTTGACACCTGCAGTATCCCGCTGTTGACGTTCAATGTCGCATTTCCGCGTGCGCTCCGCCGTATCAGCAAACCATGGCTGTGGGTAAAATCTACGCTTCGGCAGTTAAAGAACTTATAAGATCCTCATCCAGTAGGTTAAATTTCTCACGCGCGATCCATACGTCACTTTACATGTTTGATAAAAGTTGTTCTTTCGTAGTAGGTGGCATTTGACGTAATAATTTTCTTGTTACTTCAAGGATATGTTTCATAATACAGCGTCTAGGACAATGTCTCTACCGACAACTCCGTTAAACTCATTTGAAGCTCGACAACCTTATTTGAAAACTCGCTTTGGTTTATGTGGCTATCTTGAATTCGCTGTGGACAATAAGCGGCCCTTTCGTAAGGGCTGCAAGAAAAGCCGGATATCCAGTGTCTTGCAGGCCTGAATTTTCGACAATTTAGTCATGAAAAATATTACGGCCAGCTGGTAATATGGCCAGCTGATTTTCCTCATGCGAACAAATTTATAACCATCTCCTTTTTTTCACAAAATGAATGCAGCAACGCGTACATTCCAAATTTGTAGTGTTATTTTTCAAGCCAGAGCTGCAACAATTCCTCGATGAACACACTTTGGTAGTGCTCTCTTTTTTCCATTCAAGTACTACGCACGTCGGCGTTATGTCATTAAAAGATATAGTCATCGAGTACTCAGCAAATAAAAATATCCTCGAACGCAGTCGCTGAGATTTCGTTATCATCGTCGAGAATTTCAACTTCTGTGGTTCTTGCAACTAGAATAAACGATGATAAATTGTGAGGTCGTGCCAGATTTGTTCCGCTGCCACCTAGTGGTTAGTCTCTGTCCATATTTTCGTCGCTGTTCGTTCTAAATTTACTTCGAAAATTACTTCCCATTTACTTTGAATTCACTTTGAATTTAATTCGAGTACATGAATCTGCGTAAGCGATTGAAAGACTAGCCACGTGGTAGGGCGAAGAGGGCACATTCCTTGCTACGTCGTCTAGGAAAAGGGTTGCGTGCCTTCATTGCGTGTGTGGAGATGGAGTTCAGCCTGAAGAAAGGCAAGTACCCGTATCAAACTTGCTATGTATTGTCTTGCTTGCGGTGATTGGTCGGATGTCTTCCCTCGGATAGCAATCTCGGGCAGCGATTTCTCTGCCCGAAAAACATAACATTACCAAAACATCAGAAGCAAGAGTGAATAGAAACCGCGGAGCTGTCCCACACCGAACACCACGGCTTTTCGAACGCCCGCAGTGAATTGAATGCCTGCTGCACGCCATGTATTTCAGCAATGCAGCAAAACAGCGATGGTTGGCCTCTTCTGTGAAGCCCAGTGTGGTAAGACATTCACCGTGCGTAAAGTATTCATCGGAACTATCGTGCATTCCTTCCATCGGAAATGTTTTTTTTTTCTTTTTCGAAGTACCGGGCTCGCGTTCGTGCTTTTTATTTCTTATGACGCTCGCATTTCTACTGAATATTGCAGTGCTCGCTTGACGTGAGCCGCTGAACTTGCATTGCAGCTTTGACGTCATCGAAGCGGCCGTATTCCATACCGAGGAATCTGGTAAGGCTAACGATTATTTTCACCGCAACGTGATCAGCAGACACGAAACATTCGAAGAAATGAATAAAAATATTTGTTTCCAACCTCACGTGTGAAGTACGTAACTACTAAATGCATGCCAAACACTGAAAGACAAAGAGAGTCGTTGTGGACATTCGTTAAGGTAGCGCTGCTTAAGAGAACATCATATTTCGCACATATGAAAAGAATAAATGCTTTTTTTTCATCATGCATTAATGCATATTTCTCTTTGACGAAAGGAAATGAAACGCATACATTTTAAGAAACTGGGCAAACCTATTTGTAAATATGAGGTAAAGCATGCACCAAGATTTCGCCATGCATTTGGCTCTGGTCGAATTTAATGGAATACACGAAAAAATAAAAGGAAAGCGTTAGCTTTCTTATGTGTGTTCTACACTTTCTTCCTTTTTTTTTGCCCTCGAAATACTTGTGCCTTACAATACAAGCCATAATAGGGGATTCCTACGAACAGAATAAATTCCCTGCGGCGCGTGACACAATGAACCAGTTTCCGCAAGGCATCCTCTCAGAGTACATTACTATGGTGATGTTCGCAGCCATCACGTGCTCTATTGTACTGGTGACTATGGACAGAAGGAGCCGTGGTGTGCTACGACGTTCATAGACTACGCCGCTCCGTAGTACTACAACGTCGTTGTTGGAAAAAGTATGACATTGTTTCCGTTGTAGTAGCTTACACCGGGCACATATGAAAAAAATCCTGCATATCCAAACTGTGGACAGAAGGAGCCGTGGTGTGCTACGACGTTGATAGACTACGCCGCTCCGTAGTACTACAACGTCGTTGTTGGAAAAAGTATGACATTGTTTCCGTTGTAGTAGCTTACACCGGGTACATATGAAAAAAATCCTGCATATCCAAACACTGTGGGAATCGGTCTCATGCGAAACAGTCAGCGAGGAAGTTGCCCATAACGAATCTTTAGGCATTCAGCGAGGTGTTACCGATAGGGCGAAGGTCTCGGGTAGGTTTATGCTTAACATCGGCTGACCGACAAACTCGACAGCAACGTCACGATAGGACGTAACCTTGGCACTAAACTGAGGTGGTGCGCAGCACATGTGTTTTGTGGAAGAGAAATGTAGGCGACGGTGCGCTGACATGCGTATCATGAGCGTCCGTTGAGGTATTCGTACGGGATCTATAAAAGTTCGACAAATGCGCGCCGAGTATTAGCAGGACATACGCATCATTTATTACATTGCTAAGATATCGCTTAACACATATATGAATTGCATTTGGTGTTGCACAACCGCCGTCAAAACTGCTCCTGCATTAGGTTTCTTTACTAGATTTAGCGCTTGAGACGAGCCGGCATAGCCTAGTCGTAGCGTGCTTGCTTGGCACCTTGGGCGTTCGGGTTCGCTACCCGCCTGCCGCTTGGTCGGATGCCTTTTGAGATGACAGCGGGTGGGTGCGTCTCTGTGTGCTTGTTTTATCAACATTTTCTAAATTTCAGTCAGATGGAACAACATGCGGTCTGCCTTAGTTGTGTTTAATTGAGCTCTAATGGCATGTTAAATCCGTATCTTAGTTGGCTTGTTAAGCCATGTTAAGGCATGTTGAGTCGCTACCTTAGATGCGGGCCCCTCCCACGTAGGCTGTATACAATTCAAACAACTGTAGCGCATACCCGAATACCACGGGCCCAACTTTTCGGGTATGAGCCACACGTGATTGCATCATCGTTAAGCGTGATGCACAAGAGTATATCTTGTTATTGATGTAAAGATCAATGTTTCGCGTTCGTCATAGACTCGCGCGCTCCCATCTAAACTTCGGTGTAGATACGGTGAACGAAACGACCTGGAGAGCACCGAGACTTAGGCGGCTAGATAGATACGGTCAAAGCTGATCAAGTTCGCCAGGAAATTCTTCCCATTTAAAATGACGTTAAGGGATAGCCACAAATGAAAGACGTCCTTAAGAAAAACGACATGAAGTATAAACCTAATTCAACACGCCATTGAAGCAGCAGCTTCTATTACAAAAAAAAATTCCCACAAATGTCCTACTTTTGCGTGGTTATTTAAGGTTGCACTTATTTTTGCGGAACGCGGCACTTTCCGCACTCTCTGTTGGTAGGACTAATCATCTACTACGGTCTTTTGTGTGCTACGGCCCCATGATTTTACCGTTTTGAGTTTTTTATTGACAATAATATAAATATGAATCGTCTTTATGCTTTTGCAGTTGTTCTGTGAGTCCATAATCATTTCTATGGTCACGTACTTTCTCATGAAGTGGTAGTAGTGTGGACAATGAGATCAGGTCCACTGCCACAATGTGGCACCACTGTGATGCAAAGAATACTAGCCCAGTCAGCTACAGCAAACGCTTTTGCGTTGCTCATAACTACTGACACGAGAAATATATATCATCGTCCCTCGCGGCGAACATAATTTGATCAGAGGGCGATAAATGAAATATAACTATCTGCGGTTCTAGCTTTCCTTTGCACCGCCCAATGCAAGTGGAATCATTATGCTTCTGAACGTTATTTGCTAGAAATGGAGGTACATGCTTAGGATAACATCGAAAATGTTATGCAAGAAACTCGTGAAATTTTTACTTTGAGCTATATATTTAGTTGTGAAAATTTTATTTTGTTTTATCCGTACCGACATTCAGAGCTCCAGTGGTATAATAGGTTGCACAAAAAGAAAGTATATGGCTGAATGCAATGGACGTGCAGAATTCCTATCCTCGTCATCCAACTAATCCTTTTGACTGAAGCTGTCCTTCCAGCTTTAGTACGGTGTGAAACGCGCTATAGAGCCTTTTCATAAACTGCAAGCTAGCTTTCCTGCAATGCAGCTTGCCCTACTAATGGCGGCATTGGCAATCCGGCAAACAACGTGTGCAAGCGCAATTTGCTTGCGATAGGGCATGTAAAATGTCGACGCAGCCCTTCTGATACCAACATTCCCCACCCCCCCCCCCCCAAAAAAAAACAAAAAAAAACGGGCCACAGCATGTGCAACTTGAATTTTGACAGCTTTTAAATAAAGGCAGCTGTCGCCATTAGTAAGGCAAGTTGCATTGAAGGGAAGCAAGCTTTACAGTTTATGAAAAGGGTCTATAGTAACAGTGTTTTCGAACGCCTGTTAGACTGTCCTCTACAAGTGAGCAAGGTGCGTGGTATGCTTGGCTGAAAGGTTGTAATAGGAAAAGCTTCCAGTTACACGTCAAAGCTTTGTAAATGTTTCCGAAAACGCCATGTGCCTTAACACATGTTACTGAACGTTGCAATGGTGGCAGAAACGATCTTTAGAGCAAATAACTGTCTCGCGGGCACCAGAATGGAGGTCAGTAAATTATTGCAGAGCCCCTAGTTGAAGACTCATCAAATTTTCCTGAATTCCTTCTCTGTTAACCTTTAGCTTTGCGAAACTTTTTCTTGTCATGCATGTATTGAAGTGACATTGTCTTTCGAAGAGAGTTAATGCATTGATTTGCTGATGGCAAATCGTGCATGGACCATGTATCGCTATTTCTTTTGCGAAAATTCCCAACTGCTATATCATAGCACAGCAGACGCATCTTTATGCACATGTGCTAGAGGTCCAAGCCAGACAGTACCGCTCATAAGTTATGCACCGTGCTTGTTATTCGCGTGCTAAGCAGGTCATTGTGAATATTCCTTGCAGAAAGGCACACTAAATTGCTCTCTGAACCTTAAAAAAACAAAGAGATTTTACAGCAAATGCTTTTCAAGGCAGCTGAAATCACCATGTGAAATAGAATACTATTATTGACAAGCCTTGTCGCTACACTTGCATTTGTCTTAGCTCATCGACAATAACCTATCTGGCTTCTTCACTCAATATATGAAGCTGCAGTACGTTTCCGACTTTGCAGTCGTGGTTTTAAACTAAACGGCTTGCGAGGTTTGCAAAATGTGCGAATGGCTTCCTCGTCTTGAGAGTGGTCACTTAGCTTGCAAATCACGTGTTTGCTGCCCTTTCGGGGCGGGGGTGGCAATGAACGAGCGACAATTGGGCCTCGTCCTAACGTCTTCACTGAGTGGTCGTTATGCAGAGCCACTCTCTTGAATTGATCGAGGCAATCTAACACGCTCGTATGGAGCTCCAGCCGCTATGAAAGACATTGTTATTTTTTGTTATTTCTAACAGTCCTGCCTGATGTCGCAATCTTTTTCCTTATTTGTCCTAATGTACCGCTGTTGCGGAGCTAATACCGCTTCAGGGTGGTAAAATTCCAGCTGATGCATGCATGACAGGTTATTTCAGCTTTTTGAAACACATATGAATGCGCTCTAGTGGGGATCACCGGCTGGTGGATGCTTTTTGAAATAGCTTTTCAAAATCCCTCTCGTCATGTATAAAGAACGATCATATAAAGCAGAGTTTATGATACAACGATAGCAATTATCATTGTAAAACAATTGGATGGGCGGTGGCGGATTGAAGAATAGTAGTGCATTCCGTTGCAATATAACAGTCTCGACAAGCGATAATAATAAAAATTTCTTACATCTACCAGTGCCGCATAGCGTACTAAATAAAGGCATGTAGTTGCGGTGAGAAAATATACGCTGAATTGGAGTACATAAATAAGAAAGTTAAACTGTTCGACGCTCAAAGCTCTATTATATGTGTTACGGAGCGATGCGTTTATTCAGACGTGATCAGTGAGAGAGGCCTAGGGACCGAAGAGGTTGCAGTTGTTGCTCACGTCGTCCCCCCTTACTAAGAAGCGTTCGCTGCCTACCGTAGCAATTCCCCCCTCGTAGACGATACCCTCTGGGCGAGTCACGTCGTGTCCCGGTGTTGGAGACGCTTAACACGGGCGAACTGTAGGACGTCGGTCTTGCTTGGGCGAGGGCCAGCGGACAGGAGTCAAGATGTCATGTATGTGACATCACTGACTGCGGACGCTTTGCCATGCCCCGGACATGGGCTGCAGAAATTAGTGCTTTTTTCTTATCAGAAGCACGATCATCATCGCCATCATCATCATCATCATTATAGGCTATGTAAACACCCGCTTTCTGTGGTGCATTTATGTATTAATTGGCTGAGAGTATCAGCACAAGAGAAGTATATTGGCGCGCATATGCCGCACATCGGGCATTCCATAGAATAAGTGCCGCGCATTCATCAAGATGATAGCGTTGTGCGGATGATCCGGAAGTTTTTTCAAGCTTAAAGAGCTTGTTAAGGTGCTTTTTAATGAAACTAGACGCAGCCTTGCGGCAACGGTCTTGTCCAAACGGGCACGGACCTCCAGCACGAGCGGCGTCTTTTTTTTAACAGAGCGCTTAAGAACGAACGCCACTGTAAGGCGCTGGAGAGGACGGCCCACTACAAGGTTCCAAGGCTTCTTTACAAACTTCACGGTTAAAAGTTGTGTTTCCAGTTCTTCCTCACGTTGCTAAGGTTTCCAAGAATGCCTCCTTGGTGCCCGCTCAGTATTTCCTGTAGTGTAATTATTCAGAACACGACATTTATTTAACTCGTGGACATCGTTCTGCAGAGTCCGTGAAGTTTTGCTAAGCTCTGAATTTTACAACTAATGTTATCATAAGTTCTAGTCCTGCCTACGCCATGTGTGTTTTGCGGTCTATTAATTCCGTTAAATTTATCGTTGCTACACTGTAGCTAAAGACTATAGAAATATTTCTTTCTGTTCCTTCCTTGGCCTCATTGCCTGATGAGTTCATTAGGTTGCGTCTAACGAATAAATCAGCTATTAATCAAGTCCCTTATCGTTTTTAACTAGAGTAAACTATTAATCGTATTTGCGAAAGAAACATCCTTGCATACTCAGATAGGTTTTAATTCGTGAAATACCTGCAAGCATAGAAATGGTCAGTCTGATAGCCAAGACTCTCTTGGGTAATTCAATTAAAGGGGCGTTTGTATGATCAATGCACAGAGCAAAGCAATGTCCTGCATTCATTTTCGAAATACTTAGGAAACAGTGTATGTTTCCGCTAGCGTAGCCTTTGCTTTCTTAATCTTGGGACGTTCTGCACTTTATGTATATTTTAGCCTAAGTAGTGCGTACAAATTCTGTGTATCGTTCGACTGATGCATAGACCTCGCCGTTTTGTGCGCCGCAATTTTCCAGGGTAGCGTTTTCCGGCCATTGTTACTGAACACTGCTTTTTGTCGCATCGCAGCGCTGTCACTAATAGACGAGAATTATATCGTAGGTACCGCGGTTTAATTGGTTCGTGCCCTGTGCGGCATACTAAGAAAACGATATCGCGACTTAGTTACTCACTGCCTTGGGGGTACCTCGGCCAATATTTTCTGATCCCACATCAGGTAGCCATTTCATTGTAGCTAGTTCCTTGAGTACAAAATATAAAATATGATAACGCTGCTTGCCGGGATGCACCAGCTACATCACCACAAAGTGTATACTTCTCTGATGCACTCGTGCAAAGTGCAGCCAGCCTTAAGACCGAGCTGAGTGGTGCGGCTGACAAGAGGGGAAGTTGGCACAGTGCAACGGACACTAAAGTCGCCACATGCATGCCATTTTCGAGGGATGGTGGCGAGCGACAACAACAGAAATGCTACTGTGCCATCACGAACAGCCACCGTCGCAGTCACATGTCTGCTCGCCGGTTTATAGCTCAGCTAGAAGATATCGATTGTCGTATCGGCGTTCTAGAGTATGCTCGCACCCAGTGTACCCGCTTCAGGCGGCACACTAGTTGATATCAAATATTAAAAGCTGGATTCGCGTCATTGAGTGTTCTCGTGAGAAGAAAGAAGAAAGGCGATGTATGCGCATCGTAGTTATTACTGTTCGAATAGGTACTGTGACGTTATCGCGTCATGGTGCCTGTCTTATAATATTTCGATGTTAAGGTGCCTGCCTTATAGGTAATGTTCCAGGCAGGATGTCGTTAGCGATGTCAACTTTTGTTACCTTTCTTTTCTGGTGTTCATGATGTATTAGGACTATAACCATTACGCTGATACGGAAGTGCAATCCCCACGGCGTGTTCGTTTTCTTCATCTCACGATTGCACTTACACCTACAACAGAAATTCGTCGCTTCCGTTTTTGCGCTTTGTCTTATTTGCGATGGGGCGTCCCACGTATGTGGTTGCTTCAAGGTGTGATGCTTTATCACAATAAGGTCCGCCTCTCGCGTAGCTTCTCGCTGTCGTGTGGAAATCTCACCTATGTATTGCGTCCTCATCTTGGCTCCAGTCGCAAATTTCGCCCTGCGCTGAGGGGAAATCCCCTTAGTAGGAACACTAATCACCTAAAGTACCCCGCACCCCCCCCCCCCCCTCACATGATAAATATGAGATGTGGGGTCCATTTCAGTTATTTTAATACGAATTTAAATATACACTCCTAATTCAAAGTGCGGAAAAGATTAGCATTACTAGAATACGCGGAATTTACAAATGCAAAAAAAAAAAAATATGCAGTGTGCGATCAATGGCCGAATGTAAGTTTCTGTACTTAACACAGTTATACTTAAACATGCGTGTTTCGAAAAAAAATCAATGGATCTAGCATGCGTGTCCAAGAATTTTCATTTGCTGGCAACTACAGCAGCTTCCGAGATCTGAATAGGTTAGCGTATGTTTATTTGTAATTAGCCTTGTTTTCGTCCGTTCCTGTGCACGCAGTAGCCTGTCAGTACTGTACAACATACTACTTTGTCAGCATTATTATTTCTCGAGAATCTTCAATGAGAGCAAATGACAATTCAGAAACGCTGCAGAGGTCACGGCCATTTTTCCGCAGTCCACCTCTGCAGTCTCCTTGGCCTATTTCCTCCTGGTAAACTGATACATAGCTCAACTGCATAACACGCACCATCTGATGGTCATTTGAACACAAGAAATACAGCCGTACCACCACTGCATGGATATTAAAGAAAAGCTGAATAGACTATAACGTTCCTACCGGCATTGTAACTGTCCATGACCATTACCTAGACGTAGTTCCTTTTGGTTTTTCAACATCATTAAGGTGTTCCAGTCACTACGATTAGGCACAGAGCAATCATTAAGGAGCCTGAACGCCTAAGAAATAACTATCGTTGCTGTATCTCCGGCTATTACATGCTCTTCTTCAATTAGGTATGACTAGACAAAGGAAGGCTGTGTTTCTGCAGAACATCCCCGCCAGTAATGGCATTTTAATGTTGTGTACGCCTATTGGAACGACGAACAAATGGCCATTGCACTAACAGCCTACTCTCTGAAGGCACACAGCACATTAAATGCGGTAGCTTGGTGTACCTACAGTGTCTTTAGGTAAGCATTTGTCGTAGGCCTGTTCTGCGATATTGAATTGTTTCCTAGAACGTCACTAAAGCTAAATAAACTATTGGCGCACGGTACTTGACCGATGAATATCCCTTTGTTATTTGGTTAGTCGCTTCTCTCGCCCTGTTTTCTCCAATGCGCGATATCAGCGTTGTTGTGGTTCTGCTATCACAATAAGTGCAATAAACTGGTGCGTCTGGAGGATCAATCGCGGTTCAACTTTCCTATTTCTCTAGTGACACTTTGCAAACTCTAACCGATTTCCCAAACTGCATAGACACCAGCCAACCACCTAGACGGTTATTTTTCATGCTGGCCTATTCGACTAATCAACGCTATCAAGAGCGATTTCATTCAACGAAACAAAGGTAAGAAAATACCCTGAATGTTAAACTACATTATTGTCGGATTGTGCGGTGAATTTCGTTTGAATTTCCTTTGGAACTTGCACAACATGCTTTTCTTAACTCATTTCTTTACTGTACCATACTTCACTGCTGGTGTAGGCAGCATTCGCAGGATGGAAACTGCGTCGTGATGTTTTATGAACAAGTTGGCAAGGCACTTTTGCGATCTATCATGATGCACTTTATGTTGTCTATTTTCTTTATAACACTTTCAGGAAACATTTGCATTTAGATCTCCCTGTGTAAAAAAAAAATAAGAAACAGTGAGAGGGAACTTATTGACTACTGCTCTCGAAGGGCATATTAGGGGCCCTTTTTTTATGTATTCTTAACGTTACAGTGCAACTCTATGCGTCCAGTTTCTCTCGTGTTTGACTGCACACAATAGGAGGTATCGCTCTACAGAGTCCAGTAGAAGGGCTTCGCCGAATGTTTGCCCTCTCCGTCGCATCGCACTTGTTCGGAGTTCACAGTAGTTGCACTCGAGCTTACACACCCGTGAGAATGGACTGGGAATGCTTCTTCGCTCAGACGAAAAAACACAGACGCAGTAGGGTTAGCGTAACCAAGACACGTGTCCTTTTTGATAGTGCGCCTCAACAATCGCGGGGGCTTTGAAGACGCCAGGAAGTTATCCAGGTCCTAGTGGTAATGTGCACTGTGGGCCGTGCCAAGCTGGCCTATCGCCAACCCGGAAGTACTGTTCACAAAGGCTGCAAATGTGCTTAACAAAGGTGTTGCCTTCTGTGTAGCCATGAGTTGCGCCTGAAAAAGTGAAGGCACTGGCACCCTATCACAATTGTATGATGTGAGCTTCCCTGGCATAAGTGGGGGGAATAGATTCGAACTTTTAATGCGCAGTGGTGAAGCCCGCGACATGTATAACCAGATATGTCTTCGTTTTCGTTCGGCATGCACATCATGCCGTTATCAGCGTCCATTTGACTGTTCTTTATCCAGTAACTTGAGTGTCCTGATGAACGTACTGTGTTGGGCTAGGTTATTAGAAATATTGCAATGAGATCGAAAATCGAACGAGTTCTTCTACATTCCTTTAGTTTTCGCAGCGCACGCAATAATAAAAAGTTTGTGTAGCCTTACGCGCACACACACGATATGATTGAGACATACTGTAGTGAAGGCTTCGCATCAATTTCGACTTGCCGGAGGTCTTTAACGTACACTTGAGGTTTTGAAGATCGCATTCTTCTTTTTGTGCTCGTCGGAATACGCCCCGTGGCAGGAATACCATCCCACGTCTTTGAGTTGAGTAGGGAATCTCCGCACAGGCCGAGCTGCAAAGTCGCAAAACCATGTAGGCCTAAACGCGCCTGTATCCGCATATGCTGGTGCGGAATGCATAGTTTGACTGTAGAAGGCGTATTAGTCCGGAGCATGTCGAGCGTATATGAGCATGTCCTTGTACGGCTGCGTTTTGCACAAAACCCTAGCCTTATAACATAGATTACCTAGTTTAATGCGGTTGGCATTCCGGTGTCAATCTTCAATCATTCCGCGAGGACTAGTGTACGTATGTCAAGTCAAGTCAAGTCAAGTTTATTTGTTTTATCATGTACAAAAAAAAAAAAGACGGGTTACATAATACGTACAGCATAAGGAGGTCCCAAAGTAAGAAACTGTCAGGGGGACCTCCTATAATTAGTGGGGTACATGAAAAGTAAATAACAGCAGCAAGAAACTAAAGAGTGCGAGAAAAAAAATAGAAGCAGTTATTACATCAAAATATATAGTAAAAATAGAAAAGTTACATATTCATCATAACAGCGTTACACAATACTAAAACGAAATAATGCACATAAGGGATACAAAGGAATCAAGTGATGAAAAAAATATTACTAAAGAACAAAACGTTCGCCTAAGAGCATGTTCTTAATTTTGGATTTAAAGGATGGCAATGAACGGGATGACTTAGCATGAAAAGGTACATGATTCCAGAGATGAACACCATAGGAACGCGCTGTGAATCTGCCATAGTTAGATTTGATTTTAGGTAAGAGAAGGTTGTTACGCTCCGAAAACCTGGTATTATTGTTGTTGATAAGGATATGAAAAGGAATACAGTCTAATGTTATTTCGTGATGAATGAGACGGTATGTGATGACCAAAAATCTGTGATAAAACAACTTTTGAATGGGCAAGATGCGAAGATGTTGATAGATAGGTAGAGAATGGGAACGGAATGGGCTAAAGGTCATTAATTTTATCGCTTGGTTTTGAAGACGTTGAAGTGGTTTGAGATGAACGGCATATGTGTTACCCCAAGATGACAAGCAGTATGATAAATGGCTGTTAATGTAAGCATGATAAAGTGAGATGAGAACACGAGGTTGAAAAAATGCACGTGTTTTAACGATAATGCGGATACCAAATGAAACCTTTTTTATTAGCGAATTGACGTCACTGTTGTATTTAAGATGTTTGTCAAGAGTAACACCCAGGAATTTAGCATTATCAGATGCCGTTATAACATAGTTATTCAATGAGACCGTTATGGATGAAGCAATCACAGTATGTGGGCTATGAAATAGTACAAGAGTTGTGTTACTCGGATTAATCTGAAGTCGATTATTTGTGCACCATGAATGAACATTGTTAAGATCTGCATTAATTGTATGTTGAAGTGCGGTGAGCGATTTATGTGGTGAATAAATCGTGGTGTCATCAGCATACAACAAACATTTACAAGAAGTAAGCGTATTAGGTAAATCGTTTATAAATAGGAGGAACAACAAAGGACCTAATATAGAGCCTTGAGGAACGCCACAGTTAATTAGTTTAGTCGATGAGAATTGACCATTAAGATAGACCACTTGCGGCCTGTTAGACAAGTAGCTGCGAATAAGATTTAGAGGTGGGCCAGTAATACCAAAAGACTCGAGCTTAGCCAGAAGAATAGAGTGTACTAATGTGTCAAATGCCTTTGTTAGGTCAATGAATATGGCTCCTACAAAAAATCCTTCGTCAATAAATTGTTTAATATTGTCCGTGAAATTGATCAGTGCCTGTTCCGTTGAGTAACCATCTCTAAAGCCAAACTGTAGCGAAGAAAGAAGATTAAATTTGTTCAGATATTGCATTAAGCGAGTGTAGAGAAGCTTTTCAATGACTTTGCTAAAAAAGGGCAAAATGCAGATTGGGCGGTAGTTGTTAACGTTATCACGAGAACCCTTTTTGAACACAGGAATTATTTTACCACGTTTCAACAAGTTAGGGAATATACCTGTTCTGAATATTTTATTAGCAATATCTGCCAGAACTAGCGATATATCTGCAGCAACCAGTTTTATTCTAGAAGGCCGCAAAGAGTCCAGGCCTGGTCCCGTGACTTAGAGGGAAGAAATGACATTAAAAACTTCTGAAGAAACCGGACGAAGGAAGAAAGACCGAGAGCTGCGTGGAAGATGAGGTAGAACGCTAGGTGAAGGCATATTTTGGCACGCGACAAAATGATCACTAAATGCATTAGAGATATCAACCTCGTTAGTGTATTCCTTATTGTTGTAAACTATGTTTTTAATACCAGTATTGGACTCCGAAATATTAAGAAATTCTTTAATAAGCTCCCAATTACGCCTGTTATTTCTTCCGTTTTGAATTACCCGCCGTTCATAATATTCCTGTTTTGCACGCTTAAGGACACGGGAAAGAATGTTGCTATAATTTCTTAGTTTAGCTCGCAATGATGCGTTGAAAGGCTGCAATTTAACCTTTTTGTAAAGATTGTTTTTCTTCATTATAGAGCGCAGCAGCGCATTTGTAATCCATGGATTTCGAGGAGATGAAAATGCGCGCTTACAGGATGCATAGGTTGTGCACTCATTAATGTAATTCGTTATTGTTGATACAAACATCGAATATGCCTTTTCAGGACAACTTTCTCTAAAAACATCGTTCCAGCATGTCTCGCGTACCTTTTGTAAAAATAAAGGTTCATTGAAGGAACTTCTCGTATGTTGTCGGTACTGCGTGCGTTTTCCGGTACCAAGAACGAAGAAGAGGGGATAATGATCTGTAATGTAATAATCCATCACACCGGTGGCATAGTCGGCGCATGAGGACGAAAATATGTGGTCTATTAACGTGCAGGAACCAGCAGTGTCACACCTTGTCGGAACATCGATTAAAGATGTGAAGCCATAGCTATATAAGCAGTTGATATAATCAGAGCATGTGTGACAGTTGGGATTAAGTATGTTTATGTTGGTGTCACCACAAATAATGATGTTCTTATTTTCATTGGTTAAGGCGTCGAGTATTTCTTCTAGTTGTGAACAAAAGTCGGAATACGATGATGACGGTGATCGATAAATGGATGCCAGGACTGTGTGCCTGTTATTGAGTGGCAAGACATTCCGGTCGAACTCTAACCAGACAGACTCACACAATAGATTGTGAAATGAAATGTCGTGACGACGTGTATATGGAATTGACGAATTCACAAAAATGGCAGATCCACCGCCTTTCTGGATCTCACGGTGACTATGTTCACCGATGTATCCTGGAAGACCGAACAGATTGAAATCTGCTTGTGTTAGCCACGTTTCAGAAAGACAGATGATAGAAAAAGTATGGTCAACTATAGAAAGAAAATTCAGAAGATCATCGTGATGCTTTCGAAGACTGCGAATATTGCAGTGAATGAAGGAAAACTGAGGGCGTTTATCATGAAGCAATGACTTCGTTTTATCACACGAAAACATTCCTCTGTCCATGATTAGGCCGGAAGGAAGGACGTATAAGCGCACTGGTTAAGCAAATATGGCCAGATCGTTCGCACTGGAAATGGGATAAACACGACTATTTTCTGTCTTTCTGGCTTTTATCACACAATTCTCGGTCCAGAGGAATCGCCAACCTTTAGTTTTCTTCAAGTCGAGAGCTTGCGCGAAAAGACGCTTGTTCTCAGGCGTGAGATGATCAATCACAAATAAGGGTGAGTCACTGCTACGAGAAAGACCAATAGCCGAAGTGGTGAGCTTAGCTTTTCTAGCTTTACTAATGAATTCAGCTCGCTTCGATCTCGAGCAGAAGCGCGCGATGATGTTCTTGTCTTTTTTCGCAGGTACACGATGAGCAATGTCAATGTCAGAAGGGACAACGGGACAGCCAATTTTATTACCAATAGCTTGTATCAGAGCCAGGCAGTTTTCACCTTCCGTGACGGGAACGCCTTTAACTTCTATGTTATTCAGGCGAGAATACTGCTCTAGCGACGTAAGACGTTCAGACAGCTTCGCGTTTTCTTCCTTCAAAGACTTGTTTTCCTTCAAGATGGTTTCATTTTGAACTTTCACGGATTCATACAGTCTATTAAACATGCTAAGACTTTCTTGCATTGATGTCATTTCAGCACGCAGTGTTGCTATTTCCTTCGCTAGCTCAGCACACGACGGCATCTTAAAACAAGCACAAGACACAGATGGCAACAGGGCAGCGGCTTAAGAAAAATTAGCAAATGCACAAGCCTATGAGACAAACCTGTACGAAGTGTCAGGAAGAAATTAGTTTCTTGCTCGATGCCGCAACCCTTGCTGCCAAATGACGGACTGGTGCACGGACGCCCGCTTATGTAGGCGATCCGGTAGATTAGTTCACTCCGGTAGGCGTCGCTTGACTTCACCAGAGTGTTGATAGCAGCAGGCACGAGTTGTGACGTGAAGAGGATAGGTGACGTCACTACGGCCGGTGCCTTGGTGCCACTTGAAGCGATCAGGTCGTCGATGACAGCAGCCGTGAATTGCAACCTGCACGAAGTGTCAGGAAGAAATTAGTTGCTTGCTCGATGCCGCAACCCTTGCTGCCAAAATACATGCTATAGGTGAATTTTCGATTAAGTTGCCATCAATCGAACACCAAGAGCACCGCCAATTGCAGGTTACGCGAAAAAGAAGAAAAAACAACAAAGAATAAACCAAAGCATAGAGGGAACTTCAGCTACATGTTCTGAAGAAAAAGTGGTCCATTTTCCCAAAAGGCAATCCGTCATAAACATTTTCTGAAAATATCTCCTAAACTTTAAAAAAAAATTGGAGGGAAGCTTCACTGTGCGGTGAAAAGGCGGTACAAACAGCGAAGCTGGCGGTCCCACCTAGCTTTATCTCGGCTGGGCTATGTTTTCGCGAGATTATTTCGCGGTGTTGCAAGCGACCGGAAAGAACACCCAGGCATTAAAACATGTACACTGCTGGTTCCCTTGCTAGTCATCCCCGTTGTAGTCGTCCGGTAGTGCGCCTCGCAGGTTCTAGTTGTTCTGGAGGTGCCTCGGCACATACAAACATTAATGCTTGTAACTCCGGAGTTAGTCCAGGGTATGCAGGGTTGGCGTGGTGTTGGTGGTCCAACTGTGCGAGCACTTCAAAGCGCAGAACGATTCCCCGTACTGCGGTTCGGACCATTGCCACAAACGAGGGACATATGCCGGCTCCGCGAGAAGGAGACGCGGAAGATCCCACGTAGCGAACAAAAGGCGACCCGGCGGGGGCGCCTTCGAGTTAGTCCAGGATATCAGCACCTCAAAGACGCGTTAGCGGGGTCCGTCTGACGTCTCACACACACTAGAATAGCGGCGCGGCGGCGTTCACGCCGCGCTTCCCCTTCTTCGGGAGAGACACACTTCTCCGGTCGTCCCATATTCACGACAATATGCTCGGCGCAGATGAGCGGAGCATTCTGTCAACTCTGTGGCCACGCTCCTGACCCGCTGTTTTTATTGCGATGATCGGCGCGGCGACGTCCCTTCCACATCCACAGCCGTGGAGAGACTCCGCGCGGCAGGCACCGGCGCCGAGGCTCGGCGAAGCTAGTGCGGAGTGTTTGCAATTGTATTTTGTTACAGCGTCCAATTAAACCATTCTAACTTGATATGGAAGTTCTATGAGGTTGTGAGAACGAAAAGGAAGAAGTGTGATGAAACAACCCCGATTTCACGTCCTAGTGTGCTGAAAGAATGAGCGCAAGCGAAGAAAAAAGAAAGAAGCGAGCACCCAAATCACGCATATGAGCATGTGATACAGGTAGTGCACGGGAAGCTAATTAGTAATTTTGATATTTGCGAACGATCCCGCGCATTTAACCAGCTTAAAAAGCTTCGCTGTTTAACTTGGTGGCCGACCTCACGTTGCGTGTAAGCGAAGTGCTTGAGTTAGCTACAGGCACAATTTACGGAAACTTGTCGTCTGTACTGCTGTACTCCCTACATCTCGCTCGAAATAGAGTAAAGGCAAGAACGAAGGGCTCTCGTTCTCCAACCCACAACGTAGGGCTTTGAACTCGTGACGTCTGGCAGTCGAAGATCACGTAGCTGTACCAATACTCAGCGAGAGCATGAGCTGCATGTTATTTTATTATTGTTAATTGTGACATAACAGACGAGAATGTTATCGCCTTCAGCTAGCATGCGAGGCCCTACTGGTTAGCAGCACCGACCATTGTTATCTTACGTGCTACGTCACCCCATAGGTCAGTAAACTCACTCAAGGATCCCCACACTCCCGCTCAGTCAGACTGAGCCCGACCAGTTTGACTATGAGTGAGTCCAACTCAGTAAAATTTACACGAGTTTGAACTCAAGTGAGTTTGGCTCCTCAAACCTCTAGTATGTTTGAGTCTGAGTGAGCACTATTGAGCGGGATATGCATGAGTGAGCATGAGTGAGCAGGGATGAGTTGAATACGGCGATTTTGAATCCGAGTGATTCCCACTGACATCAAACTTTGCTAACGCGTACACTCGAGCAGAAGAAAACGACGTACGAGCAATCGAACAACTGTCTTTATTGGCAGCACCATATACGCAGCCCTATATTAAGCACAAAAACAAGCAAAGCAGGAAGAACACTCCGCAAGATATGTAACTATGTAACAACAACGTGGAAGATATTCTCCGCAAGATATGTGATTTCATGGTCGTGTAGCGGTACAGAAGGCCTCGATTCACACGTGAAATCATGCCATGAATAAAAAACTCGATGATCTCTCGTGTGGTTTTATCGTTGTGCCTCCATAAGATTGCAGTGTTAGTGAGTTCTGGTGTTCACATGCATTGTTTACCTTGTAGCGAATAGTTAGAACAAGGTCGCCCTCTTAAAGAAGCTCTGTGATTCATCGCGTGGGTATTGAAACATCTACCAGTCTGGCCGATGCACGCATTGTCGAACGACAAGGGAATTTTACATACAACCCCTTTACCACACGCCACCAGGTTTTCGTCATGTTCAACATCACAATGTATCGGACTGGTTGAGCCTTCCAGCTCCCTCTCTACGGCTGCACAGACACCGCCAAACTTATTTTAAGCTCAAGAAAACTACATTAACGTTAAAATGACCCAGTAGCTTCCTCTAGCGGTGAGAAATCTCATGTATGTATCGCATATAACCACGGGCTGTTCTTTGAAACTGCTGAAGGGGCACCTTTACTTTATAATTTCAACTTCTTCATTAATCTTTCGCATAGATGGCCTAAAACACTATCGGAAAAATTGCAATGTCTCCGACGCGGGACCTGGTTACAGGACGCTTGTGACATCCTATGAGGTACTACCTGCGCAAAGCTGGTAGTGCCAAAAATGACATCGCAACTCCATTCGCAACCAACATAGAATGGCGTCGCCGGCAATCCAAGCCAGGCTAACAGATCTCGGTGAATTTGCCCAGCAGGTATGAGCACACTCAACGCGAACGGTCAGATAAAAAGCCGTGGATACAACCTTCAGTGGGTACCTCACAGGTGAAGCTCAACCCAGCAGCTTTTTTCCTTAAACATCGTAACCATACTGTGCCGGGCGCCATCACATTCATAGGCGTTTACAAGCTCGTGATAATCTTCCACAAACCGTAAAATTTTCAACACAACTTCCAACCTCGCTTCCTGCTCTCGGTCATTCCCGCTAAGATAAATTTCGATGAGCATATGGGCTACGCAGCCCCCAATGCAGTTCGCGCAGTTTCACGTCAGTATGAATTTACAACTGGCCCACATTACAATTCGACAGATTTTGCTGAAAGGAATTTTGAAGAGTTCGAAACTCAGTGATCGGCGTGCTACATAAATATGTACATGTAGGCTTCCTATCGCTCCAGTGCAGTCGAAGGGAAGACAGAGGCAGGTTATGTGTTGTTTCAGTGCAGGACACCTACGTACCGTAATTCACAAGCATTATTATATGACATAATGGATACAGAAGTTTATGTGAATGCGCGCAGCGAGATGATCGAAATAATGCTGCCACAAAGCCGAAACATGATTCTCGTGCGGAGAGGAGAAGGCAGCTAAATTTCATACTAAACGAGGCGGTGAAGCTGCATCATTTTGGCAATTTCATTCACAAATACGTCCTTCAAAGGCTTTGAGCACGTGCGTTATTGCATGGGCTGTCCAGGTTGCCGCATTTCTATAGGATCGAAACGCACGAACGCCCGTACACTCATATTCAGGTGGCTGTGAAAGAAGGCCATGTGAGCCAAAATAATCCGGGGACCCGGAATACGGCTTGCCTAATTGCCATATCATGCTTTTGCCAACAAGGCCTCTTCATTTGACATCAGCACATGTAAAACCCTTTAATTACGTGTAATTACGTGCGATTTAAGTGTGTTGGAGGCTGTCCGTTTCACTAAATTTGCGCCGAACTTTAGTCCTAGAAGGCCGAAATAACGCAGAGGTTTAGTCGGACTGAATCCTACTAGGTAAAAGTATGCTGAGTCTGAGTGCGAGTGAGTAAAACTGTGGAAAAAATCCGGCCAGTGTGAGTTCAAATGAGCTCGTTTGAGCAAAAAGAGTGGTGAGTTGGTGTCTGGGAGAGCTCGGAGAAGGAAATAAATATCTGGGGCTTCGGTGTTCGGGTGAGATCTGCTGAGGAAAATTCCCCTGTGTCCGAGTACGAGTGAGCTGAGCTAAGCAAAACTTTCGTGAAACTCAGACTGAGTGAGGTCGTCGTAGCAAATAACTAAGGTCTGCCTGCACGTGAGCCCAAAGTAAGAATTTTGAAATGCGAGGCATTTACTGGCCGACTTCAGCAACTTTGACCGTATCTATCGACCTGTCTATCTATATAACCGCCTACGTTTCGGTGCTCCCCTGGATGATAGGGTACCAATGTATGGAGAACATGAGTGACTGATCTTTACGCTGCTAACATGATATATTGGCAATGTACTTCACAGTTACCAACACTGCAATTACGCGTCGCTCATACCCGTAATGCTCAACCCGTGGTATTCACGTATGCGCGACAAGTGTTTGAATTTTAGGCAGCCCGCGTCAATTTCGGCCCAACTAAAATAGACTATTAACTTCAAATTAACAAAGGCATATCGTTTCTCGTATCGTGAGATTGAAATGTAGATATATCGAACGCAGGGATACACACGAACGCGCTGTATTACCCGAAGCCACCTACCGAGCTAAGCGCTAGGCGGGTATCGTACCCGGCCCTCCGAGCTGCCTAGCAAGCACGCAACCGTTAGTCTACGGCGGCTCCTCCCACAAAGTACACCGGTAAACCTAATGAAATCAGTAGTTGTGATGATGGGTCTAATGTAACGTCAACTGCGCGTATGATGTGTGTTGAGCGCTGTCAGAGCGGTGTAGTAAACGATACAAATGTTCTAATAGCACTCGGAATGCTTTTGTCGAAATTTGCTCCATTCAGTAGAGATACTTCAACAAGCGACCTTCATCATACGCACAGCGCACCGCAGCATGCATTTCTCTTCGATAATAGACATGTCTGGGCTGTGGTCTAGCGCGAGCGCCAGTGTTACGCCATAACATGAGCTGCCTTTTAGTAGCACCGTGCTGTCGAGTTTCCTAGTTGGGCCCCGTTGACTACACATCTATTCATGCAATCCTACTCGTAACAACACGCTGAATGCTACAAGATTCCTTATAGGCAATTTCCTTCCTGACTGCCATGCAAAACACCCATTCCCACAATCCGTGGGAGCAAAACTGATCTTAAATGCGAAGCATTTCTTAGCGAACTTCGGCGACTTTGAATCTATCTATCTATCTATCTATCTATCTATCTATCTATCTATCTATCTATCTATCTATCTATCTATCTATCTATCTATCTATCTATCTATCTATCTATCTATCTAGCCGCCTACGATTACGTGCTCTCCTGGCCGTTTCGCTAATGGGACGTTCAAAAAAATTGGTATGCCACAACACAACTGCTTTATGATTATAAATGACAGGTCACAACATGAAAATCATGACATGCATGCCACAAGCGACATCATTTACGTGCCACGGTCTTAGTGCTCTCCTGGCCGTTTGGTTAATGGGATGTACACGAAAATTGGTATGCCACAACATGACTGCATGACGAACATAAATGATAGATTATAACACGAAAAACATGATATGCATGTCATGAGCGGCATGATTTACATGTCACGGTCTTGGTGCTTTCCTGGTCCTTTCGTTAACGGGATATATACGAACATTGGTATGCCACAACATGACTGCATGACGAACAAAAGTGACAGATTATAACAAGAAAAGCATGACACGCATGTCATTAACGGAATGATTTACATGCCACGGTCTTGGTACTCTCTTGGCCGTTTCGTTGATGGGATGTATACGAAAATTAGTATGGCACAATATGACTGCATGGAGAACATATTGACAGACCATAACATGAAAACCATGACATGCATGTCATGAGCGACATGATTTACACGCCACGCGTTTCGTTAATGGGACGTATATGAAAATTGGCATGCTACAACATGACTGTATGACAAACATATATAACAGGTCATAACATTAAGATCATTACATGCATGTCATGAGCGACATGATTACATGCGATGGTCTTGGTACACTCCTGGCCGTTTCGTTAATGGGATGTATACGAAAATTGATTTGGCGCAACATGACTGCATGACGATCACAAATGACCTGTCATAACATGAAAACCGTGAGGTGCATGTCATGAGGGGCAAGATCTACATACCACGTGTTTCTTTAATGGGATGTATAACAAATTGCTATGGCACAACACGGCTGCATTACGAACGTAAATGACAGGTCATAACGTTAGAATCATGATATGCGTGTATGAGCGGTGTGCTTTACATGCCACAGTTAAGGTGCTCGTGCGGCCGTTTCAATAACTTCATATGTACCAAACTCGGTATAGCGAGACAACAATGCAAATCCATTTTACGTTCCAGATTCGTGCTTTGCATTTCCTTGATTCCCACTGCACGTGGGATCTGCTTTTTTTTTTTAGTGTGTCTGACCGAGTCACAAGGAATTTTGTCGACCTCTCCTGAAGCCATCCGCCAAAAATAGTGTTCGACACTCACAGTCTTTATTATGAGTGGGGGTGGCTAACACTCCCAATATTACCCATAAAAGTTGACGGGAACGACAGCCGTCGTAGATGAGTTTTCAGAGCATCGGACGGTGGTTCCGTCTTTACCGAAGGCAGGTGTGTTTTTGTCCACATTAATTCCTTTCCAATCGCGTCTCAGTTACTGAACTTATTTATAAAATGCAATATTCTCCGCCATGCTTTCCTTGGCGTGCTTCTCTGTTAGTTGGTTAGGTTGTGCCCATCAGTCATTTGAATCATACATTCGTATGGTACGACGACAGTTTTAAATGCGAAGCATTTCTTAGCGAACTTCGGCGATATTGAGCTTATCTATCTAGCCGCCGACGAGTTTGTGCTCTCCTGCCCGTTTCGTTAATGGGATGTATACGAAAATTGGTATGGCGCAACATGACAGCATGGCGAACGTAAATGACAGGTCATAACATGAAAATCGTGATATGCATGTCATAAGCGACATGATTTACATGCCACGTTCTTGGTGCTCTGTTCGCCGTTTCGTTAATTGGATGTACACCAAAATTGGAATGGCACAACACGACTGCATGAAGAACATAAAAGAACGACTTTACATGAGGCTTATAACATGCATGTCATTAACGGCATGATTTACATGCGACGGTCTTAGCGCTCTCCTGGTCGTTTCGTTAATTGGATGTACACGAAAATTGGTATGGCACAACATAACTGCATGAAGAATACAAATGACATGTCATGACATGAACATCATGACACGCATATCATGAGCGACATGATTTACATGCCATGGTCTCGGTGCTCTCCTGGCCGGTTCGTTAATGAATGTATACGAAAACTGGTATGGCACAACATGACTGCACCACGAACATAAATGGCAGGTCATAACATGAACGTCATGATATGCATGTCATCAGCGGCATGATTTGCATGCACGGTCTTGGTGTTCTCCTGGACGTTTCGTTAATTGGATGTATACGAAAATTGGTATGACAAAACATGGATGCATGACGAACATGAATAACAGGTCATAACATGAAAATTATGACAACATGCATGTCATGAGCGGCATGATTTACATGCCACGCGTTTCGTTAATGGGGTGGATACCAATGTTGCTATGGCACAACACGACTGCATGACGAACGTAAATGTCAGGTAATAACATTACAATCATGACATGCGTGTCATGAGCGGCATGGTTTACATGCGACAGGCTTGCTGCTCTTGTGGCCGTTTCGTTAAGTTCTTATGTATCATAATCTGTATAGCGAGCCAACAATGCTGATCCATTTTACGTTCCTGATGCGTGCTTCGCATTACTTTGAATCCCACGGCACGTGGGGTCCACTGTTTTTTTATATTGCGAGTGAACGAGATGTGCGTTTTTGAGGCGGAGGCTTAAATAGCGAGCGAAAGGTTCGCGGGGTGCTCAGAACTAAGAGTATCACAGCCAGAGCCTGGTTTGTCCTTCTGCTGCTCTCGTATGGCCACCGCCGCAGCTTCACCCATAGCGCTTCCTGCCCACGTGGGTTACAACGAACCGCAGTTACACCTAATGCAACCTCTTCGTCCATGTGTAATTTCTCCCTCTTGCCCTTCCGTGACTAAGGCCTGGCGTGTGGAATGAAGAGCAGCGTCGCCATGTGTAAGATCTGGCTTCAGCCTTAGGAGCCTGCCAAGCCACGGTGGCTGGAAATAGGTGAGTCACACCCGGCCAATATTTCACGCACCAGACCCCAACACGCCGCAACTCCACAGACACCTCGCGCTGCCACCTAACATGGTTAAACAACACGATGATGCGAGCAATAATTGACAAGTCTACATGCACTTGTCAGAATTAACAGTGATAAATGTATTGACCCCAAACTTGGTTTTGATAGGAAGGGGTGGCGAGAAGGCAACTGAATTCCTGATAATGCACCCATGCCCACTTTGACCGCAGTAATGCACAACACTAAGTGTTGTTGTTGTTTTGTGGGGTTTAACGTCCCAAAACCAGCTCTGATTATGAGAGACGCCGTAGTGGAGGGCTCCGGAAATTTCGACCACCTGGGGTTCTTTAACGTGCACTCACATCGCACAGCACACGGGCCTCAACATTTCGCCTCCATCGAAATGCAGCCGCCGCGGCCGGGATTCGATACCGCGACCCTCGGATCAGCAGCCGAGTAACTTAGCCACTAGACTACCGTGGCGGGACAACACTAAGTGTGTCTGTGTGAATACATAAACTGAGTGTGAATACATAAACATGAATACATAATCTGTGTACAGTAAATATATAGGGAAAAAGAGCAGAAAAGAAGAAAAAGGGAATAATTAGACAGTTATAAGTGCACTATTTACCTACATACAAAAGAACTGTTTTTAAACCAAACCGTATTTGTGAACAGTAGCGAACAGTAGAGTAGTTGTCAGCGGTAGCAATTTATATTGGCCTGTCTTAAAAGAGCTCGCTTATAAAGGCGCTATGACGGGAACCATCGTCCATCATCCTTCAGTGCACCATGCACTGACTTCTTTTGTTTCGGCATGTAGGGGTCAATGTTTTGAATGAAGTGCGCCTTGTCGTTAATATCAGTGAGCAGAGCTCACAATAGGATCCAATTCCTGACTGAAATAAGCTACTATATTTATACCACTTCAGTCCTTCCTCTTGGCATTTCCACATCAGGTTTGTCTGTTAAAACGATAAATGATGAGGTTGTACGTACCAAAAATCACAATATCAGCATGAGCCACGCTGTAGCCAGACCCGAACCCGTAAAATCTTACTCCGCAGGTTCTTCAATGTCCACTGATCACGCACAGCCGACGGCCTTCTCCAATTTTCGCCAGCATTGAAACAGGGACCACCGCTGGCGTGGTGCACCAGCGTATTTCGGGTCAGCGGCCGAGCACCACAATCATCGTGCTACCGCAGTGGCTATTGTTGCTAAATAATTTATTTATTTTTATTTATACATACTGCCGCCAATTCATGGGCTATGTGGAAATGTACCATAATAAATCCAATAATATCACTATATATAAAATCAAAATTACTTCGTGAATGGGTAAGAAAATGGAAGGTAAACAGAAGCCGATGACGTATTCCGCGCGTTTTCCATCGGTTTTATTTTTTTTAAAGAAAGATGTTCCTTCCAAAGGCGGGGCTGTGGCTTTCGATAAAGGCGCATGGTTTTCTCACTGCTCAGGAGTGTCAACTCCCAGTCAGCTCGAACGGAAGCAACGCGCCGCATTGATTCTTTAGGATAGCTCAAAGCTGAAGCGCGATCAATTAGTTCGTGTCTCTGTCAACGCAGTAATTAGTTAATTAGGCAAGCTATTTAAGTTACAGGACACTGAGTGCTTTCTATGCCATCACTAGCGACGCTACAGCCCACACTCCGTTACTATAGGAGCTCATTCTTTCTGCTCAAAAGAAGACTCTTGCTTTTCATCTTTTTCTTCTGCCAGAGATCTGGGATGAATATAGAAGGCGCTGTGGCTTCTTCCCCGCGTTGCGTTTTAGTGGAGAGTGCTAATTAGTACGAAGCATCCTTCGGAAAAAGATATAAATGTGCATATCGGTGGATTTATTATTCTCAGCGCTTTTTACGGCGATAACATGAACGGAGAGAAAGCGGGAAAACGAAGGGGGAAGGCCTGAATGTTAACAAGGCATTCGCTCGGTCGGCTAGGTTACGCTTGGCCATATGAAACAGTGGAATGATAGAATAAATTATACAGCCTCTTTTGCTCTTAACTCAGCTGAACTTTCAAGCAGGCGCAGCCGCTCCTTCTTCTAGAAAGTGGTCAAGTAGTTCTCACCGCTTCATCTCTAACGCACTTCTTTTTCACGAGGATGGAAACTAAAGCATTTGATCCTAAAGCATATACTTTTTGTGTACATTGTGAAGGTGAAGGCAGCGATATATTGTAAAAGTCAGTTTTCTGTTCGGCGTTCCATAGCACGCACAAAGAAGCGTAGTTTGATAATCGAACTGCAAACTAGCAAAGGTGTGATGCTTACCGGATATACAGCTTTACCGAACCTGGAAGCATGCCTTGCAGCAATTTAGTCAAATGACGTGAAAAAAATCACTCCCTTAACGTTCTGTCTGTACCATTACATTTAAACTTCGTTAATGCTACTTTTACCTTCGCTAACAATTACCTGGTAATTGGTGTTGTGCGTTTTATTATCTCTCATACATTTTGCGTACACACGTGCAGCGCGGTGCTGCAAGTTAGCATGAACTTTGCGCTAAATTAAAGGAAACAACAACGACTAAACTTTCACTGACATTACACCATAAAGAATGCAGATATCCCGTATTCGGTATAAATTGTGGCAAAAAAAAAAAACGAAACGTAGGCGGCGCTACGACTACGTGCCCGCCAAAGCTTTTTGCTAATGTAATCACAGTACGGAATCAACGTATTGCTGACGTTGCACTCAGTACAAGTGCAACAAAAGATCGTACCGTTGCCAATAGTGAAACGAAAGCACAGCTACAGCTTTTCCGCGAATACGAGGCGTCGAGCTCCTGTAAGCTTCTGGCTATTCACCGAACGTGACAGCATAATTTTTGCAGTCATAAAACGCGTCAGAATGGCAATAAGCAACGGACGATCAGCAAAAGGCACAGGTGAATCGCCTGGTCACATGGCAGAAATGGTGTTAGTAGCTGTGCTATCCTTCCCGCTTCCAGCGAGCAGCTGTCATTTCTACTTTGTGAAAAAATAGAAACTTTATAATACACATTTTCCGTAAAACATTATATCCTAACGCGATCGCTTGAGGTTAAAGAATGGGCGTCCACGACGTTACCAAAAAAGCAATTGGGACTGCCCAGACACCATACTCACAGCTAAGTGCTTGGGAATGTTTGCCCTTACGCTCGTGTTCACTGAATCAATCGTTCGATCAAACAATAATAATTCAACCATTTAGTAGCGAAATAAGGTTACAAAAATATTTCGACCATTAGCATGTGCTCCTAACCAACATGCAGACTTGGAGTAATGCAAAGGAAAACGACGAATGTCCTCCAGTACAAAGCCTAAATGATCTAGCCGTGCAATGCGTTACATTTTATGATTCTATGCGACTAACGAAAAGCGGAGTTTGTAAAGGTTACTTAGAATATAAAGCAGTAAACGGATGAGACATACAGGATAGACCCGGAACACGCGACGGCAGCACGAACAACTGTGTTTACTGAAGACAGCCATTTCTAGGAAACTAGGGCAAGGATGCAGAGCTGAAGAGCCGTGAGGCACGCTAGACCACATTGATAGAGACATACACCAAAAGAAAAGCCCTTGGGCCTGAGTAATGAGCCGAGCTGACTCGATCGTGTGAAGTTTACTGTCATGTAGCAATATCATTATAACTATCCCTACGTAACTGTAAACAAGGGGTCGAAGAAAGCGCTTGTTCACTCTCCCCTTGTCCTAAACTAAACACATTCATTTACTTATTCTCCCCCTCGCTGTTTCTTTCTTGCCTTCTTTCTTTGCAAGGGTTGAGGCTGGGGCTAGTTGATTCATGGAAGCAAAGAACGGGCAAAAAGGGGTAAATTTATTCACGTCACACGAAAGGAAGTAAGACGATGACAGGCGTGGTCGTCGTACAGTCCTCCTTCGTGTTGTCACGAATTTCAGCGCTCTTTGTCACTTCTTCGTTCATCTCTTTCTATTTTGTCATTCACGTAATCACTGTCATGCAGTATTGTGAAGAGTAGATCGAGGCAAGAGCGGGTTCGGTTTGTCTTTCTGAGGGACATTTACCTGGTAAATGTTAATACCACTAAATGCGCTTTTACCTCTAACCTAAGATCATCATCATCATCATCATCATCATCATCATCATCAGCCTGTTTAGGTCCACTGCAGGACGAAGGCCTCTCCCAACGATTTTCAATCCACCCTATCCAACCTAAGAAGCTCAGTTAATAAACTAGCGCAGAGTGATATAATCTCCGTTCTTCTTATCAGCGAGATAGAAGGCGTACTCGCGCAGTTGTCCTCGTGCGCGCCGTTGCGAAAAGTTTTGAGAATTTAGCGCTCCACCTTGCCCTTGCATCTACCGGAAACCAGAACACCGAAAGAATACCAGGATCGATCTGCGTTCCCGTCAATGGGGAGGCACATTCGCGCAGCCGGAAGGTTTCAGAAAATCGTGGTGCTCTCGGAGAATGCAACTGACACACCAGCTGATTATCTGATTGAAGCTTTTTCACGGGTCTTCCCGATGTCCTACGCCGCTCATGCCGTACGTCTAAAGTAACTGTAGGGATGAAGGTAAAATAGGGGGCCAACACCGTAAAAACGGATTACGGAATGCTGTTCTTCCTTGGTCCTCCGTGGTCGGGAAGTTCTGCTTGTCAAGGCAGAATCGACGAATCCCTGACCACGCTCACTATTCTGATTGTTCAGGCCTGCCTTGACAAGCAGAACTTCCCAAACAGAGAGGACGAAGACTGAATAGTATATCCTATTCTGCTTTACGGTATAGACCCCTAGGAGGCGGCGTCATGTCATGTGATTCGTCTCTCTAACGCTTTGTGCGCGGTGCACAGTAAGATTCGGCCCACACAGGTTTTGCACCACTCGAGGTCAGTGCCTCCTCTGAGTCTGTCAATAAACAGTTGGTAGTTGACGCCTGACTGCCTCCTTCTTCACTGTGTCCATTTGCACGAAATTGCTTTCGCGCCAGATCCCAGTACGCGAATAACGTATGACAAATTACTTCAGATATTTTTCGTTTACCTCCTGTTGGCTAGGCTCTATTTTCACCCCACTTGCAGACATCGTGCAACAGCGCTTCTCTCCTGTCGATGGAAAGCGCTTTTGCTTGTACAGAAACTTCCTAAATGCTTGAATTGATTGCAAGTCTTCATTTTGGCGCTACGAAGACACGGACAAGAACAGGAGATACCTCGCCCTATTAATAAGAACTGAAGGTGTTGCTGAGTCGTGAGCAAATCCCATAGGCGCACATGTGCACCGTCAGTTGATGCAAACACGGAAAACACATAGGCAAGAAAAGAAAAAGGAACAATCGTGCGCTAATGAATTTTTTCCGACTGGATTGCCTTTCTGTGCCGTCAAATATGGCGTTGTGCATTGGTGGAGACGATTCACAGTACATTAAAGAAAAAATTGTATCAATACCCTCTGAATCACTTGTGGCGTCAGTGTATAAGTACGGTGACAGCGCTTTCTTACTCCAGGCTGAAGCGAAAGAGCAAGCATGATCATCGTGAAGAGAGGCTAGTTGAACTAATTGAAGTCCCACGGTCTGCTTACTGGGCAAATCATTATCTGGAGCTTATTAAAGCCTGATAGGATGGTTACAAGGCATCCATGTTTGAAATCAAGAGCACTCAATCATTCTTTGAAAGGTAAAAGTTTACATCCTGCACGGGTTTAGCCGTATAACTAAAAGAGAAAAATACAAAAGGAAGCTCTAGTTCTCCGTGTAGCCTGCCTGCGTGCTCGTTTGATGAAGTAATTCCCACGAATAAAATAATCCAGCAGCAACATCGCTGGCGTTTTATCATCACTCTCAAGTACGAGCGTTGCCCTAGCTGGATCTTCCATATTTTCTGCGATTGTATCCTCTGTTATGCTGCCGCTGTTCTTAAAAGATCTGCCGTTCCTTCAAACTCTGCTTATTGCCAAGTAGGGTGCGCGTCAGTTTAATTATTGATGTCAACAGTTCTTAGCTCTTGCTTGTCAATTTGACGAAAATGGCACAATGCTTCGGAATGAAAGGAATTAAGATAACTGACACGGCCCTGCGCTTAGTAAACGCAAGAGCGTCGCGCACAGACACGCCTGAACGATACAATGTCGCGTATTCACAGGTGAAACCTGGGAATATACCTGCAGCCATGGGTATAGTACGCAATGGGCCATAATTTTGACAACATCGCTGTTTCCGCTGACAATGTCCTTCTTATCAGCGAACTGGCTATTGTGAATGCAACTACACTGCACTGTAATACGCGTCCACTCATTTGCTTGAATCGCTCACACACAAGGGTAATTCCTCCCTGCCCTTTGTACCTCCCTTCAAAACCTTGAGTGACGGAGGCCGACCCTTCTGTGTCTCAAGTTACGGAGGTCGAAAATCGACAGTATAGTCTTCTGATTGTTTTCTTGAGGGGAAAATGGACGTCTGCTGCTTCTTGTGCTGAGTTTTCTGAAAATGTTTCGGCAGGACACCACGACCTTTTATTCCCTACAGTTGTGTTACTGACAATTGCAGAGACAACCGGAGAAGAATTCAATATACAGAAATGAAGCATTTTGCGGTCATGGTGGTGCTTTTCTCAATACACTGCCTCTCTTCATTTAAGCCAAGAAAAAGCCAAAAATTAGAGAAAGCGTACCGCATTTACATGCAATAAAAATATGCGCCGAACTTAACAAATTCCGTCTGCGAGATCACCGTTGGCGGCTGCAGCAGCAGTCGTGAATATAAGCCCCATTTATACGAACGTGTACAATTACTCCGCTAGCTCCAGCACGTACGTGAACTCACCGGGATCGCAAAAAACAAAAACAAAGACAGGGACATGGTATGCTCTGCGAAATCAATTCCGGATTCCTGTCGCATTGGGAGTAGGCCTGGTTCCGCAGACAGACATTTTTCTTCATTTCCTGTCGCCGTGTGCACATGCCTGGATATTGAGCTTCGCTGCACTTCTATGATTGTTGTTTCCACAAACACACACACCGCGACACACACAAATACTTGCACGCATGAGGAAATTTCGCGGGAACATGCCCTTCGGGGAACAAAAATGTGGCCAAAAAGTGCTTGTGTTCTTATGGTCATCTACTTTTGATTCTTCGTTTGATTTGGGTATAGCCCGATTCTGCTAGAGCATTCTTTGTTGAGACACAGGGCTGCATCCTTTCAAATCTCATCCACAACGGACATTCCGCTTCGGCAGGGGGGGGAGGATGGCTTATCAACTGAGCTTTCTGCGAGCCACAAACAATCGCTCTGTAGAATCGCTCTGTGCTTATTGACCGGCCACCGCAAAAATCTAGAGGACGAGACCGCGAACTTTGCATGAGCAGGCGAGTAGCGCCTCCTTATTTTACTACACATCTCGCCAGAGTGAGTGCAGTCAAATTCTCCCAAGCTAATCCAAAAAGGACTTTCATATTGACGAAGAATTGCCATGGCAAACCCCCTGTTCATAAGTTTAGTAGTTGAAGTATTGAATTTGTAATAGCCTCTGGTTTTCCATAGGGCATACGTTAGAAAACTCCCATAGTAAAAACAACATACGTGTAGGATGTATGTGCTTGAGTCCCGAGATTGTGGGTTCAAGGCAAATAAACACGTAGACAATAACACGCGTGTTAACTCAATGTATGCGTACATGAATTTACATACGAACCAAGCAGAAATTAAGATTAACCATCAACTGAAAAGTTTCCAATTTTCAAAAATATATTGGAAAAGAGTGTATTGTGGATGAATTTTGGAACGAACTGAATACTGAGCACCTCCTGGATACATACAAAAGAGAAAGAACTTATGTATATTTATTGCAAATTATAAAATATCGTTTGAATTTCTTGGATATGGGGATAAATTTGTCATTATCATGCACCTTGCACGTTCAAAATTTAGGCATCAGCTATTTCAGAGCCTGATTACCGTACTTTGTTCTGCAATAAGAAAATTCATCATGTTAGCGTATGGCTTAACATATCCTTTATATATTGTGTTACAGCAGTCAAACTTTTTACAAAGTTAGTCACTGCAAGTCGAGAATATGTGATCTAACGGAGTAGCCAATAAGAAGTGTGTTTGCAGTTCGCATAATGCTAAACTGTACAAAAGATTTTTAAAAAAAATCAGCAGCCCTTCCCCTGGCGAGCAAATGTCGCAAGGCGAAGCCTGGCGTGTGCGGGCCGGACCTACTATTTTAGGGGCGAAGCTCCCCTTAGTCTAACCTTGTCCCGCGTCAGTCGTCAGGCGTAAGCCGCGTGCCGGGAGGCACGCGCTCGCCCTCGGCGCGTGCCTCCCGGCGCGTGCCTCTTTCTCTCTCTCTTTCCGGGCGCGTGCTTCCCGGCGCGTGCCTCTTCTGTCTTGTGAGAGATAGAGAGAGACAGAGAGAGAGCGAAAGGCGCGCGTTGGCTATAGAAACGCTCATTCTTAGAGGAACGCTCTACCAGCTCGCAAAAAGGAGAACGCGCCCTCACCCGCGAGAGACAACGTTGGCGCAGGCAGCGTCTCCTAGCGAGTTTCTTGATTGAGAAATACCGATTGCTCGCGTTGGTGAAGCGTTCACCGGCCACCCATATATATATATATATATATATATATATATATATATATATATGAAAAAAAGAAAGAAGAGAAAATAAAAAAATGACAGCATATCCACGGAGTGAATGAAGATGAGTGGGCGAAGCTCGGGAGGTTCATCGTAGATCGTGCCGAGTGCCGGATTAATTTAGTTAACGCGCACGCTACGAATCCTTATGGTTCAACTCGGCACAAGTGCACTCCCACCGGCACTTCATTGCAAGTCAAGATCCAGTGCCTATATATATATATATATATATATATATATATATATATATATATATATATATATATATATATGGGTGGCCGGTGAACGGTTCTCCCACGCGAGCAGTGGGTATTTCTCAATCAAGATTGATTGATTGATTGATTGATTGTGGTTAGGAAAGGACGCTAATTTCTGCATCCCATGTAGGGAGCACGGCTAAGCGTCCGTGGGGGTGAGGGAAAGGGAGTGAAAGAGATAGAGAGAAAGGCCGTAGTGGAGGGCTCCGGAAATTCAGACCACCTGGGGTTATTTAGCGTGCACTGACAACGCACAGTACACGGGCCTCTGGCATTTTCGCCTCCATCGAAAATGCTCGCTAGGAGACGCTGCCTGGGCCAATGTTGTCTCTCGCGGGTGCGGACGCGTTCTCCTTCTTTGCGAGCTGGTAGAGCGTTCATTTAAGAAAGAGCGTTTCCATAGTCAACGCGCGCCTTTCCCTCTCTCTCCCTCACAAGACAGCAGAATGAAGAGTGGGAGACAGAGAGGCACGGGCCGGGAGAGAGATAGAGAGAGAGGCACGCGCCGAGGGCGAGCGCGTGCCTCCTGGCACGCCGGTCAGGCCCAGAGTTCTTCAATCATGCCAGTTACCAAACTCCCCATGGGCCCCATGTATCACAACCCGGACACGCCAAGTGCCAAAGCTGAGGAGGTTAGCAGATTGTCGCGCCATCTGTTGACACATAAACCAATTAATAAATGGCAGGTTAGTGTGTTTTGTGTTATGGAGCACAGAAAGCTCCGCCGCGTCAATGAAGCGAACCTTGTGCAAACCATGTTGCGCACATAGAACATCCGTCAATTTCACCGTGGTTCTGGCGGCACTGGCGTCTTCTGCAGAGCAAGAAAATTCACTGACCTTTTGCCGTCGCTTCTGCTTCTGCACGAACACTGAGGGTTCACGAAGCGTTTTGTCCGTGCCAGCTGCTCTCACGAAAGAAGCAGGGAATCGTCTGTTCGGCTGCTGAGGCCGCTGGTGAAAGAGCAAGAAAGCTATTCGAACAGCGCATGATTTACGGGGAATAATTATGAGATGCGGAAGCATCTCTTGATAGCGGGTATGTCACGCGTCAACCGGCGTCCGCACTCACACTGCGCATGCGCGACTCTCCTCTTCCTTCCCTCTCTCCAACAGGTGCTGCATTTAATAAAACGGGTAGAGAGCACGCGCGCGCTTAACTTCAGTAGTATCTCCTTCTTCCCCGATGAAAGAAGTTGGTGGTGTTGTGTTATGGAAGCAACAATACTGCGAACCTGTAAACACCGCCGTTAAATGCACCGTTGAAACTCCCAGCGATGCTCCGCATCACCCCATGGTCCCCTTCGGGGAGATGGTGTATTTTTTTATTTTAGTTTTCGTCTTTCAGTGTCGATGTGACATTGGGAATCCAGCACAAAGCGCGCACCAGTGGAATTCAGTTCACATGACTACAGCATCGATGTGTCATCACAGCAGCAGAAGGCCTTTAATGCAGAGCGTGTCGTCTGCAAGCGAAAAAGCGTATGGTGCAAGTCGACGATCCAATTGCAGGCGAATTGCAATGTAAGGCGTCTCTATCTCTCGCTCCTTTCTTTCGCCCGTCTTTAGCCGCGTGATAAGAGAGCCATTAGCGAACTGTTACGGTGCTCCAACGTTTGTGGCCGCCACTTTCATACAGTAAACATCGCCTCCGAGATTCGGGGAGGGTAGCGTTTCAGTTACGGCTCCCAGATGGCGCGACAGTCTGCTAACCTTCGCCGATTTGGCCGTCGCCTTGTCCAGATTTCGGAACGCAGTTTGTCAACTGGTATGATAGAAGAACTCTGGTTACGCCTGATGCCTGACGCAGGACAAGGTTAGACTAAAAGGAGCTTCGCCCCTAAAAGCAATTCTGGAGTGGCGAATTTGTGCTAAAGGTGAAGCCGGCGGCCGCCATCTTACTCAGGGCACCGATTAACAGCATTCAAATAGCACAAAAGAAAAAGCGTTTTCGTCACGCTTCTAACACCTTTAAAGCGATCAACTTTGCTAGGCAGACAATCCTTGATGTGCCTGTTTGTGCCACGGGTTTTAAATGCGAAGCATTTCTTAGCGAACTTCAGCGAGTTTGAGCGTATCTATCTATCTATCTATCTATCTATCTATCTATCTATCTATCTATCTATCTATCTATCTATCTATCTATCTATCTATCTATCTATCTATCTAGCCGCCTACGATTTTGTGCTCTCGCGCCCGTTTCGCTAATCAGATGGTTACGAAAATTGGTACGCGACATCATGACTACATGACGAACATAAATGACAGGTCATAACATGAAAATCATGACATGCATGTCATGAGCGGCATGATTTACATGCCACGGTCTTGGTGCTCTCGCGGCCGTTTCACTAATCGGATGTTTACGAAAATTGGTATGCCACGTCAGGACTACATGACGAACATAAATGGCAGGTCATAACATGAAAATCATGACATGCGCGTCATGAGCGGCATGATTTACATGTCACAGTCTTGGTGCTCTCCTGGTCGTCTCGCTAATGGGATGTATACAAAAATTCGTATGCCACAATATGACTGCATGACGATCATAAATGACAGGTCATAATATGAAAATCGTGACATGGATGTCATGGTCGGCATGATCTACATGCCACTCGTTTCCTTAATGGGATGCATACCAAAATTGCTATGGAACAACACGACTGCATGACGAACGTAAATGACAGGTCATAACCTTAGAATCATGACATGCGTGTATGAACGGCATGGTTTACATGCCACAGTCATGGTGCTCTTGCAGCCGTTTCGTTAACTTCATATGTACCAAAGTGGGTATAGGCTCCGTGCAGTCAAGTTTTCCATGTGCAACATCAGCGCTAGTGTTCACAGCCTGGCGGACAGAACAAGCAAAATTGGGCAGACTGTGGCCGGACAATACGCAAACGGGACGCCCGCGTCTCCAACTCTGTTGCAGCAGGTCTGCACCACGCGTCCCACTTTCTTTTGTTTCGTTTCCATTGAGAGGCGCGTTCCAAGCTTGCAGCACACTATTCCAAAAGGCGACGCGAGCGTACTTCTGGTTTTCTTTGTAGCACACCCGAAAAGCAGCGAAGAAACGCGCGCGTCGCTGTCGCCTCGGCTTCCACCATGCGCACGGTATGGGCGAACGCGCGCGCGTTAGAGTTACTCTATATGCTACCGTAGTTGTATATTTATGCTAGCATAAATATACAGTAACTCTAGCGCGCGTCTCATAAGTGCACCCCAAGCGGCCGATGTCTGCGACACTCAACCATACGACGAGAGCTAGGCAGCGCCCTCTGGCCAGTTGACGGAGCCCATAGCGAGACTACACTGCAAATCCATTTTACGTTCCTTATTCGTGCTTCGCATTTCCTTGATTCCCACTGCACGTGGGATCTGCCAATTTTTTGGATGAAACATGAACGTCGCGAAAATTTTTGTGCAATATCGCGGCATTGATAGTTGCTCAATGGCAGTCTATTAAATCAAAACAACGCTCTTTTACATTACAATTAGTCTAGGGTTTACATTAGCAGGTCAAGAACGCTTGAACTGATACTGGTTTCTGGACACTTAGGCAAGGTTTTAGGGCTGAACTAAGGGCAAACGCTGGCTTCGCTTGTCGCGGTAAGGTTCAGCGGGCGCTGCCACTCCAGCATTTTTTTAAACCTCCTTGCTCGTTCTCTTGGTATACACAAAAACTGCCAAAGTGTCAATATAGGCCGGACATAAGTAATCGATCTCGACAGCATTAAACTTTTATACTCGCCATGTATGTATCGGCTAAAAATAATGCGATCACGTGTGGCTCAGCCGTAACGCTCAGTCAAGGGCGGGCGTATATGGGCCACTGGTGATTCAGAGATCGCATTTCTACATAGTTAATTAATGACCAACCAAAATAGCTATTACCTATTTCCACACAACCCACTCGGAGTGGTCTGTTCCAGCTTTTAATTGAAATCTACACATAACAGACAGTCAGACACACATTGCACATGGGTACGCTGTGAGAACCGTACGGTATACCTACCAGGCGTTAATACTCTAAGGATCGAACCCACGTACCCTAGGTACGCTACGCTGGTTCACCAACACGCGGTACATATCGGGAATAAATCGATTGCCACAACAGTTGCCCAATGGCATTGTAACGCGCATTGCAGTTCCAGGATGTTAATAGCGCCTTTAACAACGTAAGGGACAGTCCACATACGCATAACATGCTCTTCAGCTATTCCCGGCATCACTTGTACACCTTGAGCAAATGAAGCTCGTGATATGCAGGTCAGCACACCCTGGCGCTGTTCAATATAATAGACATTTGCATACTAACGTAAGAGCCCACGCTGGATCCGACTGCAGAACCCTTTATTCACCACGTTGCTGCAGAGGTGCCCGGTAAACCCACATTACCTATATAACTACTCAATTTTTCCAAAGGCTTTGATCAGGGTCGCAACATTTGACTGAATACCTACTAATTCAGAATGCACAACTCCTTTGCTCATCGGTTGTCACTGTGCGTTTGATCTGCGATTAATATCCCCTTTAATTTATTAGTTTCTTCCACTGTTTCGCATAGGGCGCCATGGGTGTGACATTTCTCGGAGGAACTAGTCTGGCGCGACTCTACCGATTACTCAGTGACTACGCCAACTGAAAAATAATAGCTCCATGTTGAATAATTTCCATCGTGGGTGCTGCATAAATTATGCCATTAGTTAATACCACGGCTTCATTCAGAAGAACCAACAATTAATCAGGATTACTCTTTTTGTTATACCGTAGACCAAGCCACAATAATGAATGTGCGATTGACCAACACCATGCAAGCTGTGCGCTTTCAATGCGTAGGGAAGGAAAATCGAGTTCCAGAAATAAGTCAACTGAAATATGTGATCTCCTTGTGAACACGAGCAGTGTCATGTTCCGTCGCATGGATGAAAAAAAAAAAAGACAAGTGCTCTAATTGGTTTAAAGCTTAATTACGACCACTTCATTTACGACAACTTTATATTTATTAGGCTGTCGTAAAGGAAGGCGTGATTACTACTAAGAAAGAAACGTTCTTTTAGCATTTCATGAGAACCAATCTGCTTTCAGCTTTTCATATCATGATTAAAGCTAGACTCTCCGCACCCTACAATCTCGTCTGACATGCCACCGTTGAAAAATATGCTAGTAAAGCGACATGACGACAAAGTGTAGGCTGCATAAATATTAATTACATAATTAAGATCAACGGAAGGGCCGAGAACGCGGCCTTGGGGAAGGCCGCACTTATCGATCGCGGAGCTCATAACACAACGAGGACAGTGACTCCTTGATAGGCTACATATCCTGGTGAATGAACCACATTGTAGCATCTACTCGCGTTTTCTAGACCCTTAAGACGAGGGTAGGAAGCCAGACAAGAAGCAGAGTAAATAACTAAATATTCTACGCGGTTCTTCGCATGAGCATTTGATGGGTTGAGTGTGTACGGTATCGCTAGATTTTCCCCTTGTTTGGGCCGAGCATCACCGCTAAACGCGGTGCACGCGATATTGGTCAGTACAGCTGTAAAACAGAATACGGGTAAAATCTGGATATTTCTGCATGTCGAACAGATGGCATGAACAGTGGTAGTTGACGAGTCCTTTCCGAAAATTACGCGAGCGCCAGCCGTATAACACTGGCCGACGGTTTTGACAGGAGCATAAGCTCAATAATTTCGACGCCGGCGCTTGTTCCTGCCATTGTTCACAAGCGCACTTTGAGTGCTCCGGGTAGCTCTGCTGCAGAAAGTTTGCTCAGTAGATGAATCACTGCATAGGCGATTCAATGCGGCGTTCCGAGGTGTCATATTCGCGGGACACCATGGAGCACTTGCGTCGTCATACTTCTATTCCTCGCGAGTCTGGTACATCGCTTGATGGCGTCTACGTCTAAAACATGGCATTGTGACGGGGTATTCTCACTTGACCAATTGACAAGTGTCCAATGCGCAGTGGGCGCTCGAGTCTTCGATCGCTTGCCACTTCATTATTTGGGTAGCGGTAGCGGCATTGAGAAATCTCAATATGCGAATTCTCCCTTCAGATTTATTTACTATGTTGTACAGCTATCAGAGTTTAGTGAGCCATGCCCGCTGAGAAAGCAGCGAAGAGAAGTGTAGGTGCTTCAGTGCTGAAAAACCGTGAGTGACGAACAGCCCGGGGTCGCTGGATCTCCCTAATTTGTGGCGGCACTATTTGCTCGGTATGACCACTGCAGGTGTCTTCCTACATGCATAGGCAAGATGATACACTTTTCTGAACGCATCCTGAGCTCATTTTACAAACAACGCTACTGCGTCATACTCGAGTTGCAGTCGGCGTCCGCAGAAACGTCATTGGTTGAGCAGGCACGTCACGTGACTTAGCGCGGACCGATCAGGTGTAAGCACGCGTATTTCTGATCAGGCAGCGGATTTACCCCACAATTCATGCGATACTAATAGAGGAAAAAACATCCTGCACATCTCGCGCATTGTGAAAATCATTCTCATGCGATGCAGTAAGCGCAGACATTGCCAATGACGTACGTATTCAGCCAAGTGTGACGAGTAGGATCAAGGTCAATCGCTCAAAGCGTATCAGTACAAATTCATAAGTACGCTTAACCTCCCCTATAAAAAAATAGAGGAGGCACTGGCTTAACGTTGGTGAACGAGGAACGTCGAAAGCACCATAGGGACTGTATGGTAACGCATTGTACGACATAATGTTTGTGCTCACATTAGTACAAAGCGCAGACGCCAGTTTTGTACAAGAAAAAATTGCCACAGCACAGGTAGTGGCTTAACCTTTAGTGTCCTTGCAATCCTTTCCGCAACCACATCCTAGCATCCATTTCCCACTGCCTCGCTATATCACACTACACTCATAGCACGGTAACCTCCAGTTTATTTTATAGGAACACAAAAATGTGAAAATATGCTCCTTTACTAAAGGTGTAATGTGGTTTCACCTTTAGTAAAGGAGCATATCTTCCCATTTTTAATGGCGGAAGCCATTTTAGAATAGCATATACGCAATATATCCATTGGAATGTCGCAGTGTTATTGTGTTTACATTGTCATTCTTTATGCAATAACATTTTCATGGACTTGTAAAGCTGAGATCAAATGGAAGCTTGATGGTATTTTACGACTCGCTGTTGTCCATGCCGTGCTGCCGAGCTGACGGCCATGTCGGCCAGTTCGTTTACAAATATGTGTTTGTGCACTAACACATGAAACAACCTGACCTGATGAGAACATTTGTGTAAGCGTGAAATAGTGTTTTTATTGGTTAGGATTCGCGTGGCCGTCTCTGAGGGAAGCAATCTCTTGGAAAAGGGAGAAGCAATCACAATATATGTGTACATGTTTGTCGCGTTTGCCATTATACAGGTATACTTCAGCGCTTCCGCAAGAGCAACCACCTGGTAGAGCAAGCGCCAGAAGCGGGCGTAATGCGGAACTTGGAAACCTTGTGCACACGGGACGTCTGATCCAGAGAGACGAAGGCAGCTCCAGCTCCTGTGGAAGTGTACGATCCATCAATGTAGATATGCAAAGCATTCTGTGTGGTGAATGCGTGGGCCCTTGCTGTGGTGAATTTTATAAATGGGTGTCTGTATTTTTAGGAAGACCATGTGGGAAGTGTATGTGTTCGGGATGATAAGTTGAAGTATGACAAAGGGTGATGTTTTTCTGTGTGAACAGGAAAAATTCTGCGGCTAGTCAACTCAGTTCTAATGGTAGGGGTGCGCAGTTAGAGCCTATGAGCAATGCCGATGTTGCTGTGTAATACGCGCCATTTAAGGCGTTTAACATGGATCATTGTAACGATGACACACGGGCAGTTAAGTATGCAGTTCGTAAGGCAGAACAAGGGGATTATTACCTTAATCATAGTGGGCAGGATGACCTGTCTGTGGATGCGTCTTTTTACTGCATAGGACGTACTGCCGCGCTGACGTTTAACCGTTTCATTAGAGCACGTTAATTATATAGGTGCGTGTGATGACCACAGGAAAATTATTCCGCAGTGGCACCCGAGTGGAAAAGCGTTGGGCCACTTTATGCTACCCCAACGACGCCGCGAGTTAGGTTTAGCTCTCTAGAATTGGCGAGCTGACGCGTCAAATGGCAGTAAGGCAAACGGCGTAAAATGCTCTCGCAGAGTCAGCGCTGTGTACCAGATTGGACGACGCGCTGGGGTTAGCGTATAGGTGACTCGGGTGTTTGGGGAAACAATGCGCGGAAAGCAGTACTTGAATGTAGGCAATGTAAACACCCTGGACTAACACAGCAGAATTGAGACCACGCTATTCGTCGTCAAAGTAGGTCAAGCTAGCAAGAAGAAACACCTGATTCACGTGTCCATGCTACTGCTGTGTCAGTTATGAAGGTATACACTGCACCTGACAAGCATGGGTTAACAATACTTGACAGCTAACGTAAGAACGACGAAAAAGTATACATATATATCTGGGATCATTCGCACCCGTTGTAAACCATTCATAAGTTCGAACGAGAGAAATCGTAACATGAGCTTGAGGCATATACTGAAAGTTGGTAAAGAACAACACCAAAATTTTGCCGTCATGCCCCCTACAAGCCCTCCAGCTTAGCGGAGCGATGTGTTCAAGTTTAGCAAAACGTTTTGTTGGGCTCGTTGGTTCATTACTTCTAGAAGGAAGAATTGTAGCGCAAAGAAACACACGGAGAGACAAAGAGCACAGACTAGCGTTTTGTCTGTGCGTGTGTTCCCTCGCGCTACAATTTTCCCTTCAAATGTTCAAGTTCCCCGGTACAATTAGTAGTAAGTGCGCAATGAGACACACGCAATGGCGCAGCATACTTGTGCGTACGAACACTAGTTCTTTCAAAAGAGCATGAACACGCCTATCTGCTATCTCATCCTCTACTGGCTCGTATAGCATTCTTGTGGAATCCTTCTTCGCAAAATGTGTTATTATGGGTGAAAGTGAAATGGTCAATTATTGCCATCACCATCAATAGCCATACGTTTGCTAGTGCGTCTCTCAGCAACGTAGAGGAAGAGGAGGAACATGGTGTCGGAGAAACTTGTAGACGGTGAGCGGCGCCATTAGGCAAACGTAATTATCCAGCATGGGTGCTATCCCCCGTTACGATATTCGCATTGCTTAAGCAAAACATGAAAATCACGAGCTTTACACAATGCCATATACACACACATTAGCAAAGTATGACATCAGAAATTAGTAGTCCTTCTCCTTTTGGCGAAACGAGCCGAAGCAATGGACGGGTTCTCCGTGCTTTCGTTATTTCTTTTAAAAGCGGAGCTGTTAGTCAAATTATAAAGAACGCGACGGTATGCATCATTAGTTCTGGCAATCAAGAGTGCGCGTGCACTTCTACACAATGCCCTATCTGAGGCGTTCGCACACTCCCTTGTTTCATCTCTTGCACTAATGCCCTAAGCCAATTATACACAAGCCAAGCTGCGGCTGGTGAACGCGGGCTGTTTTTTTTCTCTTGCACTAATGCCGTCAGCCGCCTACTACACTACCGAAGCTGCGGCTGGTGGGCGCATGTGTTGCACTTGCAAGCAGAAGAAGAACAGAAAAACAAATACCAAATTGGCTTCAGACACGGATGATCCATTTGGCATGGTCATGTGGACATAGAAAGCCAAATAAAATTAGCGCGCTACCACATATAAATATCTGCTCTGATAACATTAGATATAACAAAATGTCTATGATAGTGTAGAGTATGAGATATTATTACACCAACTAAGTAGTTGCCATTTACATAATTATATAGTCAGCTGGTTCCAGATGGCTTTAAATGACAGCCACTTTATTTGTTCTTTGAGAGGTCATGCTTCTAGCCGACATCAACAGTCACAAGGGGTTCCTCAAGGAGCTGTGACCTCCGGTCTGCTGTTTAACGTGCTGCTTAATTTCATCCCCAGCCCTGAAAATACATACATCTACGTGTACGCAGATGACATCGCGTTCTTAGCATCAGACAGTGACGTACACTCTGTATATAATCGTTTGCAAACTAATATTTGGGCAATAGAACACTGGTTAAAAGTAATTCACATGTCCCTCAAAGTTGCTAATAGCTTTATCATGGTGTTTCCATTAAATGGCTCTGTTAATATAAAGATTACTCCCAGACTCGAGCCTATTGCACAACTGGACATGGTAAAATATCTAGGAGCGATTTATGATAGCCAGCTACTCTGGGTGTTCACACACAAATTACATTGCTAAGAAAGGAGTGCGCGGGCTTGCCGTGCTGCGCAAAATTAGCAACAATCGTTCACGTACGCGGAGGGACACGCTTGTCACAATATACAAGACTACGCGCGCCTTGTTATAGAATATGGCCGCCTGCTGTATTCGGGCGCTCCCAAGTACAAGTACGATCCTCTAATTCAGTTGCCATAGAAAGGATACATAGACTAGGAAAGCCTAAATCTAACAAATGTAGACCGATAATCTTGCGGCTTGCCGATCATCGTGACAAAATAACCGTATTGCAAAACTGTTACAAGCTAAAAGGCAGCAATTACTCTATAGGTGAGGTCTTCTCAGCCCGCATTCGTAGCATAAGGAAGAATCTGTGGAATTATGGTAAATCAAGAAAGGAAGCAGGAGAAAAAGTGACCTTAAATTATGACAAGCTCCGGATTAACGGTGAACTTTTTTCCTGGGATGAGGAAAAAAACGAAGCTGTTCCCGTGAGCCATGATGCAAACGCCTATGCAAAACAAAAAAACCAGCAAGGCGAACTGCAGAAACTACGGCCCCGCAAAAAGAAGTAACCTTCATCAATCTAAACGCGCGTAGTCTACTGAACAAATCTGACTTGCTTGAATCTTTATTACTGGAACTAGAACCAGATTTTATTGCAATTACTGAAACTTGGCTATCAAGTGACATTCATGATCAGGAAATAGGTAGCCCAAACTACGCGATCATACGGAAAGACCGACCCACACGTGGTGGTGGCGTGGCTATCTTTATCAATAAAAAGCTATCTTTTAAGGTTCTTCCAGATGTTGAAGGCGTAGAAGCAATATTTTGCAAATTGTTGATAGGTTCACGTGCTATCACTGTGGGTTGTGTATACCGTAGCCCCTCTGCTTGTAGTGACGTCATTACTTCACTTTGTAATTATATGCAGAGTCATGTATCAAATGCCAGACTATCCTTCTTGGTGATTTTAATATGCCAGATATAGATTGGAAATCTATGCAGTTCAAGTCTGACAGCTCGCAACTAATATGTGATCTAATGCTCAATTTCAATTTACATCAGATAGTGACCCAGCCCACCCGAGTACATGCATCATCATCAAACATTCTTGATTTAGTTTTCTTAAGTCATCATTTCTCGCACGACACTACTAAAGTAGAAATTATGGAGGTCATCTCAGATCATGACTTGATTTACTGCACTGTAAGTGTGACTGATACCAGATTTCATCAGCAGACATTGCTTTATTATCCTGACTTTACCCATGCTGATGACACAAGCATAATCGACTGTCTTTCTTTCGAATACGATTCATTCGTAGCACTCTCACATAACCTATCCACTGACATCGAAACAACTTGGAGTAGATTTGCAGTCATCGTGACGTCATGCAAAAAACGCTACGTACCGATCAAAAAGAAGAAAACTAGGCAACTAAACCCCTGGATAACACGCGACGTAATACATGCGAAACGAAAGGTAAAAGGATTAAAGAAAAACTGAACTTCAAAAAACTAATCTAACCAAACATGATCTGACTGTAGCCGTTAGTCATATGAGAAGTAAACTAAAAGATGCTAAAAATAATTACTTTGCAAAGGTACTTCCCACATTTTTGATAAGCGCTCCAAATAAGTTTTGGAAGTATATAAATCCAAAGAAAAATGACGAGCCCACGCGTTCTTCTGAAGACAACAACGATCTCGTCAACTCTTTCAACGATTACTTTCAATCTGTTTTTACTGTAGATGTGGTCCTACGAAAACTAAGTACTGCAATCTCATCAGTTGTAATATTCACAGGTTCTTTATGTACAGCTCCTATGCTGCAAGCAGTGATTCACGGATATTACGTACTTTTTATTCCCTTGTCCTTAGTCATTTAACTCTGATTAGATTAGTATTGCTGCCTGGCCACAAAGGAATTATAATTAATGAAATGGCGGACAGCTTGGCGAGAGCACCTCTTAGCGGTCCAATTGTGCCACGAATACCATCAGCAGCGCTCATAACTGCTGCATGGTTTAGACGGAGAAATGCAAGGCAAGAATCAAGTGATTCATTATTAACTCATTTAAATGAATATCGACAGCTCTTATTCCCTTGGAATAGACATTCACCTCTACAAAACTTGAAGTTGCTTTTATGAAATTATGCTGTCGAACCCTAAACCTAAACTTACATGCATAGAGCTTGCCTGGCCCCGTCGCTTTTGTGTCCATCTTGTGGTGAACACGAATCTTTAGACCATTCTTTCCTAAATGCAGTCGTTTTTCTTCATTACCAAAACAAACGTAGCAAAGGCTATTTTCATCAAATTGGGTTGTACTTCTCTGTCGCCAACATTCTTTCTTTTGGAAACTCCCCAGTAGGACATTCTCGTGGAGATGTATGGTCTAGTGTTGCAAAATTTGTAATTGATTCAATACGATTCTATTTCTAAATTCGTACTCTTGACTATTAAATTCATTCAGATTATGCTATTCTGATTGACATCTCACAGCACTACGCAGCAAGCCCTTTATATTTACGTATCTTGGATAATCCCCCATGGTGGGAAGGCACCAGAATTAAGGCTACGACAACAACAACAACCACAACAACAAGAAGAGTGCGCGTCGATGTGCCCGGTGTCCATCGTCCAGAAAACCTAAGACGTGTGCAGAACTTCGGGTCACGAGAGCATATGCCCTCTAGTGGCGTCCAAGCAGCTCTATTGAATAGCATAGCCATGCATGCTCTAGAATAGCAAAGGGGTGGGGCGGCGTCAATCCGGGACCAAAGGCGACGAGTTCCGCGCCTGCCACCATCTCTGGTTCGACGCTAACATCTTCATACTGAGCTAGCTCGGTGGAAAGCATTGAGAAGCGTTCGCTGAGCCTCCCACTGCTTCGCGAGGCTTTCAACAAAAGTGTTTTATGCCGGCGTCTATCAAGAAATCAGTGACGTACTTCCTGCAGCGAAAGTGGATCTTTGAGAAAATGAACTTGCATTCACTCTGAAAAAGTTTCACCCAGGCGGATTCGAACCCACCTTACACGGAGATTTGACGAAAGCTGCTGGATGCTTTACCGATACATCACGGCAACAGATTGGCAGATACACCACCGAACAGATTGGCCTTATATCTTCACTACAGCCTTGAGAAGTTGCGTTTAATAGTCGTCCGGTTAAAGCAAAGATGTTTAGTACAGTGAACTATGGTGTTTAACAATTCGGGCCGGCAGTCAGCGCTTCGGTAGTGTTCGTGCCTCGACCGCCGAGGAAGTTAGGGCGGTTTTAGGGCCGTGGCGGCGTCGTGACGGCGCGTTCCAGGGGCACAGTAGGAACGTGGCCGCTGGAGAATTGGTTTTGCGTGGCCAGGTGTGTGGAGTTCTGATGCCGCGCACTACCCCAGGCTCGCAAAGACGGCCGTCGACAAGCAAATGATTGGCCTATCGTTGCAGTGGGCTGTGTTTTCACAAAACGATCCGCTGAAAACCCGTTGGGTTTCTGTTTGAAGGCGTCATCGTTTGCGGGCGATCGTCCTTTATTGCAGGCGTGCGCAGTGTTCTGGCGCGTGCAATTCAGTGTTTGTAGACGAATGTGAGCCGCTCGAAAACTTTCTCTTGTGTACAACTGTCGAGAATCCCTGCGCCGTGTTGAGGTGCAGCTTATGTCTAGTTTTAACGAGTTCACATGTTCTCAGTACCCAAGCCATCTCCCGCCCCTCGATTTCGCGAGGTTGCCACTTATGTATTCCGCAAGTTAACGAAGACATTTTAGGGGCGAAGCTCCTTAAAGCGGCACCCGTTCGTCCCTCGTCGTAGTCGTAGTAGTGCGTAACCAGTCTTACGCTTTGACGTCCAAGGTGGTGCCGGTGGGAGATTTCTCCTGTGCGTTGTTGAACAATAAAAAATTCGCAGCGTGCGCGTTAACTAAAAGCCGAATTCTTCTGTCTCTCATTTCCCATTAGCAGCCATTTCGTGCGTCCCCGATGTATGTAGTAGTAGTAGTAGTAGTAGCTAGTAGTAGGTAGCCACCGGCGCGTGCCTGCTGGAGCGCACGCACGCGCCGAGGGCGAGCGCGTGGCACCTGGCGCTCGCCCTCGCCGCGAGCGCCGGGAGCCACGCGCTCCCCGGCAAACTCGACACTGCCCCGGCAAACGCGAGAGACAACGTTGGCGCAGGCAGCGTCTCCTAGCGAGTTTCTTGATTGAGAAATACCGACTGCTCGCGTTGGAGAAGCGTTCACCGGCAAAACCAATATATATATATAACACTGGATCTTGACTTGCAATGAAGTGCCGGTGGGAGATTTCACTTGTGCATTGTGCATAGTTGAACCCTGAGGATTCGTAGCATACGCGTTAACTAAATTAATCCGGAACTCGGCACGATCTACGATGCACATCCCGAGCTTCGCCCACTCATCATCATTCACTCCGTGGATATGCTGTAATTTTTTTCACTTTCGTGTTATGCAGATTCCTTGCCAGATGGAACAACCACATTTGTTTCGTTCCTTCCTTATTTCTGTATCGTTCATTTCCTTCTTTTCTCTTGTTGCCTTCTTCTCCCTATTTCTATGTGTCGTCCCTTCTGTTACTTTTTGTTTTGTTTTGAACTCGAAAGTGTATTATGCCGGGGTCCACCAGGACCCCATACGTCACTACCGGAACGGATATGATGCGGTAAACATATAAGAACCAAAAATGAAAAACATTCATAAAAACTCCTGTTGATGCGCTGGGAATCGAATTCACAGCCCCCTCCCCACGACGAAAGGTGCCCGGTGCATTACCACTGCGTTAACACCGCGCATGCTCGATGCTGTACGAACGCGCCTTTCTAAACATGTTCAGGCACAAAAGAAACAAGGAAGAACGTAGAACCAGGAAAGATACAGACGAACGATCTTTTCTGTATCTACGCTTTTCCTCCTTTCCTTTTGTGCCTGAACTTGTTTAGCAATTTAAGTCACCAACTAACCCGAAAACGAGTGCTTCTTAAATGCGCCTTCTTGTCTCGCCCAGCTCTGCGCGTGCACAACCAAGCGCACATGGCCTGGAACGGTGCCGCCATCCAAGAGAGGAACGATGAATCACTCAGCTTGACTTCGCCTCTCCTGGATATGGCACTATTTCAGCCGCGTTCCAAGGTCCGCTTTTATGAACGCTTGCAGAGCCGCTTCGCACAAATACGAGCGTATATGCGCTGATAGCGCAGCGGAGGAGCACCGGTCACCTTTTAGGGGCGAAGCTCCTTATGGCATCACCTGGGCGGTTCTCGGTTGTCGATGCATCCTGCGTAGCATACAATGCATCGATGCATCCTCCCTTAGCATACAATAGATGGACGCTGTCCCATAGAGATTCATGCAAACTGCAGTTGGGTGACGATACACTAGATGGCGCTGTACGCATTCTGTGTCGTCATCTCCATTTCTCGTCTCGTTTCCTAGATGGCGCTATCCCATAGAGATGTGTGCATCTTAAAAAAACTCCGAAAGTTGTGTCCGAAGCGCGGAATCGACCCAGGGTCCCCTCGCTTCCGAACGCGCGGCGCTAGCCACTACGCCACGAAGCTTTTTTTTTCTTTCTTTATTGCCATTCGACATTCTTACCCACTACGCCACGAAGCGCACGTAGATGCATGCACCACGATGCATCCACTACGCCACGAAGCGCACGTAGATGCATGCACCATGATGGCACTAAATACGCAACATTAACGAAAGACTGCGCGTTTCTAACGCGTTTGTGCTAGCGCGTTACGGCCCGTGTAAGAAGCTGGTGTAGGACGCTGAGGCCTCTCCGCCTTATACTCTCTCAGCAGTCATGTGATAGCGTCGGCAAACGCGGTGCGCGTTCCGGCCGGTGTAAGGGGCTGCGTAAGACGTCTTTAGATGATGATCGACTGGGCGAATTACACGGAAGGTTCACGGTTTGCCGATGATTCCCTCCGGAGCTTCGCCCAGTCATCATCATTCACCCCGTGGATATGCTGTGATTTTTTTTTTTGTGGGTGGCGTTTTCCCGCCGACTTATCTTCGAATGTGATAGGAACAAGAAAACTGCTTCGTTAGGCGCCAGAGTGCGGCAGCGACGTTGACATGTCAATGTGGCGCAAGTAAATATGACTGATATTCTTGTCGCACGGCATTTACTACGTAATGTGCCAAGTCATTAGGTAAACTACTTCAATTACTCTTTCTGTTATGGAGGCGATGCGTGAACGTCGCTTAGTCCACGCAAATCGGTGCAGTACCAGCGAAACACCGATAGCGTTGGGCAAGTTGACTTCGATGTAACAATAAACATTAAAATTGTAATGCGAAGGGACATACAGACAGACAGACAATGAACTTCAATGAATCCTGAGGAGCTACGTAAGGACTCCCGAGCGGGAGGCCGTTGTAACCGCTGGCCGCACCCACGTGGAGGAAAGAACGCCATGACGCTCCGCCCTTTCATGGGCTGTCTGGATGCGAAGGGAGATTTCACTTTTTTCTTCGTTTGCCGAGCGTGCACTTGCTACAGCCCGTCTACTGCTTCACGCATACATAAGCCCGCTTTAAAGTGCACGCATGGTGTACAGACTGTTTCTGGATCGATAATTGTGGCAGTCTCGCAACACGCTGGTCTATGGTTTGAATCCCCAGCCTGACAAGTAATTTCGGTTTTCAATGTACCATATCACGAAATAAAACCGCAATTTCATGTTCTCGCACGCTGAACCGTGAATGTCCGAGTCCGTTCGCCTGATGTTCTCCCAAGCCAACGAGCACAGATTTAATCTATGTTCTTCTATTTGCAGTGCACATTACTACTCGAAGCCAAAGAGGAAAATTAGGCGCGCTCGCAATAGTGCTGCGTTGATGATGATTTGTTCTGTACGCATCAACGGCGTCAGAATTCAGCCAATCAAAGCGTCGCTTCAATATCAATTTTCTTGTAATGTGTCCCAAAAGCTACCCTTACGCGGGGCATGCTGTACACAGCTTGATATTATTGTGTGCTCTCTCATTCTTTTGTATAGGTGACATTCTAGTCATGCTTCTCCGCCTCGTCCCGCACTCTTCTTCTCTTCAATTGTCTGCTTTTTTTGCTTCCTTTTCTTTATTCTTGTTGTCACCGTCCTGTGCTTCCTTCTCGTCTTCATTTTAAGCAGTACGCCTTTGTAGTCATATTCGGAATCATCATCGTCCTCTCTTCGTCTTCATATTTTCCGTCTGCGCTGGCGTCGTCATTTCCTCTTCTCCCTGTTTTTCTTCTGTAGTCTGCCCTGCGCCTTCTTCTTCGTCGTCGTCATCTCTACTTGCTTTCTTTTTCTTCCTCCTGTTCCTTCTTACTCGTCTTCTTAAATGTAACCCCAACCGGTGACTGCCTGAAACACCACTCCTACCATAAAAAAGCCATGGCTGAAGAATGTAGCGGTCCGGCCTAGTTGGTAGTGCATCATTTGTAGCATCTTAGCGCAGAAATCGCGCTATAATGATAAAGGTCTTGTCCAATTATTTTCGCTAATTTCCCGCGCTACAGCACTAAAGAGCATGGCCCTGAACGCACAGTCAGGTGCGTGCTAGCACAGCTTCTATTCAGCTGCGTTCAAACGCGCAAGGGCGCGGATTTTTTTTTTTTCTTAGGGAAGCTGATAGCGATTACGGACACTGACGGCGGCGGGGCTAGCGGCGGAAACATCCGCCACCAATTTCGACCATTGTAACGAGGTTAAGTTGTAAAAGGCAGTTATATTTCTTGAAAGCCTGTGTTTGCGCTACTCCGTCTAGCCACCTTAGAGCTCTCACGTGATTGCATTTGACAAAGGTAACTGCCCAGGCAGCACGCAACGTAGGGCCGATATTGGTTTTATGGCGGCAAAGTTCGGCCCATCCACGGCCTAATGTTGCCGACAGCGAGCCAGTATCGGCCACGCCGCCGTCAATGACTGGCAACGTCGGGCTACTATAGCCGCTGCCCCGCCGATATCGGCAGGCCGTCTACTGTAATCGGCAACATGGGGCCGCTTATGCCGCGTTACTGCCGACATCGGCTGAGGCGATGGCTTTCAACGGCAACTATGGCGCCGATTTTGCCTTTCTACAGACAATATGGGCTGGCCGACGCCATTTATCGGCAACACTGTGCCAAGTATGCCACCTTAAAGCCCCCGTCGGCTAGCCGATAACTTTCTCCGGCAAATGTGGCGCCGATTTTGCCGCTCATCAGAATCACCTGAGGAATGGCGAATTTGGCGCGATATTTGCCCAGGAAGATTATTTCACAGCAGACATTGAGTCATTTCTGTTGTCCTGGAGGCAACGTCGACTACGCCGCAGCCTTTCATGGTTGATATCGGCCGGGCCTCTTTGGAAGCCTGCTGTATATAACAATAGAGATCCGATCGACACAAGGATGACCGAAATTCACTTGAGAAATTCGACGTAAGAATAAGATGTTGAGCTTCATATATTCATGTATACGCGTTTCAGTGCCGGAACATAGCGCACGTGCGTTTTGAGCAGCATATATGACACTATGTTCGCGCGCATTGTTTTTAATAAGCAGGGCACACAAAAAACATGCATATAAACTATTCATATATACATCTATAGGCTGTTTTGCGGGAACTTAGCGAAACAGGCTGGCGCAACAGTTAACATTAGCCAGAAGGATCGACAAGCATGGTGGAAAATTATCTGACAGCGCGCATGTCAGAAAATTTAGATTCATAGAAATTGAACTAGTTCGTGCATACATCGATGGGCATAACCAGCACTCATATGTTCAAACAAAGATAAACAGTTGCAAGCGGCGCTCTACTACTGACATTTAGCAACCTATGGAAGGAAAAGGCATATGGAGGTAACAGCGCGTGGACAAAAAAAGGTCTAGCGCCGACTTTATGGTGCGCTGAAGCGGAGATAAACTCGCCACCGGCGTTATACTACTGACATTTAGCAACTTATGCAAAAGAACGGTATACAGAGCTAACATTGCGACAGCGAGGAGACAATACTGATCTAGTGCTAGCTCTATAATGAGAGGACCATGAAATAATAGATCCATTTGTATTGCAAATTCAAATGAAGTGCTCTTGTCAAGACCACGACATTTGCGAAAAAAGCAAATACGAAAAATACCAAGCAGTGATATGGCAAGCATTTTTCATCTCAAAGGTGGCAAACAAATGCACACACCTATAATTGATATAGAGAGAGCTTTTCTGGTGAGTTCTACTAGAGTGTATCTGATCACAGAGTGTTCTTGTGCAGGCGATCTGCGTATCTTATGTTATATAAAAACAGCAAGCATGCACTGAAAAAAAAATCAGTTGAAAATCAAAGCTCTCTTCTGTTCCCTGGTTGCTTCATACGTTTGAGCAGGGTTACAGCATAAACCAGCCGTCCTAAGTCAAGCTGTTGTTGACCACGTGGCCCTCCACTACATTTCATCAGTGCGTTCGCGAAACTAGTGCAATCCTTTCAAAAACAGCTCCTGTACAGCGCAACGCATGTATCGCAGCTCGCATAAGCTCAGCAAAAGAAAATAATTGTCTACTGGTCGGGTAGACAATGCACCTCCATGCTCTCTACTACCACGCAGATACAATAGGCTAATAATTCCTTAATATGTCCACGCCATTGCGTATAATTCATGCTTATTTTGCTTTTTTGTGTAACGTCCGTTTTTGCGTTCTTTCCATACATATCGAATTCGTTTACACATCGGCCATCGGTTACGTTGTACTGGTTAAATGAGCAGAATATATCGAGCTTGAGTGCATGCTCTGTGCAGTGTGTCGGATTTATCACTGGCGTTCGTATGAGACTATGGCGTTGATATAAGCACACATGTGCGTATTCTGATATTTTAACAACTCATTTATTTATAACCAATAAGGGCAAAAGAAGGGCGCGTAGAGACAGAGTCATCGCAGTATTTCTTGTCGTGCGGAAAGGCAGAACGTGCATGTCTTTCGTGCGCTGAAGAAAATGGCAGGAATTCAAACAGAATGACGGCGCCGTGCGTCCTCGCTACGTTTGTTGCGTGCAGTGCAGCATTTCGCTCTCGTTTTTAGCTATAGTGGGTGGTTCAGTCTCTGCGAAATCCTGTGTTACAAGTAGCTGGCAAGAGAACACATGCGTGCCAGCACACGCCACAGGCTGCACTGAGCTGCACTTAACAAATGCAGTCCCGGCGGGTGTCCCCGCCATTGTGCAAAAATGTTTGCCCCACAGACATGCTGTCTCCCACGTTTTGAGACAGCTACAAAAAAAAAAGAAAGCAAGAAAAACGAGCGTGCTCTGCGGAGAAGCAACCTAGCACGTGCTAAGCCAGCAGCAACTAAACATAAAAAAAAGTGTGTGGGGAGGGGGGCGCGCGTCCCCTCCCGAACTGGCCACCTTTGTCACGGCCCCCTCCGTGAACATCCATTGTGCTCATCTGCAGTTTGCAAAGAATGTGGTTCTGAACCTGCTTTTGCTGGCGTTCGCTGCCTTCCGAGGGGGAAACCACGAGGAACTCTCTCCGCGCTCTCTCGTCGCGGCTGCATCGCTACCAACGTGCAAGGTGTAAGAACGAGTTTCAGCGGCTGCACGCAGTCTGTCCACGCGTTTATCGTTTTTCATGTACCGCATTTATCGATCATTCAAGTTGATTGCGCGATTCCTTGGCGAGTGTACCTCCTAAGACAATGCCCATCCCAACTGTGACATCGGTTGTATATGAACACAAGCCTGTGCCTTTTGGTGAGACTACAGTGTCGTCGCCGAATTTGTATTGCGGACTCACAGCTGAAGAGTGCAGAGCGGATGCCAAAATTCGGTAAGTTGCTGGCCAGTTTTCAAAATGGGATGTGGCACATATTGTTGTCATGTGGAAGCACCGGTTCCACTTTATATATTATTTGTGTCGTGAGGTGCGTAGGCTCTTTATTTTCGAATAAAGAGCCTACGTACATTGTCCCAAAGCAGTTTTATTTCATGTAGTTAATCCTGTGCTTGTATCAAACGCCCTTTGTGTGGTGACTTGCAGTTCTCGTCTCGTAACATTTTCTTTTCTTGCCCGTATTTTTAAAGGTAATGTGATACCGAACACGCGCTCCTTGGTGCCGGACATGTGCGGCAGTTCGGCACGCGATGGCATTTTTAATGTAGCCTTGAAAAGAGGTTCCTTCTCTAATATCTGCTTATAATGCACCTTACACCTATCATTTAAGAACATTTTTTGCCTAACGACCCCATCCCTGGGGTGTGTCGTGTTAGCTCACGTCTACATGTTTTCCTTTACGATGTATGCCAAAAATATTAAATTTATTATAATGCAAGATGCACCTATTTCAAGTAATGTGCCGCTTTTAAAGTTGCTTTGCAACAGATCCTTTACTCACGTTTTTTCCCCCTTGGGTATCTAAAGCGACACGACACCAAGATCTCGGGGTTGGATATTGAACATAGATTCATTATATTTAAAAGGACGACATTGTTTTGTTATTTTCTAAAGTAGTGCCCGATTATGAATGTTTCTTACATTTCTTGTATTTCCGCGTTTGTTCATGAGTCGCACATAAGTTGCATGGAATTATAGTATAGTGCTGATGTGCTCCACAGCTGTGCTAATTTTCACGCCTTTTCCCGCAGGTTCCACCCTTGCCGAAGCTTTTCCACTACGACGGTGCAACACGAGAATAGCATATTATCAATGCAGAGTTCACAAAATAAATGAAATAGTGCTTTTCCCTATAAACCTCTCTTGTTGTGTTATTTGTTTTGGTGAGAACGCATTAATAGAAACTACAGAGGATCCACTTAGCCCCACTTATTACTGTGTTAATAAAGCTTTCGCGTATGCATGAGAGGCACATTTACACAAACTACTGTTGGTCCTTTGAAAATGTGAAAACAAAAAATAAAATTATCGCAATCCAAACGGCGCGACACACGTGGGGTAAACTACAAACACCATAGTGGCTGTGAACGGTCGCGCAAGGGGTTTCCCGATGTCGGCGGGGCCGACAACACGCCAAAAAAGCCTGAATGCCCGCAACATCGGCCAATGCTACCTAGCCAAATCCGACCCATTCTGGCTGGCCAAATTTGACCCATTCTGGCTGGCCAAATTTGACCCATTCTGGCTGGCCAAATTTCGCCCACGCTGGCTGGCCAAATTTCGCCCACTCTGGCTGGCCAAGTTCGACCCATGGTGGCTTCGCCACAGTGGCGCCATTCTGGCTGGCCGTCATCGGGCACATGTGGGTGAAAGTAGCGCGAGCGCGATTTGCCGACTTAGGCCCGATATCGCTGCCGACTTTGGCCGACTTCACGCCTACATAAGTCCTGTGTTGGCGTGCTGCCTGGGTGCAAGCCTCAACCCGTTCGTGGAGGCTTGCGGTTACTTTTGCAGTTACTTGCAGTTACTACCATTGTAGCCATGAAATGGTTTCTTTTCCATACAAACTTGACATGCCGAGTCCGCCAAGGGTTCTCTTATTAGACGGTTGTCATTTTACGTAGACGCTTCGCGAACCTACCGTGGTACTATTTTGTGCAATCTTACGCGTCCTTTCATTCAGATCACCACCACCATCCTATTATCAGGAAAGGTCAAATTAAACCATTAGTGACTCCTTGCAGTTCCACAGGACCGTTATCTTTCATTCTATTACCCGTATTTGACCTATTTAAGCTGGGTGTCTGAAAAGACGCAAATTATATGAATACGAACATTCGTGTCACGTTTTCTATAACAGTTGGTGGTTAGCTACAGTAATTGTTCGTCATGGCAAAAAATATGTAAATAAAGAGTAGGTCCTGCACACTTGCTTCGATTCGAAAGCGAAGTTTCAACTTTAGAGCTCCCTCTTAGGATATGGCGCGCCTTAATTCGGGTGCAGCGAGTCCTAGCACTCAGCGACTTGTAAACAAAATTCAGCCACAGCGAATGGCTCGCAAGAGGGCGCGCAAAAAGCGCTCGGTCGAGGATGTGCGGGGCACGCGAGGGAACGTAAGTGTTTTCAATCCTCCTCGTGCTGCAGTTTACCCTTTGTGCTCAGCAAACTCTCCGAAAAGAGATGGGCACAAATGCAATCTTTCCTTACTCGAAAGGTTGACTCGCTTAAATCACTAAAAGGGTCGCTTTTCTTTCTCCCTAAAGCGATTAAAGGAGCGAAGTGCGCGCACGGTTTTTCAGGCCTTTCAAAACAGGCTTTCAGGTTTCCGTCCTGCCAATGACGCACAAAGAAAGAGATATAAATGAAAGTACTTCGAACAAATCAGCGTTGCGTACCTAGACTGCACCAAACGGAAAGAAGAAATTGGATACGAGGAGTAAGACGGCGAGGATGCGAAAGCGTACGCGTCCGTCGAGGTAGCGTAGTGGTTACAGTACTCGGCTGCCACCCACAAGAACGCTGGTTCGAACCCGGCCGCGGCGGTCGCATTTTCGAAGGAGGCGAAAATGCCGAGAGGCCCGTCTGCTGAGCGATGTCAGTGCACGTTAAAGAACCCCAGGTGGTCTAAATTTCCGGAGCCCTCCACTACGGCTTTTCTCTCCTTCCTATCTCTTTCACCCCCTTCCCGCACCGCCACGGATGCTTAGTCGTTCTGCCTACATGGGCTGAAGAAATTAGCGTCCTTTCCTAACCGAACCACAGTCATCATCGAGCACACGTCGAAAATGTTTTCCGTATTGTGACTACGGACTGTTGGCTTGCTGGCAGGGAGCACTGCCGTAGCGCGATAATTGCTTTCGCGTAATGCGTGGATAAGCCAACAGTCGCGCAATCGTGAGCTCGGAAACATTCATCCTAAACAGCGGTAGCCTGTGCCTACGCAACTCAAGTAGGTGCCTTTCATCACATCAATTTTTTTTTGGTGCACATATGCGCCTTAATATTTAACTTCCTTCCCCCTAAACGCCATCGGTAAGTGATACCACGCACGTGTTATCTGCCCATGAGCTTTGAGATATCGTACTCTCGTGCAGCGACTGCCAGTGTGAACCAAATAAGTTGATTTAGGTTTACTTTAAAATCGAATATAGCGTAGTAAAGCATAACGTATCTCTATATACAGTGTGAATCACATTTGCCTAGAGCAATTGAGCAGGCTGCTGAAGGCTATAGAAGTGCCGCGTCTCTGTAGTTGCTGGGTTCAAGACACGTTGGATTCGAGCGCCAGAAGGCAGCACGTGGCATGTGTACTCGCGGGCAAACTGGACATCGGCTGGTAAATATGATCAGAAGTGTTCGTCAAAGATGTCTGGTTTTGTTTTCTTTCTTGCTTTTTTTTTGCTTTCTGTCGCTTGTGATGAGCGTGGATGTGCGCCAGCGTCCCCGCGCGGGCTCTGACAGCCTCAAATGATTCAACCTTAGCAATGGTTCCTCTATCAATCTTTCGGCTTCAGTCAGATACGAATGTATTATAGGAACTGTGTTTTCTTTGCTACCTCATCAGCAACGCGGGTTGCTGCTCGCGCAGAAGCACGCAAATAAAAGAAAACGCAGCTTCCATTCACTATCGCTCATGACACAATGTACAGGCTGATAACGCCAACAGCTGCTAGCAGACGTACCACATGCTGGTTGTTGACGATCGTACCGAACGTAACTGAAACCGTGCGGTTGTCGGTAAGCGCCGCTTGCGCAGTCCGCAGACAGCCGTTCGACTGCTCCAAGGAACTTTGATTCAGACTCTAAACCATAACGCCGTTGCGAATTTTCTATATAATAGGTTTGCGTTGATATCGTTGTCATCAAAAAGCAAGCAGAATAAATATAGTCTCGATAAGCGTAGTAAGTAAAGTCACGCATGCTGTTACGACCGGGCTTTCTACCAGGAACGGTGCACGTGGCTGTATGCCTGCATTGCAGTGTCCCCTCCGGAGGGTGACTAATTCGGTCACCCACCAGGCCATCTCTGTTGGGGCTCGACACTGCAGGTGCCCGTGCGCACAGTGTCCCGGGAAACGTATGCCCGACTCGCTTGCACCAGATGCGTCCGCGACAAGGTGGCGCCGCCAAATGTCGCTGCCCACCCGCGGTGTTTGTGCGCGTGTGTGCGTGTGGGTGCGTGTGCGAGCGCTGCAACTTTCCCTGCAGAAGGCAGTGCTCTTGCCCCTTTCCTACTCGAAGCCAACATGGAGAGGGAGTGTGGAGGCGGTCAGTGTGGGCGTCGGAGCGACGACCCCTTCTAACGGGCCCTCATGCCATGATTGGACACCTATGCAAGATGTTCCCGAGCAATGGACTCTTGAGATGTATAAGACGAGCCGCCGAGCTCACTCTCGGCGCTTTTTTGGAATCGCTTTTTGCATCGCTTTTTGCATTATTTTTTCCTTGGACCATCTTACTGTAAATATGTGAATTAAACGTCCTTGAAGTTCACTCTGCCCCGGCTCTCGTCGTCCTGAGACCCGGCACCTACGGGTCGTTTTCACCGCTCACCAGCTCGCTACCCGCTGGCCGGCTCTTGTAGCAGGCCACTCGTAACAATGCACGGTTTCCATAACGAAGATGAAGAAATCCTGTAGATCCCACGCACTGGGGAATCGGTGTCGTGCTAACCAGTCAGCGAGGACATTGCCTTTGACGAATCGTTAAGCATTCATGGAATGCATCCGCGACTGCACGTACAGTAGGCACCCATAGCTTTAACCAAGAAAGGCAGTGGTGTTTCGCCCGAAAAGGAACAGCATGGTAGACGACGCTTTCGGTCGTGTTCCTTTGTGCGCCTTCGCTTGTTACAACTGGTCTGAAGCATTGTTGCCGCTGTAAGAGGCATACACTACGAGCAGTCGATGCTTGCGTAATGCAATTAAAAATGTTGGGGACTGTACCTTGCTGGGAGAGGAGGCCAGCGCATTTGAATCTTTCTAAAATATATGTAGTGTGAATGACTCCTTTGTGGCGCGCAACGATTATTGGCGTAGAACTGCATGGCTATATCGACACGAGCACAGTTGTACCTAGTTATTGTTGGCCATCATGGTCCAGTCAAAGAGAATACGGAAAAGGGCAAGTACATTACGTGAGTAGGGGGATTCGTGCTTTTGCTTAGAAGAAAGCATTGCACCTCAGACTTTTCAGTGCGAAGCCTCGCATCAATCATCCTTGTTGTACAAATTCACACGATTACACAGGATTCATCCGCATACACACGATTCATATGCACGATTAGTGTTTCCTTCATATTATTTCTCTTAGTTACCTTGTTTATTCCTGTTTGTACATTCGTGTGTCCGCCTCCCGCACGGCATTCAAATAGCTCTCGGCAGGTAATGAACAAAACTCTCGCTGTAACAAGCGTCTTCAAGTGGCATATTAGCGTGTAATAATGCCTGTAATATTCTGGCCATAGTCGAAAGGATGAGCTCTGCGACAGATCACAAGACAAAGCCTAGGAATCACACAGAAATTATCAATATTGCGTTCCGGCGCTGAAAGCCATATAACTGCCCTACGCAGACACCATAACGCAGATGCCATAATTGAAATTATATCCAGCCGTCCTTCCAGACAAAATATAAATGAGCCTTGACGCAGCTTCAAATGCACATTACAGGGCATTTCATTCTGTGCATCGTGTGACTTGTTGCTTTTAAGGCGCTCTTCTTTTTACACTCAGATATTCGATACTAGTTTGAAACCATTTTCACACAGCTCACGTGCGAACAAAAGGCTGTTTCAATACGGCAACGTGTTAAGAACACACATAATCACTTTCGTCCTGACCATCATAAATGAACCGATAGACGAGACACCGAAATATCCCGCGTACACTGAAGTGGCATTACCTTTCTTTACTGCAATATTTTCTTATTTACGAAGCCTTGTATTACGTATAGAGGCCCATTTTCGTCAAGGAATTTTGCAAGCCCTTCTCTGATGAGGAAAATGGCCACAAGTGAAGATTACTCTGTACGTGTCTTTTTCTTTTATTCCTCTTTGCTTGTGGTTATTCTTGCTGTTTTACATTCCCTCTTTCTTGCTCCTCATTTGTTAACGTGTTTCTTTCTTTCTTTCTTTTCCTTCCGGCGCTGCATCGGAGAGCATGCAGGTGTTATGGACGTCTGAATCTTGACAAACCCCCGCCTGAAAAGGTGCGCATAATGAACCGACAATGGCTGAATCAATTACAATGGCGGTCTCGCGAACAGCAGGTTCGTTCTTCAGCCCACAGCCCCACGAGCAGCTTTCGTTTTCAGTCCGCATTTGTCTTCAGTCAATGTTAATATCCAAGGCGAAAGAGGAGTAGCTACACGCGCACTCTTTTCACGATGAAGAAGGTTTTTTTTATATGCCATTGACGCCTTCGCAAGTCAGCCAATACGTCCGTCACTTGAAAAATTTGTACTCCTGACTCGAAAGACGTGAGCCCGATACCGGCAGCGGTGGTTGTATTTCAGATGGAAACAAAAATTATAGAGGTACCTATGCGATATCACTGCACGTTAAAAACCAAGGTCATCAAAACACTCAAATCCCTCTACTAAGACATGTCTGAAGATCGTGACGTCGTACTGGTACGTGAGGCCCAACAAGCTGCCTAATAGTATTAAAGAAGAGGATGTCAACTGCTTGATATCTGTAGTAACAGTAAGATGTCTCGATGACTTTGCATGCACACCACACCTTCCGTGCAAGATGTTTCGTTTAACTAAACTCAAAATCTCTTCACGAAATTCCCGCATCAAAGTTCCTTCTTCAGCAAAACATGACGGCGTGCCAGTAAACGCATGGCCGGTCTTTTTCGTATTAGTTACGGAAGAATGGTCGTCGCCAGCCAGAGAAGGAGTTTATGAGCTCCTGGCCGCGACAGCGACAGCAAAAATGCCATAGACGCACTGAACCTTGCAAATAGGCGGCGCTTCTCTGGGCTGCAATGCGTGCGAAGGGAGCTCACCGGGAAAGCAGAATGGAGGATGAAATGCCGAGTTTCACTATAGCCCAGTTGGCGAAAGTTCGCAGAGTGTAAGCTATTATTACGCCGTCGGGTGATGTCACGATGCAGGCAAGACGCCGACGTGCTGGAATCCACCAAAAGACTGTACGTGCAAAAAAGGCTACGGCGGGTTGCAGTAGAGAGCCACTGGTCTTAAGTGTCTCAAGCCAGCTATCGATCTCTATACGTGGACAAGAAGGTTATGGTGCCTCCTGTGGAAACGCACTTGCCTTTAACCTTAAGCTCTGAAAACCGTCTCTGCAGCTCCGTAACGTTGCGTCCTCAAAATAGGCTTAGATGCTGCTTTCAAGCGAGTGTACCCAGAGAGCCTGAAAGCTCCGAAGGATTTTATAATCAGCAACTACGCGTTATATTAAACACTTATGAGAGAATTATAGCAGTAATGAGCTTGTTATTGTGGGTGTCGTCTCTTGATAGAACACAGTGGATCAGTGGCCAATAAGATATGTATTTCAAGAAAAAGTAACACCTTTTATACGGCAACGAAGAAATTGGGCTGTGGGAATATGACGCTAAGTTCGACATATACCCTACTAAACAACGAAAACTGAAACGCAAGGTTTCATTCCACATAAAAGCAAGCGTGGGGAGCACGGTTTAGAAAAAGTAGTTCAATGAAAAGGAAATCTACCACCGTTTACAAAACTTTATAACAGGGAAACCCATTTTTCTCAGAACGTTTGGTTTCTATTGTACTGTAAAATATTGTTCTAAATTTATCCCAATTTCTAGCCGGAATTTTAAGTATTGCACTCCCAGAGATGTATCGCAATATAGGTCACAAGAGCGGATTCCGCTGTTTTCGAGGTAAGTGATGTATACACAATATTTTCAACTACAAAAAGAAAGAATAAACCTGGATGCCCGAGCTGTGCTTAATTTGACCCGCATTGGCTATAACGGTGGCGTTATTTATTGCTTTGTCAAGCTGCACAACCACCCGCAGCTAATGCAGAATCATGCAGGATACGTGTTACGGCGTTATAAACAGATGTCAACAGGGCAGTAGTTGCCATCACGAGGAAAATTTTGTGGACTCCTTAGCACACTGGACAGTGACTAGGAAAAGTAATTATATTTTAGGGGCGAAGCTCCTTAAGGTTTGGGTCTGTCCGTCCGTTATAGCAGCGCGTTACCTACTAGGAACGCGCTACTAGGAGGGCGCGTGTGGGAGGCGCGCGAGCTCTCTCACTCTTCTATATGCTGTCTTGTGAGAGAGAGAGAGAGAAAGCGAAAGGCGCGCATTGACTATGGAAACGCTCTTTCTTCGATGAACGCTCTACCAGCTCGCAAAGATGGAGAACCCGCCCTCACCCGCGAGAGACAACGTTGGCGCAGGCAGCGTCTTCTAGCGAGTTTGTTGATTGAAAAATACCGACTGCTCGCGCTGGAGAACCGTTCACCGGCCACCCATACATACATACATACATACACACACACACACACACACACACACACTCACATATATATATATATGGTATTTTCAGATTGAAGTTCGATGGGTCCGGTCCAATGTAGGGTCGAAAAGAGACACACGTTCAAAATTCTTGCTTTATTAACGTTTCGGCCGGTGGGCCGGCCTGACGAAGGCCGGCCCACCGGCCGAAACGTTAATAAAGCAAGAATTTTGAACGTGTGTCTCTTTTCAACCCTATATATATATATATATATATACACATAGGCACTGGATCTTGACTTGCAATGAAGTGCCGGTGGGAGATTTCACTTGTGCGTAGTTGGACCATAAGGATTCGCAGCGTGCGCGTTACCTAAACTAATCCGGAACTCGGCACGATCTACGATGAGCCTCCGGAGCTTCCCCCAATCATCATCATTCACTCCGTGGATATGCTGGGATTTTTTTTAATGCCACGATATCCGCGTCTATTCCTTTTTTTTTTCTTTTTGCATCGCCCAGAAGCTTCCTTGTGAGTGCTGGACATGTAACAACTTTTGATATTAGCTATGCAGGACTGCAGCTTCTATGTTCACTTTTCTTTACTTCTTTTGTAGCCAGCTTGCAATTTCACTGATTTAGTAGCCCGGGGTGTGGTATACTCTATTCTGGAAAGATATGGCGCCTGAGAACTCTAAAAACAATTTCCCAATGCATATTTTATGACCCAGATTATGACGAGAGGCGCTGAACGAGCGATGCTGGATACGTTTAACTACCATAAAAGATAGAGAGTGAAAAGGAAGCGTACTAATATAGGAAATTGGCTGCCCATAAAAATGTGAGACGCAAGGCAGAGATAGAGAAATGAAGAGGAAAGGCAGAGAGATTCATCAAGCACGTGCTCGGTTGGCTACTCTGCGCCTGGGAAGGAGCAGATGAGAATAAGACAAGATACAGCAAGGAAGAGCAGGAAAAAATAAACAGGAGGGCAGTTAGTAAGCAGGCATGCACAAAACGCATAGCACTAGGACGGGTGCGTCTTTCACAGGCATTCTTGAGGCCCAGTCGACTTGAGGAAGCACAGCAACGCCTTTGGAGCCTTGGGCATGCATCAGCCCATAGGCCATGCATCCAGGAACTTCTCTAAAAAGAGTGTTCGGTCATCATGGCGGTGGAGCATCGCTTCTAACTCGTTCCGTTGAGGTGCATATTATGTGCAGTGGCAGAGCACGTGGGCGACTGTCTCTTCCGTGCCGCAAAAAGCACATGTCGGTCTGTCCGACATTTTTAGTAGGAATGAGTAGGCACTTGTAAATGCCACGTCCAGCCACATGCAGCGCTCTAATGTTTCTTCGCGGTGAGAGAGTCCTCATGGCAATCGAAGTTGCAAGTCTGGGTCCAGGGATTGCAAACGGGAGTTAGACAGGTCCGGTGAATGCCGCTGTAAAAGCGTGATGTGGCGGACAATGGATTAAGGTTGGGCGCAGCATACGTTCCAGAGAGTTGCATGCGCACCCGTAGCTTTTGTGGGTGAGCCACGCGTGCATCTTCGTCGGTGTTGTCATTACCTGCAGGCCCACAATGGCTCGGCAACCATTGAAATACAATGCCGTGTAACTTCTCGAACGCTTCATAGTAAGTAAATGATGTTTCGTGCACCAGCTGTTCTTGAAACCATCGGCGTCAAGCAAACTGAAGCGGTTCTATTGCTGACATCGAGTGGCAGAAGATGGCCTGGCGGTTACGTGGCTGTTTGACAAGGTACTGGACAGCTCTTTGAAGAGCGGCAAGCTCTGCCTGCAGTCGAGATCTTCAACCTCAAGGGTGTGGCTTCCGATGAAGAATCAGCTCCGTTAGAGCTGCTGTGATTTGTGGAACTGTCCGTGTAAATGTGGACACAGTCACGGTATGCTTCGTGTAAGAGAGAAGCAAAGACCACTGCTTTAGGTCTCTTGACAACAGGTGGGACTTCTTAACGATCCGAGGCGCTAGTAAGCGGAGACAATGCAGACGTCGGAGGCCCCACAGTGCAGACTCTGGGTGGCGCGCTTGCTGAAAGTCAGATGGTAGGGAGTCACAGTGACTCGACACAATAGCACAGAACGAAGCACCAGGCCTCCGCAATGGCAAAATGGCCAAGCGTTGTTACGGTACCCGTAAAGGTGTCGAACGTGTGCTATTAAGGTCTCCACGACGATGTAAGCAGCGACAGGGCCTTCCTGTGCAATAGCAACTGTTGCGCCTGTTGAGGAACATCCTGAAGGCCAAGACACATCCGAAGTGTTTGGGTCTGAGTGCTTTTAAGTGCACAGATGTTGGTCTTGATTGCGTTGGACAAAGAAGGAGGCTGTATTGAAGAAATCCTATAAAGGAGCTGCATATAGCTGCAGCATGGAATGTACAGAAGGGTGTCACCATTTTCCTGCTTCGAATATGAACACGTTCCCAATGCAGGTCAGCTCTTTATTAAGCTGGGAGACATGGGGGCTCCATGTAAGGTTTCGGTCTACAATGACACCCAGGAATCTGTGGCTCCTCTTATATGTAACTGATTGGCCGTCTACGAACACTGTGAAAGAAGGCATGGACTTGCGTGTAATGGTACAAGTGCCCATTATTCTGTAGGGATCGTGATGCCTTTTTCGGTGAAGATACACGGTCGCAGATTATGGTCGCAGCCCTCTGTAGTCTTGCACGCACCCGTGGCTGCGTCACTCCGCTCGTCTTTACGCAGATGTGATCGGCGTGCAGCGAGATATTAGCCGCCTTTGGCAGCGCTTCTAGTAGTCCCACCATAACCAGGTTGAATAGAGTCGGGCTCCCCACTGCGCCTTTTGCGGCACCACGACCGCAATAATACTTGTTTTTTCGACCATCCTCTGTTAATACAAGCAACGATCGCCTCGTGAGGTAGCCTATTATACGCCGAAATATACGACCCATGTAGTACCACGACTACGAGAGCATCAAGAACGGCTGCGTGCGTCACGTTGTCATAGGCGCCTTCTATTTTCAATATAATGCTAGCGAGATGCGATCCGTTGTTTTCTTCTGCTGAACGGAGTTCACTACCTCCATAACACTATCGATTGTGGAACGACCCTATCGAATACGAGCAATTGCATCAGGCTAAATGTTGTAGCATTCTAAGTACCACTGCACATGTGTCAGTAGAATCCTCTTCATGACCCTGCCCACTCAGCTCGCGAGCGCGATCGGCCGTCCGCAATGCAGAAATCAGGAGGAAAGCCGAGGCACACTCTCTGCAAAAATGTTTGAGTAAGGAAATGAAAATATGCAGAGAAGACTAGTTTTCCCTGGAAAAGTTATGCATCATTGTGATCGCGTAGCTAACCTACGTGGGCTTTCCAAGCTTGTGCTGTACCGAATTTGTTATAGCATGCAAACCCAATAACACCAGGCGCTCAGAGAAAGATGGAGGCTTGAAGTGATGAAGAAATTGCTGAAAAAGATGAAGATGAAGCATGTCGCTTGAGCCATCGTTTCGACAAGCGATCTTGTCGCCGTCAGGCCAGCAACAGGGCGAAAACCAACTGGGAAGACTGAAGATGGATGCTTGGTCCGCTACAGAGCCCCTTCCTCCGCCCCCCCCCCCCCCCCCTGCTTCAAGAGAGGAGGTCATTTCGACGGACGGTTCTGTTGTAGGCAAAGTGGGTCCTGCGCACAGAACGAGGTTGGGGAAGAAAGGTGGGGCCAAGCAAGAGTGGACGACGAATTGTAAGAGACCGTGTTTTCGATGCAAGCGGGCTTCATCCGCTAGAGAGCGAATGCTCCTCGTGGACTATTCACATCGACGACGAAGTTCGAGGGGAAGCCCTCGAAGACGCGGAATAGGTCGAAGTAGTGAGGCTGCAGTGAGCCACGCACAGTGCCGTACCGCAACAGCACGCATGTTGTCGTTTCCAAGTCCGCAACAATGTAGGATGCCCGAAGCTGGTTTGGTCTCGTAGGTTGCCATCGAAGTTATTGGAAAGCTGTGTGAAGCAGTTTCATATACTCGCTCGCTACAGGTGCGTTGGGGGATGTGGTGGCTTCGAAGAAGGCAGCCGGCATTCGAAAGTGGTGCCATAAACAAGTTGTGCAGTGACGAACGCGAGGTCTTCTTTGTACGCACATTGAATGCCGAGCAGAGTGAGGGTAGTTTTACCCAATTGTTTCGTGAGCCTCACGCTCTCAGCACTGCTTTGAGGCGGCGATGAAAGCGCTCGACACAGCTGTTGGTTTGGGGGTGGTACGCAGACGCTCACAGACGCGCCATTTCGAATAGATTGAGGAGCTGCATAAACAAGGGGGATTCAGACTGGTGGCCCGAGCCGTGATTTGGCTTGTAGGACAGCCAAACCGTGCGATCTAGCAGGAAAGAAGCGCTTCGGCGACTGCGGCTGCCATGACGTCACAAACGGGCACTGCCTCCGCCCAGTGGGTAAATCGATCGACGCATTTCAAGAAATACCGGTGGCCTTAGCAAGGAGGAAGCGGTCCGAAAATATCAATGTGCACCACTTCAGGTGGTTTAAAACGCCGGGGTGGCGTTTTCTTTAGCACCCTTTAGCAAGTTTAGCACGCTGACATGGTGTACACCCACGTACCCAGTATGGTATGTTCGCTTTCCCAAGAGGCCGCAAGAATAGAGTTTTAATGAGCTTTTGTGTAGCTTGAATTCCAGAGTTAGCGAGGTTGTGCAGGGGGTTGAAAGCCCACTTGCGGAAAGTGTCTGGCAGAAATGGGCGCAGTGTGGCTGCAGAGATGTCGCAGATCATCGGTTCGTTTTCAAACTTTACTGTTTGCCACTTTCAATTAACTTGCTATAGAAGGACGGATCGCACCGCTGTGCCGGAAGCATCATTCATGAGTGCCAGTGGCAGTCCGGGTTTGGGTGAACTAGGAGCGTAGCTTCGGACAAGACAGGTTTAATTGCTTGAAAGGCATCGTCCGCGGCACTGACTCAGGCAAGCGTTGCAGGTTTTCACCTACCACAAAGCAAGCGATTAAGTGGTTCCAGGAGCGTGGGACCATTTCTGGTGATCCAGCAGTAAAAATTCACCATACCGAGAAACTGGCGAAGCTTAGGAAACTCGACTTAGTAAACTTGAGCACTGCTTTTACCTTTTAGGGAAGAGGGCAGCCGGCATTGCTGTCGACATGACGGCTGAGCAATGCGAAAGCGTGCAGAACGAACTCACTTTTCCGCCTGCTGATCGCAATTCACTCGAAGAGAAGGCGAATGTGTTCAATATGGTCTTCTGTGGATGAGCCTGCTACCAGAAGCTGGTTGACATATGCAAACTCGAATGGGGGTCCCCGCGTCACTGTGTCAATGAAGCGCTTAGACATTTTTTGCGGTATTGCAGAGTCCAAATGGCATTCGCAGGAATTCGAAAAGTCCAGATGGTGTCTTTATGGCTGTTTTGGGCATGTCTTCTTCGGCCACGGGTATTTGGTGGCATGCCTGAACAAGATCAATTTTAGAAAATAGTGGTGCATTGTTCAGACACGAGGTGAAGTCTTGGATGTTGGTCAGTGGGTACGGGCCAGGAAGGGTCTTGGGGTTACTAAGCCGACAGCCCCTCGTTCATTGGGACAGAACGTTCTGAATAGACAGGGATGCGGGCGCCATTTACGGCTTGTAGGTGATATATGGCAGGACGAGTTCATTCTGACCTTGTGGCTGGTTGCACGCTGACCTGTGCTCCAGTGTCGTTGAGCAATTTCTGTCCGGTAGTGCAATCGCTGACGTAGGGTAGGTGATATTCGTCCTGCGCAGACCACTAGTCGCCACAAGTGGTCGTCTGGCGTGTTACCCGTACGCGCGCAGGGCAAGAGGCGGTGTCGAGCCTCGGTAACGAGAAAGCGATGGTAGCAGCACAAGCTTGGACTGGCAGACTCACACTGATTGCTTTTACCGTTTCGTTGGGCAGCTGTGGATCGCCCACGCTGTCGCAAACGGCGCGGAGAACTTTCTACAGGCGCAGCTGCCACGAGTATCTTTTCAAGCCTATCACAGACGTAGTGTGGTAGGAGGACGGTACTTCGGCGTTGTTGTGTTCGGTGTGCGGGGCCGAAGTTTGAAGTGCGCGGGCTTGCCGTGATAATGATGATCGGTGTGCGGTGCCGACGAAATGCGGCCGCGCACGTGGTTCGTGCGCGATCACGAGAATGAGCTCGAGCGACGGGGCCACCGGAACGAACACAGGGCGACTGGGCTCGACGGGAGCAGATCGAGCGCCGGGCCTCGTCCCGGTGCCCTACAGCGACGCGGTTGCTGTTCGGCTTGGCCTCGCCCCGGCTTTGGTGTCCGCCGACCTGTCCACTCCTGTGCTTGGGCTCCGCCCCGAACAGACGTCCCTGTGCTTGGGCTCCGCCCCGATAAGACGCTGCTGTGCTTGCACTCCACCCGAGCAGACGTTCCGGCACTTGGGCCACGTCCCTGTGCTGCTGTGACCCTAGCTGGGCAACGACCCGGCTCTGCTTACGGGTACTTGGGCCGCGCCCCTGCGGTGCTTGCGGCTGTTCTCGGAGCTGGGCCACGTCCCGGCGCTGTGTCCCGTACCCGGTCCACACCTCGACGCATTGCCGTGCCTGAGCCACGTCTCAGCGCATGCTTTTGAGACTCGGGCCGTTACGTCGAGTCTCCTGGACGGCACGAGTATCACTGTAACGGCTGCTACCTGTCCATAAACTGTGAGTGGCGACATTTTGACGGCGCTGGCGCTGGAACCACCTAGTCTTCGTTTGTGTAACGTTCGCATTTGTCCCATGTCCTTTGTCTGTCTCATAAACGTGTCCCTCTGTTCGTCTGGATTCTTCCTTCGTGCGTCTGGCTGACCTGCGCCCACATTACAGTCCCCACACGTAGTAATGTGAGCAGGAGAGGTGCTGGCAGTGCATGGTGGTGGAAATGCTATAGCTGCATCTGTTGACCCAGACGCAGCACATGACGATGAATATCGTATAGAAAGACTGCTGGCAGCGGCGACTTGCACGTGCTGCATTGACACATGCATGACTGTGCCGCTACTGCGGCGAGGGAAAAAAAGTCCATTGTGGAAGCAGTCACCATCAGCTTTTGCATATTTGATGGCCGAGGAACACGCGCGTAATAGTGCACTTTCCATTCCGTGTGCGCGCGAGCCGAGGAGCTGCTGCTTCTGTCGTTAGAGTTCGTGGGACTCAGGTCACCGAGGTCCGCAGTTTAAAGCATCTGTTGGATGCGACTACAGTATTATGCGGCTGTTCTGTCGAGCAGCACTGCGTTGAGTTTGTCGTAGCGGACAGTCGGGGTGTTGATGCTGAAGGAAATCAAGACGTCGGAGACTTCTTGTGCGGCGGTACGTGGCAAGGCGCGGAGGACATGATGATATATTTGGAGCTGAGATATTGCTCTGGAGATGTGGAACTGCGATTCAATTTGCAGGAGCCAAACTGTAGGGTGGCGTTTTGATTACAGCGGCAGGCAAAGGGACAGCGCAGCGACAGCGTCACTGGTCGCATTTGCAGTTTGCGAATTATCACCGATTTTTAGCGAGTCGGGCTGATCTTGCTGTGAGGTGGTTCCTTGTGACCGTTTTGCTTTTGGTTCTGTGAATGACACGTCTCTAACTTGACTTAGTTGCGGGTAGCATCACGTCCGGGTCACCAACCTGTAGCGCACATTTACACAGGACCGAGAACGACGGTGCTGGCAAGGAGCTGAATCTTCATTCTCACCTCTGTCGCGTGGCCAAGAGGGCGACGCGTAGTGACAAGAGAAATAGAGAAAAAAAGGCAGGCCTGCGCGGAATCGCGGGACAGTGACAGCGCGAGCTGGGGGAGCGACCTTCGTAGAGTTCATTGTAAACACCTGTGGAAACTAGTGCAAATAAAGTGGTAAAAATCCCCTGCGCCATAACTCCGCGGTTTGGGCTTCTCTCTGCACAGCAGTCTGCTGTGCCCGACGGTGCCTTGCATTAGCCGCGCGCGTAGCTCTACGATTCACTTCTTCAGCAGCGGTCCGCACCTTGCGAGGAAGTGCCATCAGGTATATCGAAGAGCCAAGTCACGTTGCTGTCGGGGCTGCGCACGTCGCCTGTCACGTGCCGCATGGCACGATACGACAAAACTGCTTTACGAGGCAGTGCTTCGTAATAATGATGACGGAAATGTTGAAGATCGCTTCATAATGATGATGTTGATGATGCCTCTGTAGTGGGTGCAGAGCTATAAAGCATGCATCCCTGTGTTCTTGCAAAGGATTCCTCGCACTCCGTATGCAATGCATTTTCCGCGATGCGTAGTGGCGTCGCGGGAAGTATTCTGGCACGCAACATTACGTTTGTTAATGCGATTCCTCGGCAAGCTTTATAGCTGTTTAGGTCTTTTAGCGATGATTTTTGAAGCGCAGGCGTAGCTCAGGGATAGAATGCTCGACTGCCACACAGAGGGACGTGGGCTCCAATCCTCCTCGGTCCTGGTCGTTTGTTTTCTCAAATGTGCACAATAGTGGAAACGGGCACCGGCGGCGGTAGCTGACAACTACGGCGCCAAAACAGCTGTTGTTATGATGTCATAACACCTTACATTGTATAACACATAAAAACATGGCTGGGCAAGACCGAAAGATGGTCGCTCCTAAAAAGGGACCACGGGTGCAGGCGCTCACAGGTGCAGGCAGACAAACGCCGCGGACAGAGAATTTGCGTGAACAGGCCGCGTATGCGTTATCACTGGCGACCTAGAACCGCATGCGTAGGTGCTGTAAACAAAAGCCATTGAAACGTTCCAGCAGTTCAGCTATAGCCTAACTCAAACGGGAAAGCCGGAAATATATTATAGCACCATACTTGACCTTGACCGAATGTACTTGGCGTGCCCGAATTTTCATATAACAGACAGATGCTAAGGCGACGTCTGCAAACGTACAGTCTGAAATATCTTCTAGTCAGTAAATATAGCGTTCCTTATCCTATGAAAACAGAGAACCACACGAATTAAGGCCGTATACAGCGCCCCGGTGACAACTCAGTATGTATGAGTCAGCGTCACAGTCAAGTGCGCTTGAGTGGGAAATTTTCTCTGACTGTACTGAGAGTAGCAGCAACAAACTCCATTGTTTTACAAAATCGTACTCAAGAGCAGGATATCGAATGGTCGTTCCCCACCGACCAAGAGGTTTCTCGTTACCAGCGACACGTAACACCTCGGCACCATTCCTGCACCCCACTCAGAGCTGCCACAGATGAGTTTTTTTTTTCAGAAAGGGGGGTCGCTTAAAGTGTTTTACGACAGCCCCCCCCCCCCCCCTTTATCCTTCCCTATTCTGCTCTCTTCACATGCTTCCTCTTGCATAAATGTATTTGCTACAATCATCATCATCATCATCATCATCATCAGCCTGTTTAGGTCCACTGCAGGACGAAGGCCTCTCCCAACGATTTCCAATCCACCCTATCCTGAGCGAGTCGGTTCCACTTTATGCCTGCAAACTTTTTAATTTCGTCGCTCCATCTAATCTTTTGCCTGCCTCTGTTACGTTTTCCCTCTCTTGGTATCCATTCCGTTGCTCTTACTGTCCATCTGTTATCTTTCCTCCTTATGACATGTCCTGCCCAGGTCCACTTCTTTCTTTTAATTGATATAATAATATCGGCTATTCCTGTCTGTTCTCTGATCCATTCCGCTCGTTTTTTATCTCTTAGCGTTACCCCCAACATTTTTCTTTCCATTGCACGTTGCGTGCTCCTTAGTTTTATCTCTAGTTTTTTCGTTATCCTCCACGTTTCTGCGCCGTACGTTAGTACTGGGAGAATGCAGTGATTGAATATTTTTCGTTTTAGTGAGAGCGGTAAGTTTCCAGTCATGATTTCATAATGCCTTCCGAATGCGCTCCAGCCCAACCTTATTCTACGGAGAATTTCTTTTTCATGGGTAGGAGTTCCTGTTATTAACTGTCCCAGGTATACGTATTCGTTTACACATTGTAAGGGTTCATTGTTGATTTTAAATTTCTGTTCCTTAGCTAGGCTATTGAGCATAACTTTGGTCTTTTGCCTATTCATTCTTAATCCATTTTTAATACTTTCCCTGTTTAGTTCATCAATCATGTTTTGTAGTTCGTCTCCATCATTGCTAAATAGCACAATGTCGTCTGCGAATCTTAAATTGCTGAGATATTCTCCGTCTATTCGAATTCCCTTGTCTTCCCAGTCTAGACGTTTAAAGATTTCCTCTAAACATGCAGTGAATAGCATCGGGGATATCGTATCTCCCTGTCTCACGCCTCTCCCGATCGGGATTCCTCTGCTTTTCTCATGTAGGAGTAGTGTGGCTGTGCAATCTTTGTATATGTTGTTGATGGTTTTCACGTATATGTCAGGTACCCCTTGTCTACGTAGAGCTTCTAGAACTGCTTGTATTTCTATCTAGTCAAATGCTTTCTCGTAGTCGATAAACGCCATATAAGGAGGTTTGTTATATTCCGCGTACTTCTCAATTACTAGGTTGATAGCGTGGTCCATTGTTGTAGTGAATGTGTTTCGGCGCACAAAAAAGGAACGAAAAGACGACGACGAAGAGTGCGCGCTTGAGCACGCGAAACGTGATCCGCGTGGCTTCGGTGCTTTGGAATGCCGACGGCGGATCGAGCGTACCAGCGACCGAGCGGTGGCACGTTCGGCCCAGGAGAACAAACGCACCGAGCTGGTGCCACCAGACCAGCCGGGACGTACCTGGCGTTCTCCTGTGGCAGATGTCCTGGCCCTTGCTGGCTGTTCCTGCGGTGGACGAGCGAGCGGGCCAGTACGAGCGGCTGGAGTAGTGGTGTGGCCGGGACCATCTACGGACCCGTGGTCACGGTGCCACGCAGGCTCGAGTCCGGCACAACCACCTTCTGAGGGCGTGGTCACGGTGCCGCGCAAGTGCCAGTGCCGCACAACCGCCTGCTGAGAGCGTGGTCACGGTTCCGCGTTGCCGTCTGGCGCAAGTGTTGCTGAGGGCGTGGCCTCGGTGCCACGCCAGATATGGATCCTACCCCGACACGCTCCTGAGCGAGTGCCTCTGGATCTGCTTGTGTCCGCACGCTACCCATCGTGCCTCCTCTGCCGAGAGCGTGCGCCGCCGCTGCTAGAACATCAGTCCTGTGAGTGGTGCGAGCGGACATCCGCCATCAGTTAGACGGGACGCGCTGTTAGTTTCTTGGACATAGCGTTCGGAGTGTGTTGCTTGTGTCGCGTTGTTTGTCTGTGAAAGTGTATGTGCTGTCTCGTCCTGTCGATAAATGTTCTCCTTGTCTGTGACCTAGCTGTCTGTGTCTGAGTCCTGGGCCCACGAACCACCACAATTGGCGAGCCTGCCAGGATGGCTTAAGATCTGAAGCCATTGCTCAGACACAGCCTGAGTCATGGAGAAGGAGAAACTTATCGAACTTGGCCGACAGTTAGGGTTGGAGAGCGATGCGCTTAGAGAATGGGTGGAGCGAGAATGCGCCCAAGCTCGCGAAGAACGCGCTAAGGAACGCGAATTCGCGAGAGAAAGTGTACAACAGCAGCGGAAAGTGCAAGAGCAGGCACTGAAGATCCTGCAGCTGAAGCTGCAACTTCAGGAGAATGCAAGCAGGCTGCAGTCAAGTGCGCCTGATGAACGAGGGTTCAGCATGAGTGCGTGGGAACCGCGTCATGTTTTAGAAAAGTTGGCAAGGCGCATTGGTCTTGAGGGTGAAGTACTGAAGGTTTGGGTGGAAGAACGCTTGACGGCAGAGTTAGCGAAGGAACAAGAGCAGGTATATTATGAAAGGCAGATGAAAGAGAAAGAAAATGAAATGATAAAGAAACATGAGCAACTAGAGGAACTGAAGAAAAGAACGCTTTGGCTAAATCTTCAGGTGGCAGAGGCTCAAGATATAAACTTGCAAACACAGAGGCGCGAACAGTCGTCGGGAGGGAGCTCTAATGAGCCGGTGTCGGGGATTTTCGACAGTAGCATTCCTTACGTGAATGAACATGTTTTGAGTGGCGATCATGTGCGTCACTTTAGTATTCCGCCAGAGGTGCTGCTAAATCCTAGTATAGAGGATTGTAGCGAGGTAGCAAGCCGAGGAAATAACTGTAGCTTGCATATGTCCTATGAAACACGTTGCAAGTCCGAGAAAGAGGTACATGGACGTTCCATAGAAGACCAGCTGTCTTGCAGAGCCTCTGGGAGGCCAAACACTTTTGAGGAGGTTGAACAACCTCTAGATAATGACTCCCAATGTCGTGTAGAAATCTCTGAGGCGTTTGTCGGCCACTATTCTGGTGTGCCGCTGACAGCGATTACAGATGTCATAGGCACGGTCCATGACAATTTGACCGACCCTCTCATAAATGGAGGGATGCAGGGTACCCAGGACAGTACAGCTCTGGTCTGTTCCAGAGTAGCTGAAGCGAATGAGCAAGAGCTGATCAAGCCGGGCACAGTAGAGTCTGATGTTAAACAAGCAGTACGCTGCGTAAGCCGGCGGAATGGCCGTAACCGAAAGATCAACAGCCTCTATGAATGCACCATAACGCCTGTTGAAGGACAGCTCAAACTCTGTAGCGTTTCAAGTGAAGGTCGCGAGGCGCCCCTTAAACCATTCACTAGAGGGATTCAGCCTCTGGATGCTAAGATGCCTGAGCTGTGCGCCAGTGATGTGCTGATTAGCAGTCGCGACGCGTATCTATGTATTAAGCTCGAAGCGTCCCATGTGCTTGTCGCTGAGCACATGAGAAGTGTCCTACGTCTTGTGTGGGACGCGATCACGTGAACGCGCTATAATAACTGGACGCTCTCTTGGTGTTGACTTCTGGACTGTTGCATGGACATTTTGTGTGCATAGCCGTGTAACTGTGAAAGTTTTTTACTTCTCTTAACTAAGCGGAAAGTCTCCTGTTGTGTATTTCTGGTTATATTGGGCAACGCTGTTACTGACTGTATGATTCGGTCAACATTTACTGAGCACTGACTTATTGCCGTTGTATACACCCCTTAATCATGTTTTCATCATTATGCAGTTGTTTTTGCATTTGTGGACCTTTGCGTTGTTGTTGAACTATTGTCTTATGTATGGGGACTTGCGTGTTGTGTGTATACAACTTACTGAAGGTGGGGGGAAATGTAGTGAATGTGTTTCGGCGCACAAAAAAGGAACGAAAAGACGACGACGAAGAGTGCGCGCTTGAGCACGCGAAACGTGATCCGCGTGGCTTCGGTGCTTTGGAATGCCGACGGCGGATCGAGCGTACCAGCGACCGAGCGGTGGCACGTTCGGCCCAGGAGAACAAACGCACCGAGCTGGTGCCACCAGACCAGCCGGGACGTACCTGGCGTTCTCCTGTGGCAGATGTCCTGGCCCTTGCTGGCTGTTCCTGCGGTGGACGAGCGAGCGGGCCAGTACGAGCGGCTGGAGTAGTGGTGTGGCCGGGACCATCTACGGACCCGTGGTCACGGTGCCACGCAGGCTCGAGTCCGGCACAACCACCTTCTGAGGGCGTGGTCACGGTGCCGCGCAAGTGCCAGTGCCGCACAACCGCCTGCTGAGAGCGTGGTCACGGTTCCGCGTTGCCGTCTGGCGCAAGTGTTGCTGAGGGCGTGGCCTCGGTGCCACGCCAGATATGGATCCTACCCCGACACGCTCCTGAGCGAGTGCCTCTGGATCTGCTTGTGTCCGCACGCTACCCATCGTGCCTCCTCTGCCGAGAGCGTGCGCCGCCGCTGCTAGAACATCAGTCCTGTGAGTGGTGCGAGCGGACATCCGCCATCAGTTAGACGGGACGCGCTGTTAGTTTCTTGGACATAGCGTTCGGAGTGTGTTGCTTGTGTCGCGTTGTTTGTCTGTGAAAGTGTATGTGCTGTCTCGTCCTGTCGATAAATGTTCTCCTTGTCTGTGACCTAGCTGTCTGTGTCTGAGTCCTGGGCCCACGAACCACCACAATTGTCGAGTAATCTTTCCTAAAACCAGCTTGTTCTCTCGGTTGATTAAAGTCGAGTGTTTCTCTTATCCTCGTAGAAATTACTTTTGCAAATAGCTTGTATATTACTGGGAGTAGGCTAATTGGTCTATAATTCTTTAACTCCTTCATGTCACCTTTCTTGTGCATAAGGATTATATTCGCATTTTTCCAACTGCGTGGTATATTACACGTCTTGACACATTTCGTGAAGAGCGATGCAAGTTTTTCAAGTATAATATCTCCTCCGTCTTTAATCAAGTCGGCTGTTATACCATCTTCACCAGCTGCTTTACCGCGGGACATGCCTTTGACAGCTTTTTTGACTTCGTCAGCGCTTATACATGGAATTTCATTGTCCTCCTCAGATTCTATTTCTATTAAGGTTGTATGGTCTGTCTGAGAACTGAACAAAGAATGAAATCGACTTTATAATGTGCGAACAACCAGGTATAATTCAAGACACAGAAGTAGTGGGGAAGATAAAATGCAGCGATCACAGATTAGTAAGGGCAAAGATTGTACTCAACCTAAAGAAAACAAGAACTAAATTATTTACTAGAAAAAAATGTAATTTAGAGGTAATCAGATTCAAGAACGAAGAATTTAAAGTAGCCCTAAGCAACAAGTTCGAGGCCTTAGACGAAAACACTATTTATCAAACGAAACAACATTCACTTTCTTTTACTTTCAATGCGATATACAAAGCACAGATTTTAATATTAAAGATCAACTGGCCGTGCCGGCGAGTTTCACCATGCGTGATAGTTTTATCTGCGCAAAATGTGCGATAGAACGTGACTCACCATCGCCGCGCCCCCGCCGCTTTGTCAGTTCTGGCCACGTGACTGGTCACATTCCTCATCAAATCCTTGAAAGGAAGACGGTGCCGCTCCTTCTATCACTTCACAGTTTCTCGCTATAGCCGAGCCAGTGTTCCAGGTAGGGATGCCTACCCTAGAGGTTTATATCTGTATATAAGTTTCCTTAGTATCGTTCGGGGATATGGTGTTTTTATCATGAAATATAGGGATTTGCGTGAAACCCTGGGAATGCTGCATGCAGCGGTCTAATGACAACGATTTTACAATAGCTGAGCTTGAGTAACGACAATTACTGCGGCTTTCTGCTTTTCACCTTAACGAGTATCGGCATACCGAGGAGTCGAGAGGCGACGACGGCAGTGATAACGCGGAATAACGGTCTGCCACCCACTCAGAATAAAAACGACTCTTATCTTCGTGAGTGTTCAGCAGGGACATTCGTACATTCTTGAGCGCAGTGAGCTGGAGTTGTTCTCTGAAAGAAAGCCATTTTACATGGTAGCGCTCGTAACAACACGCATAGCACAGTCTATCCGGGTTGCTTAACCACACAACATTGAAGACTTAGGCTCGCAGGTGCATTCCAACCTATGCATGAATTGTGACTGTCTTCGCGAGCTTCACCAAAATGATGCCGTGCTGCGCCGTATGAAATAGCAACTTCTGCACGAGAACACCTTACGTAATGTGAACTGAGTAGAGAGGTAGTGGTAGTGTATCACCAGAAATACTTATTCACATGAGCAGTTGATCAAAGTGCAGAGGATTGCTATCAACAAATAAAAGAGGGTCTCTGCACGGGAAGCTGATCCATACACACATCTGCCACCAAGCGGTGAAACGGGTCACGTGCATTTCTATTGCAGATTATGCAACACTAATTCCAAACATGTTCAGTCAGAAATGAACCGCCTCTCCCCCCCTCGAAAAAGAGCATAGATCTCTCTCGGCTCTCCGAAGATGTAGACCTGTTATTCACACCACAGAAAATATGGTAAGAAGAATGCCAGCTTCTGTTATGGAGCTGATTTCTGCCTTCAACCAAACACGAAATAAATGAGCCAACGAGAGGATGGCGCATGACCTACTTCTAAGGCTAATTAGCCAGATTAATTGCTTGAAAGTACTATGCAGAGATCTTTAGTATAAGTTTGGAATTCATTGAGGCTCAATATATAGAGTAAACGCGCTGACTTAGGTTGGCATCGCTGGATCCAAGTTCAGCCGTTATGCGATGGATGAACGGAGAGAGGACGCTGGTTCATCTGTACCGAAGAATTCCGCGCGGTCTAATGGCGAAAAAGGCAAGTTGTTGTCGGGCGAATCTGCAGATGTCGCTCGGCTTGCTAATGAGTTGAAGCGGGAACGTGAGTACGAACGCGCAAGGCGGCATTGTGAAATGAGTGATGAACGGAAACTTCGACCGCCTAATCGTTGAGAGAAGGATGGATAAGAAGGACTGCGACAAGATTCAGATGTGCCGATGGTCGCCTCGCCTTCAACTTCGCAGACGTGTTTGGAAACTGGCGAGACGACGACAGTGCGTGCTCGCAGTACGAAAGGTTCGACTACATATATCATTCGGTTGGCAAACTGTGCTGTGGGCGTCGTTCAAGAACAACCTTTCCCTTGCATAACTGCGCCTAGAGGAGCTAAGCTGAGGCCGTTTTTTTTTTCCTCATCGATTGCGCAGGCATTCACGTTCTGCACAGGGAATGCGCTGTCACCGCGAAACGCGTTTATGAAGTTCGCTTCGGGGAAGGTTCCCACAGTATACCCTAATGTTGTCGTGTCCTTTCTTATTTGGGTACAGCGCTGTTTTCTTTCTCAACTGCATTATCCCCCTCCCTCCCAAGAAAAAAAGAAGCGTGTTCATCATCTCTGGCGTGTGCTCCCGCATATTTTGGGCGACTGTTGGCAGGCGCTTCCTCCCGATTGCAGCTCGTGATACGGGTCTTGTTTATCGACGGCCTCATACCGGCTTCATTGTGCAAACGTCGGCAATGAACAATAGAGACAGTACCAGAGAAAAGATATTTATTCTGGGCGCGTTGCTTCAGCGACATGCATGGGGTCACTGCCTGGCGAATTCCCTGTCGCAAAAGTCTTATTCGGCATGGGCCGAGTGATCTTTCATAACGACGCTGTCCGGGAAATACCAACCTCGTAGTTCCGTCAGCAGCACTGTTTATTCTTCTGATTGAAAACATCCTAGCAGACTCGGAAGGCTCGTTCGGCGTTCCTGGAGCAGCCTCTCGTTCTGTACAAAGTATTTCTTGTTGACAGCGTGGTACGCGGAGCAACTTTTTCGAAGTAATAAATAGAGATCCTTCCTACCTAGGCTACATTGAAGTGTGTAGTCTTTAATACAAAACAGTTGTTAATCCTTGACTAAGAAAATTCAATATAATAAGAATGCTAATAGGAAGCACGTGACTTTAAAATCCATGTGAATAGAGCCAGAGAGAGAAATAACTTTTATTTAAAACTGGTACAGTATTACTTCCTTTCGACTTAGACGGGATAAATAGAGATTAACCCCCATCCCATCCCACCCTCGTTCAGTAAAAGAAGAATGTTACTAGGAGCCACGTCACCTTATAATACATGTAGGTATAGTAACGTTTATTTAAAACTGGTGCAGCATTACTTCCTCTGGGTTAGACGGGCTAAGAAGAGATTAAACCCGTCTCGTCCCTCCTTCCGTCGAGGATGATGGTGTGGGATGCAGGGATGGACAATTGTCCTTTTAGAGCGTAAGTTGTTATGAGCTCACAACAAGGGCCGTTTGTGGCGCCATAGTTATCCCCCGCTGTCTCCGCCGCCGGTGTCCGTAACCCCTATCGCGTAAATTTCCAAAAAAAAACTAAGAAGTATTGAGGCGGCTTTGAACCCACGTCCCTCTGCGTGGCAGCCGTGCATTCTACCACTCAGCTACGCCAGTTTTTTTTTTCTTTATTGCCGAAATCATATATTACAAGGCATAAAACGTGGCAGCCAGACTTTGGTTACCACGGGATTAAAATCTTTTCATACATGCCAATACATCAAGTACAGTGATCCAGTCTGGCGGATCGGCTAGAGCACGGTACACTTCTCTCAGACGAACGACACTCTCAATAAAATGTTCACGAACAGGGCGTACATTTTGATCAGCATGCTGATATTGCAATCTCGTTTTCCACATGGCGTGGAGTCCCAGGAGCATGATTAAATCATACGGAATGCCCTCCGATTCGCCTACCGGCAAGAAACGGATGCCATATGGGTCAAGGAGTAGTTGTTTCTTTAATGTGCGCTGACGCACATCCCAGTGAAATATTGGGTCCCAACAATCTAAAAACACGTGGTCAATCGTTTCCAGTTTCTTGCATAAAAAGCAGTCAGTAGTACAGGGTACGAAGACGCCTTTATGTTTAAGCCAGGTTTTAACAGCGAGTGTGTTTGTGTGCAGCTGAAAGAAGAAGGTTTTGACTGATGGTTGTATAGGCATTTTCTTTACTCGTTTGAGCACATCCTGTCCTGGGCCTCCGCGATGTGGGAAACGGTACAAGGGCTCTGGTAGCATGTGTTCCACTAGGTCCTTATACAGCTTTTTCTTCTTAACATTAAATAAGTACTCTAAAGAAAATCATGCGTTCAGCAACCTGAACGAGAGAACAACCTCGCGCAGGTACCCGGTTACAGAACCGTTCATGATTTCACACGACGACACTATAAGTTCCGGGAGTAGTCGCCGCAGCCTCATTTGCATGATAGTGCGGAGGAACGGGTGATTTTGATCCCGTAAATACATAAATCGTGACACAACCTGTCTTAAAAACAAATGAACAAGACCAAGCCCTCCTTTCTTAACAGGGCGGAACAAATTCATTCGGCTAGTCCTCTCCCAAGTGGACGCCCAAATAAAAACAGCCAAAAACAGGGGCTCAGCTACGCCAGTTTCTTTGTTTTTCGTATGTGGTATTTATTACAATGCTTATGAAACAGCCAGCTAGGGACAATGAGCGCACAGTCCAACAGAGCACTAAACATTCAGCATAAAATGCAGCACAAAATTTCATTGAGCATTCCTCAAACTGTGCTACACGAGAAGGGTGCTGCTAACGACAATAACCGCATCACGATAGGGTACCATTCTGGTGTGGTGTCGAGTTCTTCATAAAAGTCCATTAGATTAACCGTCATCCGGATCAAATGTGCAATTGAAGCGGTAGTGGGCTCTGCATTACGATCCTGCATAAGAGTTTTCCATAGATTATGCATTCCCTTGAGAGAAAACATGTCAAAAATCACTTCAACAAGAGATGTTGGCAAAAGATAACGAATCGTATCAGAATTGATGGCGAAATCTTCCTTTAGTGTGCGCTGCAGGATGTCCAGTTAGAGCAATAGCATCATTACAAAAGGGTATCGGGCTGGTGAACCATCACGAGGTGTCATGTGCCTGTAGATGGTGAGCTCTTCTAGTGCATTTTCGCGTATTGTCGATTCGAGATCAAAGGACGTGGAATCGTCAACATGTGAACACTCGCAGTCGTGATCATATTCGATAGCCTACCGAACTTAGGCGGGATATGCAGCATGTTCAGAGTTGCGAACGTAAGGCTTTGCCATATGGCATCAGTTGCTGTTCCAAGGTAGTCTATGCCGATGAGAAAATGATACACGTCCTTGATAATGCCCGTTAAAACGTTGCCGACCTTGTCCTCATCTGACGGTTGACGGTATTGCACAGCTTCAGTGCAGCTATATGCGTAGTGCAAGTGTTGTCTGGGACTTGATCTATGCAGCAGAGATTGTTTGGCCGGCTTCGCTTTCGCGATTGAGTTCCCAAAACAATCTGCTATTTCGGAGACGAACCAATTTCACGTGGTGGAGGCCTCGCCACGGTTATCAAACCGTGCAAGCGCCGTGCCCGTTAAAAAAGACAATGCAGACGCGATGCTACCATTGTTGTTTTTGTTTTGTGGGGTTTAACGTCCCAAAACTAACTCTCATTATGAAAGACGCCGTAGTGGAGGGCTCCGGAAATTTAGACCACCTAGGGTTATTTAGCGTGCACTGACATCGCACAGCACACGGCCCTCAACATTTCGCCTCCATCGAAAGGCAGCCGCCGTGGCCGGGATTCGATCCCGCGACCCTCGGATCAGCAGCCGAGTACCATAGCCACTAGATCACCGTGGCGGGGCGGACGCGATGCTACTAGTCGACACCGGAACAGAGAGAAGCGAGAATGCTGACGACATCGTCCAGAAGGCTGAAGAAGCTCGACAGCTCTCTCGAAACCGAATCCGTCACCAGCAAAGTGCCGATGCCCGCCGATACAACAGCGGCCGCAAAGAAGTTCAGTATGAACCTGGTGACTACGTCTGGGTATGGACGCCCATCCGGCAGCAGGGTCTCTTCGAGAAATTGCTGCGCAGATATTTCGGTACCTACAGGATAACAAAGCGCCTTAGCGACGTGAACTATGAAGTCGTTCCTGAAAGTTCTGCTACGAGCGTGAGCCGACGGCGGCCCCGACCGGAAATTGTTCATGTAGTGTGTATCAAGCCGTACTACGCCCGTAAATAAGTTGTCTTCTGACCATATTTTTCCCTGCCCTTTGCATCACCCCCGACGGCGACCGGGACGATCGCTTTTCACAGGGTGGAGTAATGACGCCAAGCAGAGTGCCCACCGCAGAGCAGGTTTCGACAAGCAAGCTCCCCACTACAGGCACCGATCTCGAGCAGAGGGAAAACGACGAAGAGTGCAGTTGTGCGAGCGTTCTTTTGGTGCTGGCCGCCATTAAAGAAGGCTGTCCTCTTACGCCGATCGTCTATTGCTTGTCTTCGTGACAATACGCTGCACAGCTGAGCTGCCGCATCCCAATGAGAATAGTTGCTCACCCGCTTGTAGCACGTCAACCATCCATCCACTATTTCACCAAATTTGTCTCTCAATGTGCGCTGCTCTATAGGTTCAGACGCTGCCAGGCACAAACCGCGTCTGAGGCAGGCGCAGACGGGGCCGCTGGAAGTGCTGCCGGTGCAGAAAGCGCAGCAAATGGCCCATTCCGGATTTCATTTTCTTGACGAGACATCTCTATCACTGGCGCCATCGAGGCAATCCAGCAAGGCGGTTACATCATCGTAGTTGTGGTGGTTGCAGAAACGCGTTGCCCACCTGGGAAGCGAGTGCCCTAAAGTGTGGATACGCGTCCGCATGGGAGACGTCAAGCGTTCGAACTATGTTCGGATTTTCCGGAGCGTCAGCCTGCGACCGGGAGCGCTCCAGAACGCTCTTTGAAGTGAAAGAGTCGGTGCGATCTGGCCCAGATATTGGGTCATGGGACACTGGCCATCGTGGTTTGACAAGTGACAGCGCGAAGGCGCATTTCGAAAGTGGCCACTGTCGGATGCTTTGAAACATCGTGCATGTTTGCTGGACTGCGTTCGAGGCGTTTTCGTGTGGGGGGCAGCCATTATCTAGCAGAACGACGAATCCGTTCATGTCCGGTTCCACAGCATGCACGCTCTGAAGACTTTGGATCCTCGTCATTAAGAAAAAAAAAACCAAACTTGTGGCTGCTCTGAGTAGTTCTGTATAACAGTGTTTGCATACGTACCCCTTTGAGAGCGGCATACCCATTGCACTAGTCCATCACTGATAAATCCGAGCGTTAGGCCTAGCGAGGCGGACGCGGTTGAGCCTTTGACAATGCCGCTTGTCACCAAGCGCTAGCTCGCCATAGAGTCCACACTTTTGCCAACACTAGAATGTTTTCACAATGAGCGCATATATGTGACCTGCTAACATATCCAATACGCTCTCTCGTCTCCGTGAAGGGCAGTAATTTACACGAAGCAAGCCGGTCCTACGTATCACAGCTGGTACCATACCGCTGTTCACCGCTTCCTTCGCGGCTTCCGATTTATTGAGTGCTTTCGAAATCAACGCTGTGTTGCGCATGTGATCAAATTGAAACGTAACTCTACCGAACTTTGGATTATTTGACGGTGGCGAAAGAGAGCTGCTGCTGCGTCCACACATTTCGAGCGCCACTTGCCTGTGTCGTGCATTGATGTTTTCTCGGGAGATGAAGCTTCAAGATTGTCTGTCAGAAAAATGATTTTGTAAATATCGCAGGTCGCTATTTCGCAAAATAGAGAGTGATTGCGATCTCCACTTACGGGGAAAACGTCGCGAAATTTGTTAATTTGCTTGTTCATCAAAGGCGCTATTCTTATTAAACGTCGTTATATATCCGGGTACCGTACCTTTTGCCACTTTTTATGGTGGAAACAATGGCAATGAGAAGGCGAAGGGTTATTGCTAGAGAAAAAAAGACAGCGCTTATTTCCCGAGGTCGCAAGCAACCAGAAGGGCAAGCATATTAAGACGAGACAGGCATTTTAATTAAGGTGCTGGACGTTAAAACTAGGAGAAACTCCTGAAGAAGTGCACACTGTTCTTAGGCGCATGCCAAAAGAACTGCAGCGGTTACTTAAAGAATACCTAAAGCTTTAACCATTGTGTTGCCAATGCGATGAAGAAATAGCGCCTAATTTTTTTCATGCGTGTGTTCTAAAAAAAACAGTATCCATACAAAATATTTGACATATACACACTTCTGCAACATATATATGCGATTCAAATATATAAGTGTTCAAAATGTCTTCGTAAAACTACAAGAAACTTCTACTTGACCACTGTTTTCTATAGAGCCTATTACTAGGAACAATAATGAAAAAAAAAATCTTATATATAGATGTCAGCAGCTGCCGGCTAAGATGCGCTAATGCTTCGTTTTTTCTTCTGGAACCATACATGTTTTCTTAAATCTGACGTTATCTCATATAACTTCAAGTTTTCCTAGCCTAAAATATTGCATTCAGCCTGTACCAGCTCGTACTTCTTTCATATAAAGCTATTTTTATTTAATGATTTGCGACGTCCTCATCGTGTACAAAAATGTGGGTCACATTCTGCCACGCTTATAATAGTTAATCACACTATTGCTAGCCACTTCTAAAACACTCATATGATATTGTATTGATTGCCAGACTTGCTATATACAACAACGAATAAAAATGGTGAATACATAAAGGTAACAGAAAAGTTTTCCTCTGCCTCTGAAGCGATATATAACCATTTGTCTGCCTTGCAGCGTGACAAACTGTTACATGCGCCGACTTCTCCGCCTGCCGGTGATTGTCCACGCTCATCATGCTCGCTGAAGGCTGCAGCCACGCCCAGCTATCCAAACTGGAGATTCGGGGGATCGATCTGGTTCCGCCCATTTGCGAGCTCTGTGTGGGAGCCTCCCTGCTATCGACTTCAGGATTGAAATAGCTGCAGCACCGTTGCATCAAAACATTCGCTCGCGGCACTCTAAACTAACCGTATTTAACCGCATAAATAATATCGAATGATGTTTTTATGTAGCGCTGCCATGCATTGCCTGGATTATCTACAATTTCATACATTTCTCAGAGCATTCGCCCCTACAAGCGAAAGACGCGAAGCAGCGATACACATCTAAATATATTAGACTAATGGCACGCTAAATTTGCTTTTCCGCTGGCTCTGGCATAGAGAGGAAATAATGCACGCACTCTCCTCGCCTAACGTAAAATAAAAAGTTAATTCCAAGCGACATAGAATGAAGAGGCTCTTCAACAGAGACGAAGAGAAAAGCGAGGGGAGTTACTCTGTCATCGTGGAGGACACTTTCGACCGTCCTATCCGTGGGAGTGTGGGGGACATTGAGGTAGTAAAATAGAAGCAACGTGTGAGTGGGCAAAAAGTAAGGGAGAGATAAAAATGGGGTATGGGTGAAGCACTGAAGTTGACAGGGCCGGGGAAATGTAATGAGCACGCATACGCATATCACAACAAACACACACTATAGCACCATACAGTAGGCCTACTCAACGCGAACTTAGCAAGGCAAGAAGCAGCACTGCTCAGGCGGTCACGTAGTTTCGCGTTCCACCCAAAAGATTGTGCAGCCCCTTCTTAAAGGTCATGAAAGGGAAAATTAGCATACTTATGAATGAATCCCAGAGCTCCAGGAAATTGCAGGCCGATTTGTTGGAAATGAAAGGTCGCCCTCACTCCACCTTATGGGATACCGCATAACTCATCTGCTGCTTGCGCCTCTCGCAAGCCACAGTAGCCTGCCTACTCAACACTAAAAGTTAGCCAGTGTTGCCAACTGCAGTCACCGCACGCAACAAAAAGAAAACACCTGGCGACATATTCTCAATATTAGCCAACGCAGGAGCGCATTAGACGACACTAGCTTAATGAGCATGCACTAACCTGACGCTCCGATAGTTTTAGCTTAAGTAGACAACTTACCTCGCCAAATTTACGCAGCCGCAATCCTTGAAATACCAGGCCAAAAATATTGCAAAGGCATACGAACGCTTCGGTGTGAAAATCGCGAGAGCTTTCATAGACATCTGAATCTCAAGGCACATTGTACTTGGCGTATTCAATAAAAATAGGGGATCCTTAAGCTTCGCCTTAAGAATTCGAAGCGATAGCGATGCCTTGCCCCATTCAAATCCCGCTATCTTTCGCTTGAGCTGTTCTTCAGTCGACCAGTAACGTAAATGCCATGACACTACTTGGAAGCAAGTGCAAATTACTTTATTTATTTATTTCAGAATACTGTTGGCCCTCAGGCCGTTACAGGGGTGGGTTACAGTAATACACAGGAATACAACAGTCCTTGTTACACAGCAATATATTAATGTATGTTTCACAGCTACTAAAGTTGAACTTAAAACAATTCGAGTTATAAGCATACAATACAACATGTGTATCGAACAACCACAACGCGTACAATAGTGCTTAACAATGCAGTAAGTGATTTAAAAAACGCTGCTAAGTGGTTTATAACAGAAGATTTCTAAATAATTAATAGCGCATCGCAATTAAACAGGTACGCGGTTATTTAACTAATCAACCTAGCCATAGAAGTAAAGAAAAATGAAAACATTTATTGAAGTTTTTAAGTACTACACAGCCTTATAATTCAGACTCTACAAAATACCTTTTGAGTCCTTCCTCAAAGCCTTCCGCAGTGGTAGATCGCAGCAGTGTTGGAGGCAGTGAATTCCATTCTCTTGTTGTTTTTGGAAAGAATGAATTTGCATATTGCTTAATACGTTGTTGCGGCACATCGTATGTGTATTCATTAACTCCTCTAAGGCTTCTGGTTCTGCGAGGCGATACGTATTGTGTCGTGTCTAAGTTGAATTTATTTTTTGTAAGTAGAAAAAAGAATTTTAGCCTGGCCAGTTGTCGACGCTTAGCTAGGGTGGGAAGTCCCACAAGGCGCAGCATTTCCGTTACTGATTCTGTAGATATGTAATTTGAGAGGATGAATCTAGCGGCTCTCCTCTGTACTCTTTCTACCATTTTTACTAGTCCAACCTCACAGGGGTCCCAGATAATACTTGCGTATTCTAAAGTTGGCCGCACATACGTGAGATATGCTGTTAGCTTAACCGGAGTCGTAGCAAGCTTTAATTTTCGACGTAAATACCACAGTTTCTTTTCTGCTGCTGAGCAGATGTTTTCAATATGGCTACTCCATTTTAGGTTACTCGATATTGTTACGCCCAAGTACTTTATCGCGTCAACTGTAGAGAGACGACTAGTGCCTATGGCATAATTGTAAACTAGGACGTTATTAATCTTATTTGATACGCGTAACGCTACAGTTTTGCTCTTATTTATTTCCATTTTTGAAGTTGTGCACCAATCGCTGATTACCTTAAGAGTGTAGTTTAGAGCCATCTGATCATTTATATCATTTATTCTTTTATAAACTAAGCAGTCATCGGCAAAAAGACGTGTCGTTATGTTTTTATCGATGTTTGTTGTAATGTCATTTATATATATTAGGAAGAGTATTGGCCCTATGACGGAACCTTGCGGTACGCCTGACGTAATTTGTAATGGGTCAGATTTGTAGCCATTTACTTCCACATGTTGTGTCCGTCCCGTCAGGTAAGCGCCTATCCATTGTACAACGCCGTAATTTATGCCGTGTTGTACTAATTTGTTTATTAACTCAATGTGCGGAACCTTATCGAAGGCTTTCGAAAAATCGAGGCATATTGCGTCAATCTGGCTTCTGTCATTTAGAGCACGTGTAAAGTCGTCGATAGTTTCCAAAAGCTGGGTTACCGTTGAAAGGTTCTGCCGAAAACCGTGCTGATTGGGAAGGAACAACTTTTTGTCTTCAACATACGGATACATTGACTTAGATATAATGTGCTCTAAAAGCTTGCAGCATACACAAGTTAAGGAAATTGGGCGGTAGTTCTCGACTCTATGTTTATCTCCAGATTTGTGCGTTGGTATGACCCTTGCCATGAGCCAGTCATCTGGAACTCGTTTCTGTTTAAGCGAAGCATTAAATATGATGAGGAGATAGTTTGCGACCCATTCTGCATATCTTCGAAGAAAAGTATTTGGTATACCATCTGGACCAATGGATTTTTTGTCGTTGATGTTGAGTAACAAGGAGACAATACCTTCATATGTAATCTGAATATCAGGCATGAGCAATGAGTGGCAAGAAAGGGAGTCATGTAAATTGATTACCTTAGGGCAGGGATTAAACACTGATTGAAAAAATCTGTTATGCATGTCAGCAATAGCAGAACACTCAGTCACCAACTGGTCATTCAAAACAAGAGAGTGGGTTGAACCAGAACTTTTATCATTCCGAGACAAGTGACGCCAAAAACGATGGGGTGAAGATTTCATATAGGTCGTCAGCGTTTCTTCGTAGTACTTCTTTTTGGCCGCACTAAGGTTATCTCGCAGAAGCTTCGACAGGCTTGATATCTTTGATTGGTTCTTGTTCATTTTTTGCCTATGGCGGTTAACAGCACGTTTCAGTTGTATAATCTCTCTCGTCATCCAAGGGTTCTGTTTATTTTCTTTCTTTTTCCTTAGAGGTACAAATTTTGTAATGCACGTCATAATTATTTCTTTGAACCTTATCCACAGCGTGTTGACGTCACCCTCGTCTCTGAACGTGTCCAAACAAAATGACAAATGATCTATTATGCCCGTATCGTCGGCCCTATTGTAGTTGCGCACATGTACGAATCTTTCTTTTTCACGTGGTAAGGTATCGCCAATTTTATATCTACCATTACAAGTTTATGGTCTGACAAACCACTCTCTACGGAGACATTGTAGCTGTCGAAACGCCCATCAAGGAAAACTAGGTCCAACGTAGAGTGCGCTAATCCTGTTTCACGTGTACTATGACGCACGATCTGTGTAAGATCATGATTAAACGCTATGTCTAGTAGCAGATTGCCGTTGGCTTTGTCCTTTGATCTGTTTTGTAGTCTATCCCAATCAATTCCTGGCAGGTTAAAATCGCCTGCGACTATTAGCTTGCTGTTCCGAGTTGTATTGTTTTCAAGATATTGCTGCATGTCAACCATATACGAGTTAGAGGCGTTGGAGGATCGGTAAACGGCTCCTAGAACCAGGGATGTTCTCGCCAGCTCAATTTTGCACCATGCACTTTCATGATTTGCGATTCCCCCCATTGCTACTGCATTTAAACTTCCTTTCAGTATTATCGCTACTCCGCCCCCTCGCGAGTCGCGGTCTTTCCTAAGCAATTTGTAGCCGGGTGGTACGATTTCGGTATCGCGTACTTCAGCTCGCAACCACGTTTCTGTGACAATGACTATATGGGGGTCATAGCTAGCCAAAACATATTCTAATTCTCCTACTTTATTCACGAGACTTCGAGCATTTATATTTAACAAGCGTAGATTACTTGAATCCGATTGCGTATGGCATCAGTCATTTTTCACCGCGACGCGTGATCTCTCCTTGTCCCGTCTAATTTTAACTCGGCTATTTTTACTATAGTCCCAGCAGTAAACATCTGTGTTAATTACCAACTTGTCGTAGTTGAGGTGCATTCGCTGTCCCGCTTCCCTTTCTTCTTTTCCGGATTGCCATAGCAGCTTCCGCTTCTCTAGTGTCTCCTTGCAGAAGTCGTCACCTACTGACACAGGGCTACCCTTCAGTTTCTTACAGTTTCTGTAAATAATTGCTTTCTCTCGTGAATCGTATAGCTTCAGGATTACAGGCCGTGGTAACCGACCCTGTTTTTTGCCTATTCGATGGATTCGTTCGACGGTTTTTAATTTGACGCCAAGTTTCTGCAAAAATATTTTGTCTAGCACAGCGCTCTCCAGGTCTTCTGTGGTTTCGCCTTCTTCTTCAGTAACCCCAAAAACCAACAGGTTATTTCGCCTACTCCTGTCTTCTAAGTTGATCAACCTCTCCTCCTGTCTTGACAGTGTCTCGCTAACATCTGCGACAGTCTTTGTTAGCTGCTCTATTTTTTTCCCCTGGTCCTTAATGGTTTGAAGGGCATTTTCTACTTTAGTCAACCTTTTTCCGAGCGCACCTAGTTCAGCTTGTATGGCTTTTTGGCCATCACACAGTTCTTGTAAAAGGGCTTTAGTATCGGGACCCGGGTTGAGTTCTACATCTCCGGACAGCAAAAGGCATAGAAAAGCAAATCCAGAAAAAAGTACACTTTGGCACGGCAGCACTACAAGAAACCTATTGTCACTTTTATAACCGCAACCTGAATAGTAACTGACCTGTTCAAGCAACAAAAATCGAGGGTTAGGCGACATTGCTTGCTCGCTGCTGCCGTGCCCACTGAAGATCGCTGGCGAAGGCACGCAGTGTTCCTGCGTGGCCTCCATCGTCGTCTTGCGCCGTTTGACATAGGTGCGCCATCAGAACTTGCCGATGAAGATGGCACAATTATAACTGAGACTTGAACTAGTTTCTAATGGTTCATCTTGGCATGGGTTCAGCGCTGCACGAAACACGGACAAAGAGGACGCACCTGTCCTGTGCGTCTTTTTCTTTGTCCGTGTTTCGTGTAGCGCTGAACCCACCTCAAAATGAAGAAGGCTGCAGGAAATATGCGGGTCAGCCGAGCTTGTAGTACATCGTGCTCCCAGGAGAGGGGCCCCATATTCGTTTCACAGGTCACCGAAGGTTTTTTCTTGTTTCTTTATTTACACCTAACTGAAATTTTTGCTCACGGAAACGCCGATTTTTCGCTCACAACAAACGACGCCGACGCCGACAACGGAATTTCTGCGAAACGAGCTCTTCAATACTATCGCGTTAAAATTCGTGTCAATTCGACGCTTTGAAAACACTTGTAATAACCACGACGGTTGAGGACAGGGATGCCGGTAGTTGGTCGAGGGCCCCGCCACGGTGGTCTAGTGGCTAAGATACTCGGCTGCTGATCCGAGGGTCGCGGGATCGAATCCCGGCCGCGGCGGTTGCATTTCGATGGAGGCGAAATGTCAAGGCCCATGTGCTGTGGGATGTCAGTGCACGTTAAAGAACCTCAGGTGGTCGAAATTTCCGGAGCCCTCCACTACGGCGTCTCTCATAATCAGAGCTGGTTTTGGGACTGTTACGTCCGAGACATCGGAGACTGAGCGGCGCCAGTAAAAGCTCGTTTGCCGCTACGACGGACGTCTCGAAAGCCGGTAACGAGCCGGGCTCCGGTGATGACTTCCACGTTACCGGTAACGAGCCGGGCTCCGGTGATGACTTCCACGTTACCGCAGCAGGGGGTGGCAGTTATCTTCACCAAAAAGGGGTCCTGCTGCCGTCGTACGATGCGACTGAGAGAAGGATTGCCTCGGCGACCTTCGAAGTTGAAGGGGCGGTGCACAACCCTCTTCCCCTTCGGACCTTCAACCACCGATTGGAGGAGAAGCATCAACTGGGCCCTCCCAAGAAGGCGTCGAGGACGACGCGACCTATTTAATCCACGGGAGAACCCCGGGATCAGAGGATTCGAGAAAGGATTCGAGAGAGGATTCGATAGAGGATTCGATTGAGATTCGGCCATCACCTTCAAACCATGTAAATAAATGTAAATATTCTCTTCTGAAACCAACTCCTCGTACTCTTCCCTCCTGCCCCGTGGACTCCTGGCCTGAAGGCGACACGAGTCCCCGACAAATGGTGGCAGCGATAAACCGCAACAAGCGGTGGCAGCGGTGGGCCGCAACAACTGGCTGGCAAGCGGTGGGATGAACCACGACCACGGATGGCGAGCGGCGTGATGAACCGGAGGCTCCATGGAGAAAGGACCGGCCGAAAGCCCTATGAACTGGAAGACGCCGGGATCCACGTAGCGTACCACGACTGCACGGTATTGGGTGAGTGCCTGGCTTTGTGCTTGAGAGTCATCGAGTATTTTAGCCTAGAACCGTTAAAAGCTCGATCGTACAACTGCCTAGAATTGTGGTAGTGCGTATCTCAGCAGAAAGCAGCTTTCAGGGGAATGTAAACAAGCTGCTGAAGGCCACCCATATACGTTTGTGGAAAAGTGCAGAATTATTGGTAGTGGACGTGAGGAAGTGAACAGGGAGCTTGAGATTGATTATTGATGTTGAAAGGATAGGTGCAGAGGAGGAAGAGTTACGTAGGATTGGGAGTTGACTGAGGGATTAAGAAAGTGATTAATAAATTCAAAAAGGTAGACAAGGACTAGGCAACTTGGGACTGCTAGTGTGGGCTTTCGTTAATTCTGTAGAATTTACCAGGCTTCAATTTCTCTAGGACCAGAATTGAAACGCTGGTGGGGTTGGTTTCTACATTTTTGCGAAAGCCGAGTCAAAGTTTAAAGCGGTCACCATGGACTTGACGAGTTTGACGAAGGCTAGCCTGTTGATGCTCGCTGAGGAGTTTGATTTGGATATAGATGAGGACTTGCCTGAATCGGAAATTCGAAACATAATAGTAGAAAGTGGTAGCGATCCGGAGGACATTGAATATTTCGGGACCTTAATTCTAATTAATCAGGAAAGAGAAATGAAGGAAAGAATTGAGGACGAAAGGCGCAGGCAGGAGCTGAAATATTTGAACGATGAAATTGAAAGGCTAGATCGTGAACGGAAGGCAATACAGAGAGGTAATCAGGTAGCTGCGGAAGTAGTGCACGAAAGGTGCGAAGTGGTAGCTTGTGCGGTGGAGATCAGAGCCGATGAAAGGGCTAGCGCACGTGAGAGTAGCAGCGCGTTGACAAGCGAAGTGAACGTTGCTGATGAACATGCCGCAGTTACAGAGGATGTCATTGAAGGCCGAAAAAAACTCGACGAAGTATCGTGCCAATGGGACGTAAGAGAAGCACCTAGAGAGGTTGCGGACGATTTGGCACGAATACAAAATGAGGACGTCGTGACGGTGGATCTTGCATGCGATGTCCAAGGTTATTTCGACTCGTCATGCAAGAACACCAGTGAAAGGCCAGGAGAGCGCATAGAAGCGCAATGTGAGCACGAGGTTGCATTTGAGGAACGCGACGGGGTATCGTACCAATGGCAATGGGAAGAGAGTGAAGCACCTAGGAGGGTTGCGGACGATTTAGTACGGATACAAAGGGGGTATGTCGCGACGGTAGATCCTGCATGCCGCGTCCAAGGTAATTTCGACTCGCTAGGCAGGACTACCAGTGAAAGGTCAGCAGGGTGCAGTGAAGCACAATATGAGGAGGAGGTTGCAGTCGACGGTAGCTCACAGGTATGCGAGCTAAGTAGCTTAGAAGCAGACAGCTGCAACTTTCCTAAGTGTTTGAAGCTGTCCGCCAGTCAGGAGAGTGAAGGAACAGATGATTTTGCTGGAAATCATTTAGACTGCGTGGATCAGCCAGCTAGCGAGAGCATTAAAGTTAAAAAGGTGCACGAAAAGGGAGCGAAGGGCTCCGAAATGCGCAGAAAGAAGCGGCATAGGCCGAAAAGGCGTCGCAGTGAGAGGAATGCCACACAGAGCGTGGAAGGTTTCAAGGTGGGCTTCAAACGAAGAAGCACAAAAATAGAAAGGGTGCGGTTGTCACCCAAGACAAATCGGCGCAGAATACGTAGGAGCCGCCGAACGAAAGGGGGAAGAGAGGGGCACTCTGCGCGGAAGCGGTCCGAGGGCCGGTTGCAGTTATCATCCCGTCCTCTTCAGAGTGCTTTGTCGCGGGTGTGCACGGTCAGGGGTCGTCGCGAAGTCGCCGAACAATGCGACCACGGTAGCGCAGGCAAGGCGATGGCGAGGATAGTGGCGCCGTGCGGAGAGTCGTACAGGTGTCTCGCGTTTTGCGTTTCCTGTCCAAGAGAAGTGTTCAATGAACGACCACCGCGAGTACGTCTCAAAAATGGGAAACAGACCGAGGCTTTTCAACGGAAGACTTGTTAGAAAGACATTTTTGTTTGTTTGTTTATTTTAGCCTTGCGGAGTGATGTTTCTTTATCTCCACGTGTAGTCTGAGATTTGCTTTTGTAGCTCTGTTGTTGATGTTAGATTGAATTCTGTGAACTGTGACTTTTTTGTTGAGCCGATAGTGAGTGTGAAGGCAAAGTGAAAGTGAGAAAGCGAGTTGTTTGTTGAAAGGTTACAGTCACATATGAGATTGCATGGTTTGCGATGTGTTTCAGAGATCGAGTTTGAGGAATCATATGACCGCAAAAGTTTTGAAAGAGTCTGTAGTATTTTATTTGCGCGTCATTAAGATCGAGTGCAACGAACCATGGCAGGGTTGTACAAAGAGTATGTCAACCGCGGAAGTGTTTGAGGTTTCATAAGCAATGGTATTGTTGTGAGTTTTAGCGCGTAATGCTAGTGAGAGTGTTGTTCCTTCTTTTTATTGCTTTATACTCATGTGTATTGTGTGGTAGCGCGCAAGGAATCAGGTTAGTGTGTTGAACAAGTACGTAAATAGTGGCAGTGTTTTGAGTTAGCTTTTAGGCAAGAGTGATCAATAACCATGGATATTCTTAGTGAGCTCTGCGCATAATTTTAGCGAGTTTTGTTTTCTGTTTATTGCTTTAAAGGCATGTGCCGTGTGTGGACAAGAGCAAGGTTATTTTACATAGTGTGTGTGAAGTGTAAGAATTGTGACCGCAAAGTCGGAGAGCTAGTTTTGTTGTACATCCGCAGAGTGGAATTTTAAGTAGCACTAGGACGTGCGAAGGCGGATTTTGAATATGATTAATGTTCCTGCTACATATATTTGTAATTGTTTATTTAGAGCACGTTTGCGAATTTAGCTCTTGCTCTAATGCAGCTCGACAGTTTTCTTTCGTCTGCTCACGGGAACATGATGACTCACTTTGACGGCACAAAATTTTGGGAACAAAAGTTCGGGGTCATATGTGAGGCACGTACTGGTTAAGAGATGTGGAGCCTGGTGGATTTGCGGCAGATTGCGATAGCTCACAAAATAGTTCATCGAGTGGAAATGATGACTAATGTAAGCTGTAAGCTCAAATTAATTTAGGAATAGAGATTGGGAGCTTCAGCGAATGTTTACGAATGTCTTGAGGGCTGCTTTCATTAATTTGAGAAATGTAAGGCAGATTGGTTTACGTATTTTGGGCTCGATGGCTCCTAGTGCGGGCAGGGCACTTCCCGTGCCTGTAGTTGTGCGTGTGCGCGTGTGCTTACGTGTGTGCCCAGGACGAGAGCCACCAAGGCATGTGTGAGAACCCCACATCGGAGCTTCCGTCCCACGGAGAGCTGATCGAACCCCGACACTTCGGCCGACCTGGTATGCTGGTCACCCTCAGGTCGAGTCTCCCGCCGGCGGACGGAGCTGTTACGTCCGAGACATCGGAGACTGAGCGGCGCCAGTAAAAGCTCGTTTGCCGCTACGACGGACGTCTCGAAAGCCGGTAACGAGCCGGGCTCCGGTGATGACTTCCACGTTACCGGTAACGAGCCGGGCTCCGGTGATGACTTCCACGTTACCGCAGCAGGGGGTGGCAGTTATCTTCACCAAAAAGGGGTCCTGCTGCCGTCGTACGATGCGACTGAGAGAAGGATTGCCTCGGCGACCTTCGAAGTTGAAGGGGCGGTGCACAACCCTCTTCCCCTTCGGACCTTCAACCACCGATTGGAGGAGAAGCATCAACTGGGCCCTCCCAAGAAGGCGTCGAGGACGACGCGACCTATTTAATCCACGGGAGAACCCCGGGATCAGAGGATTCGAGAAAGGATTCGAGAGAGGATTCGATAGAGGATTCGATTGAGATTCGGCCATCACCTTCAAACCATGTAAATAAATGTAAATATTCTCTTCTGAAACCAACTCCTCGTACTCTTCCCTCCTGCCCCGTGGACTCCTGGCCTGAAGGCGACACGAGTCCCCGACAAATGGTGGCAGCGATAAACCGCAACAAGCGGTGGCAGCGGTGGGCCGCAACAGGACGTAAAACCCCACAAAACAACAACAACAGTTGGTCGAGGGCTAGCGCGGGTCCGCTTTTCCGTTTTGTCTTTTGTATTCTCTTTCTTTTTCTGTTACTATCACTACAATGTGACATCATCACTATTACAGTCATATAGCAGTTGGCTGTGGGAAATAGTGTGGGTAGTGGGAAAAGGGCAAGGCCGTGTTCTCCTTTCCCTTCTGCACAACCGCATAACTTTATTTGTTCATTTCTTTCTATACTGCTATTCACGTCATCACTGTCATTACCAGTGCGCTTAGCAGTGTATAGAGTGCGGGAGCAGCTTGATCCTTAACCATCCACTCACGCTTTTGTTTCTTGCTTTCTTTGCATATCGCGCTACGGAAATGCTGCCGCAGCTGCGAAGATTGAAGACGTAAGTTCGAAATATGCCTTTTGCGCAGTTCACCGCAAATTCGCTTTTGCAAAATTGCTGTCTTGTAGGAGAGGGTAGAACGCTAAACAAGAAAGAAGTGCACAATCAAATGCCGCACATAGGGCTTCGCATAAGCACTGTCATGCAGTAGTGGAGGCTTCGGATAACCGCGATGGTGCACAAGTGGTTTGAGGGAACGGGACTGTATTTTTTTATGTGCGAAGCAGCTGATGGTCGAAGCTATGTCACTCCCTCCCTCCATCCATCCATCCACCGTATGGCGTCCACACCTGCACTGCGCATGCGTATCCTCCTCCTCCTCCTCTGCTTGTCTCACCTCCCCTCCTCTCGGCATTCCTTCTCTCCTCTCCGAACGGCGCGCGTTGACTATGGAAACGCTCCTTCTTCGATGAACGCATTACCAGCTCACAAAGAAAGAGAACGCGCCCTCGCCCGCGAGAGACAACGCTGACTTAGGGCCTAACCGCATGCACGCGATTTTCGAGCGACAGCGACAGCGACGAGCGACAGGATTTGCTGTCGCGAAGCCCCATCCGTCGCTGTCACTCGTCGCGTCGCGCGTTTCTGGAAAACTAGAAAAGATCGCTTGTCGCCCGGAAGTGAGCGTGACGATTTCCGGCAACATGGCGGCACGCCTGATCCTCGCTTCGGTTGCAATTTGCACTTGATGCTTCTTATCCGCGCGTTATTTAAGGACTGCAAGGTATAGACTACCTTCTTTAGAGCCACATCTCAAGCGGAGAGTGAGGCAGCGGCCGTATTTTGTCGTTAATCTTGTTATCGACGGCTTGTTTTGATGCTTCGGTGGTAGCTTAGTGCAATGGTGGTAGCTTGCTGCAATGTCAACAACGTCGTTGTGCGAGGTAGGCCTACTCTGTCCGAGGCAGCCATGTCGAACCTAAAGAAGCACGACTTCAACGAGCGTCTCATCGACGAAGTTAAAAAAGAAAACGCTATATGGGACATGTCGAGCCCACACTACAAGTCCCAGCTACTCAAAGAAGTAGCGTGGCGTCGTATCGCAACAGCGATGGGATGCGCAGTCGTACATCTACGACACAGTTTCCAAAGTGCGTCGTATACCGTAGCGGCGTAGCATGCGGGGGCCCCCTCGAGGTCACGGCAGGTACTACTGTCGCGGTTAAACAAAAGATTGGGAAAAAAATGGAGTCGCCGAACACTTTTATGTCTTTTTTCTCACAAAAAAAGCAATAATAAATTTATCATCTGGTCATTCCTCTAGTTTTAAATTCTTTTTTGCAATTTACGGGCGTGCACGCGATAGTTTTCAATCTAGCAACAATGGAACTTTGTCGCCAACATGTGGTTGCAGCCGCCGCGACAGCGCGACGGAGCTCATTTGTCGCTGTCGCTTGTCGCTGTCGCTCGAAAATCGCGTGCATGCGGTTGGGCCTTTAGGCAGCGTCAAACCGACGCAAACGCGACACCTAGTCCAACCTATGCAAACGCAGTGTGCACACCCCGTGCTGCTTTGCATCGCCTCATGGTCCCCTTTAGCGGGAGATGGTGTATTTTTTTCTCTGCTCCGCTCTCAAGGAATCTCGACGGGTGAACTTCGACTTATACAACCTTTGCTGTTAAAAAGATGTATCGTGTCATCTAAGCAAGTATTTGTTTGTGGTGGCAGGGGAGAACAACATTGAGGCCTTGCTCCGGTGCTTAATCGCACATTTGTTACCTGCAATACAAAAACGACGAATAGGACTTATATTTCCTTTTGTGTCAAGGGAAAGGGAAAAACTATAAGCCAGCATGTAGAAAAAACCAGGTTGGCTCCGTCATGGATAGTCTGACGCAGTGAGCCAATTATCGTATTCGCCACGCAGATTCTGTTCTAGAAACTAGTGTGGGATTTGCGATAAAACTAGTTACCATCAAAACAGGACACTCGAAAAAAAGAAACATATCCACGGAGTGAATGATGATGGGTGGGCGAAGCTCCGGAGGTTCATCGTAGATCGTGCCGAGTTCCAGATTAATTTAGTTAACGCGCACGCTACGAATCCTTATGGTCCAACTACGCACAAGTGAAATCTCCCACCGGCACTTCATTGCTAGTCAAGATCCACTGCCTATATATATATATATATATATATATATATATATATATATATATATATATATATGTATATATGTATAATATGGCCGGTGAACGGTTCTCCAGCGCGAGCAGTCGGTATTTTTCAATCAAGAAACTCGCTAGAAGACGCTGCCTGCGTCAACGTTTTCGCTCGCAGGTGAGGGCGCGTTCTTCTTTGCGAGCTGGTAGAGCGTTCATCGAAGAAAGAGCGTTTCCATAGTCAACGCGCGCCTTTCGCTCTCTCTCTCTCTCACAAGACAGCAGATGAAAGAGTGAGAGAGCTCGCGCGCCGGGAGGCACGCGCCGAGCGCGGGCGCGAGCTTCCCGGCGTCGCGAGGTGGCTACATACATACTACTATAGAGGAGGGAACGACCCACACCCTAAGGAGCTTCGTCCCTAAATGTCATGAAATGCGCCACATCTCTCTTGATCGTTCACGGTGTTTCTCGACGATATGTCCGGAATCAGCACGCGCCAACTAGCGCTTCGGCTTATAAAGCCAGGTGATAAAAGAAAGTTTGAGAATTGGGGGCCCAAGACGCTGGGTCCCCAAGCTGCGTTGCGTAGGTTGCTCTTGCGTTCGGAGGATCAGCGGAGTTTGAGAATTGGGTCAAACGCACGCTGCGTTGGGTCAAACGCACGGAACGCCACAAGCGACAAAAAAAAAAAGTGTGCTTGAAAGGTGAAAACAACAGAAACGTTTTAAACAAACGAAAAGAAAGAAAACGAAGTGTAGTCTCAGGAGGAGAAAAAAATAAAATATACTGTACGAAATCTTTGTACTATTACAGATTGCGTATTGTTCCCGCGCGTCTTCCCGCGCATCTCTATCATCTGAGCAGACGGATAGCCAATGGATTTGGATGACTGCGGCTCGTACGGCTCTTTCTTTTTTGGCTTTCTAGTCACGCACGAGGTGACGCAACACGCCTTGGGTCAACACGAACGCAAGAGCCCAAGATTGGCTTGGGTTCTGCGCATGCGCCCTGGCGGGTCGCAAGCTTCTTGGGTCCCCAAGCTCCTTGGGGCCCCAATTCTCAAACTCCCTAATACTCATGGTGACTCGTTGCAATACTGCTGGCGAAGCACGCTAAGCAATCTCATGGTTTTAATGTGAGCTGTCGTATGTACCCTAGTTAAGTCACAACGTCGAGTAATGCTCGAAATGTTTAGTTTGCGCGCTATGTAGTGAACGAGATTAGTCTTCGACGTGACATACAATTCCCTCTCTCGAGTTATCTGGCCGTCGTGGTTATAACAGCATCCGCCCGCCATTGGTTCTGGAGCACCGCTTCGCGATTTAGCGCGGCTTGGAAGACTGCCGGAACCTCGGTACACAGTTGCTGCTCGCGCTTATCCACCCAGGCCTGTTCTTGTGCCCGGACTGTAGTATTGGCCGGACGAAATTCTCTCACGGTTCTGTTGCCGGTGCTGTTTTTCGAAAGTTGCCTGCTGTTCGGGAGTTCCTACGATCCGTGGCCTACGAATGCGTAAGTTGAATGTGCTGCGCGCAGGCACGGCGGCACGGCTGCTACGGGATGACCCACGCCACTGACGGCGCACGGGCGCGTTCGGTGCAAGCGCGGGGAAAAGCGATCGGCGTCGGCAGCAGCTGCGGGCGTCCCACTATGGCCTGCTGCACTGCTCGTCTGTGCCTCGCTTCCGCTGTGCTCTGCTACGCTATACTGACGGCGCTGCCAATGGCGCGCGCTTGGGTGCGACGCAGAAACTGGCGTAAGCGACTGCGCAGTCAACGTAGAAGTTTCTCGAAAGAAGCGGACAAATTGATTTTCGTTTCGCCTACACATAGGCAGCCGTCGCTGCGAAAAGCCGCAGATGATCACAGTCCTCCACAACTTCGAGAATTTTCTGGAAAGCAACTTCCGTAATCAGCTTAAATATGATTTCCATTTTGCTAGAAGATATGTGAACGTTGTAGGTGGCATTGTCTTCCCAAAGATGACCCCGTGGAGCATCAAAGAAATCGGAAAAACTGGATGGAGAGAAGCAAGGCTGCCGGATGCACTCCACCTATACTCCATCTCAGAAGTACCTTGCAGCACTGTGGAAGCTGCAGGTCTTCTTAGCCAATGGGAAACGCGAAAGCCCCTCAAGATGTATTCATCCGCGTCGCGTCGTCTGCTCGTCGTCAGCTGGGCGTCTCTTTGGCGTCGGCTCGCCTGCAAGAACTTCTTCGGGGACGCCACCTCGCCGTTTCTTCGATGCTTAGAAACCCATTTGTAGCCGGAGCGTTCGCTGGAATTTGTGAGGAACGCGGTTCCTTTTATGACAGCGTTCATGCTTGCGCTTTCACGAAGTTCTTTTTTCACCGCACCAAACACATTAAGCACCACTAACCTTGCTTCTTTTGTAAAATAGTTGATCTTTGTCCTGTAGCGCTCTGCAGATTCATTTGACGCACCTTCAGTAGCCATCGCGCACTGGTCTTTTGCGGAAGAGCGAATTATCGGCGCAGCAAACAATTTTAGTCATTCGGGATGTCTCTCATCGTGGACGCATCACCAGCGCTAATGTTGTGGCGCCATATGCTATGTTTACATGAAACCAATTTTAGGGTTCGCCACCACCTTGGTAGTCCTAGCAGCATGTAAACAAAGGAGCGATCTAAATAATAGCAAGAAAATATACCTGATGCCTCGCCCTCAGCGATAGATCAGGCTAAGCGATGACAGGTTATAACATTTATTTTTTTGCTGCCTGGGTAGAGAACCAGTAAAAAGCGCGAATTCAGATGGAAGCTGATGGTCTGGGCTGCATGGGGGCTGCCATGTTCCCGTACGTCATCGTGGTTAGGGAGGTTATTACGATTGCCACCTGGTAACTGCCACAATAATTCAGAGTTTGCGAAGCACATGCCTAACGTACTTCGTATCGCTGTGACACGTCATGCAAGAAGCACAGCTATATCCCTTGTATATGATTAATAATGAAATAGTTATGCCCGGAACTATATTACTTGCTGCGCAAGAGTACTGCCTGTGTACTCCTCGTAGCTTCGGCAGTGCTGCAAGGTAATTGTGAGATGGAGTATAGTAGGCTTCACCGGGCTTAAGAGCTACTGACGGTGAATCGCAGCGATTGCAGCAAATGAAATTATATTAAACTTCATTAATTTTAGATTGAGAAATGCGCGTCAAATCTCGAGCGAGTTGTAGTAGGTAGAACGAAAAAAATAGTAAAAGTAGATGCAAAAGCCGGAAAAACCGTAGTATAGGACCTCCATAGGAAAATAAGGAAATTAATACTTCGCAGTATCTGCGAAAGAGCTAATCTAAGAGATAACACTTCGAATAGCGTACGGCAAGACGTTTTGTTCTGTTCTAACGTATGTTCTAACGTAGTGGTAGAAATTGAGCCTTCGTAAAGAATACCGAGAACGCATAATAATAATAATAATAATAATAATAATAATAATAATAATAATAATAATAATAATAATAATAATAATAATAATAATAATAATAATAATAATAATAATAATAATAATAATAATAATAATCGAAAGAACGAAAGCTGGGATGTAATTGCAGGTCAGCCAAGTTTTTGCGAAGACTAGCGCATACTGAGCACTTTGCGCTTTGCCTCCGACCCTTTCGCGATCGCTTTTTCCGCAAGCATGTCTCTCGTACCAAAACATTCGGATGACACATCGCATGCCTCTTTTGTCTACACCGTGCACGTGCCTGTTGGAATATGATAGACTAGAAAGGAAGCATATACAACAAGGTGGTTGACAGCTGTGAGCAAAGAAATGCAATAAACGAAGAAAATATATTCAGCAAGCAGAAATGAGATGTACAAACCGGAAATAACATGTCTGTGGCAGATCCTACACGAGCAAACATGTCAGGCGACGCCCGCTGAATGCATTCAGGCTCCGGAAATGGATTGGGTAAACACCGGACCGACCTCCTTCTTTACACACGGCTTTGGATTCGTTCGCTTTTTCTGCACGTAAAAAACGTTTTCGTCACAGCTACCCATACACCCTTTGGGATGTTGTCAACCTTGTCGGTGTCTGATGCTTCCGGCACGTGTTGGCCGCGGTTATGGCTTTATGTGCGTGTCTTCCGGTCGGGATCTATAGGAAAGTGGGCAAATATGGTATACATTTCCTTTCGATGCACGATATGTGAGCTATACCTCAAAGCTGTTCGAAGAAGAATCCGACGTTTCTTGCACTTTTATACAAGTAAACATGAATGCGAAGTAAATATACCACCACCGAACGGCCAAAGGAAAGTATGTCAGAATATCAGTGATTTCCGTTACAATCTGCGGATCTACGAATTTGTTGAACCGGCTGTGAAGTCTGTTTTGAGCAAACCATTGAAATTTATATGCGGTACTCACAGGCGCCAAACGTTCGTATCACTGTTAAAAAAAGTGAAAGTTCGTAAGACGAATCTTGACAAGAAAGTGCAGATGGTCTCATCCACTGTTCGCGATATTGAACAAATTTTTTTTAAGCGCGTGATTTGGATCCGCAAATATTGCTGGTGCGCTTATATTCATAAAAAGCCCTTATGTCCTCACAAATGCAAAATATGCTACTAGAACGACTTTCTGGCCAATTTTGCAATTTCGGAACTTTCAGTGCACTTAGCAAAAGAAAACGGAGATAATTTCCTTGCTTTGCCAAACATAATTATATTTTCAAACGGCAGCGAAGCGCAAGTGCTCTTTTAGGAGACTTGAAGTATAAAACCAAGTTCTCGACAAAAGGTTGTTCCTTTCTTTTCTTGCTTATGACTTCACGTGTTGATAAGGACCACTATAATGAAGCGTTCTGATTTTTCATTTCCAATGGCTACACAGTAAAATGCGACGAACTCATCACCCCCTCCCTCCCTCCTTCGTTTTTCTCTTTCTCTCTCAAAGAAATTCAATACCTTTGCAGTAATGGTTACAGTAGCGAAGGAGAAATGAGAAATTTTATGTAACTACAGCATTACGAACTAGGTGGCGACTTAGCAAAAGCATAACAACACGGCTGTAACACTTACCTGGAACGTTGTAATGCAGGGCGCTGGGCGTGATATCTAGCGTATCATAACTTGTCTTCATAACGCCCCTGCTTGTTCGCAATATTACAGGCCTCCTTAACAATAAGTCGCCCAACATTTACATGTTCTAGTGCTTGTTGCGTTTTTAAAGAACACCCTACCACTATACCGCATTTTTAAATTTCAGTGTGGTCCTGTGCGATGACACTGACGACAGTGAACCGTTGTTCCAGCTTTTGAGATACTTCGAGATTACAAATGAAAATCGCAGAAGCATGAGTCTTTGTAGACACGAAGTCAGTGGGGAATTCAGTGGGTCAAGGAAGAATTATAGCAGGATAATGTGTCGGACATCTTTTGGTTGGTGTTCGGGCAACAAAGTTGTATTGTTCGTATAAAACGGATGAAATGTCCATGCTTGGCCTCTCTGCTATGCTTCTTCTTTTTCCTTTTTGAGTCCGCATACTGCAACTTGCAAGTAAGCCTACTTTTGAGGTGCGAAATACGCAGCAAAAGCTCAAAAAGACACTTCGCAACTATGTGTTCGGGGCTCGACTTCAGAATTGTGGAGATGAAATAGAGAACCATATTATGAAGTATTTGCAAAAAGATGGTGGCCTAAAGTCTAGCCACTCAAACTCCCTTAAAGCACTGGATTGCAAGTTGAGTATGCTTTGCGAAGTGTTGCACTGAATCAGTGATACGTGGCCGAGAAAAACTTCCTACGGTTTAAAATAATTAAGTCGAGAGAAAAGGAAGTGCAGTCACGAAAGTGGTGCTGTGGTTCCCCATCTTAAATGTGGCTTATGCCCATACGAATGTTGGGCAACAAGGTTGTATCGTTCGTATAAAATGGATGAAATGTCCGTGCTTGGTCCTTCTGGTACGCTTCTTTCTCTTTCTTTTCCTCTTTGAGTCCGCATACCGGAACTTGCAGGTATAAAGCCTACTTTTAAGGTGCGAAATACACAGCAAAAGGCTCACAAACCCACTTCACAAGTATGTGCCTCTGGTCTACTGTTCCTTTGGGAACATCCCTAAAACACTGCCTATCTCACAATTCCTGTACCCGCCGATCTACACCAGTCGACTGCGGGTGCTGTAGGATATTCTGCAATTTACCGCTAGCCGCAAGATACAAATCTACAGTGATTTTAAGTTATGTTTACTTACGTTTGTTCTTCAACAGTGGCAACAAATTTCAAGTGATAGTCAGTGTGGAAGTTGGGACAGCGATTCCCAGATTTTAGGTGTGAAATTGGCACTCACGTGCTATGCAGGACGAAAGGTAAGGGTATCCTTTGAGAATAGTGAAATGGCATTCCACTGCCTCATTACATCCTCTCCATTACCTCAGCTACGTGACGCGGTGTTGCTGGGAACATAAATTTCAAAACCATAATATGTCTCTGCAGTATAGTACTTCCTGAACGAGGTCTCTAGGTAGTGTGTCGAAATGAATAGGCATAGTTAAATTGGGGAAATATTTGAAAACAGCCGCATTCAAAAATGAGGAGTTGCTTGACCATGTTGTCGACTGCATGCTGCAACTAGAACCTAAGCAATTATGCATTTGCGCTTTTTTAATAATGGCTTTGTCAACTAACGTCTGTAGGGTTGAGTGAGCGACGCCCGCTGAATACGTCAAAGGGAATTCCCTAATACCGCACGGGCCTTGCATAGCGGAAAATAGCTACAGACCATGTGTTCCATAGGAAAAGACAAAGATCAAGTGAGAGTCAATATGCGTCGCCATACCTATAATTTGTGAGAGAGAATAAATATCAATTGTATGTAGGTATGATTTTTTTTTATTTTCCCGTTGACAGTTGAGCTCCAGTGAGCTTCCTCTGGCGGAGTAATCTATTATCTCATTTCTGTCACGAATGGGAGTGTAAGTGCAACTATAGCTGCTACAAGGCAATAAATGAGCGTTCTTAAGCTAGTTTAGGTTGCTTCCGTAGCGCTCCTCAACGCAATTAATTTTCTACTCCTGCACAACACAACGTTATGCAAAATAGAAAGTAGAAAAACTGAAAAGCAAGCAAAAAGGTCTTTTTGTTTTCACTTAGTGTGAAACGGTTTCGACAAAAAGTGTGTGTAGAGACACGAAGCAGAAGGCAGAGAAAGTGCTTTTTAGTTCTTTTTAATTGATGCGAGAAGAAAAGGCCCGGAACAAAAGTGCTCACACTGTACCTTTTTGGCATGTCCGCACGCTAGACGCAGCTCTCATATTTCAAAGCGTTGCACGCTTTCCGCAAAAGAGAACGTAATTCGTTTATGTGGATGACGTCGTGTAGGCGTATTAAAAACCGCCTGCTGTATAACGACGACAGGCTGTTCTTATCGTGTTCATGGCATTATTTGAGAATGTCAGCGGGCAACGGAGATTAATTTTACTGCTCTTAACGGCGTCAGAGCCCGAGAATTAGAATATATGTTCTCAGAAACGCACACGAGTCTCGAGCATATAAGGTAGACGCCATGTTCATATTACATCGCTGGCCGTTCGAAGGACACGTACAGTCTTCCAGCACATCTATTTATATTATACACTACATGCAAATTCAATCCAACCCCATTACCTTTGTGTTTTTGAGAAAATGCACGCACACTTTAACAAAAATAGAGTTTCGCGCAGGATCGGGATTGAAACCTGATGGGGATGGAGGCCTTACTTAAAAGGCATATATCTTATTTATTTATTTTATTTATTTATTTATTTATACGAATACCCTAAGGGCCCCAAAAGGGCATTACATAGGGGGGGATACAAGTGTGGGTACAAAAAAGGTGTGTACATATTATGGTAAAGTGAACACAGAAACCGCGAAATAAATGAAATGACATGTCCTTCGCGTTAAACAATTTCTACTATCATCATTCTCGTTAAACAAAGAATAGAATTACAAAACTGAAGCACATAGAACTACATAGAAATGGGACTACAAGTTGAAGCAGAATTCAGAGGATGCAACAAAAAAGTCCGAAAAGATACACAAGGCAAAGTACAACTCTAATGACCATGTTGCGTTATACAATTTTAGTGTGGAAGATTTAGGCTATGGGGGGTTTCCTTCCAAAAGCACTGTTAGGGCAGCTTGGAATGGCGCTGATTCTGTATGTGACACGATAGATGAGGGCAAAGAGTTCCATTCTGTAATCGATAGTACTAACGGTGAGTTTTGATAAGAGTTGGTCCGGGAAAATATTGGTTTTATTTTATGAACATGGTCTCGCCGAATCGATACATTGGGAGCAGGCAGAAGGTTAGCTCGAGCAAATGGGGTGTTACCATGATAGAGATTATGAAAAAACACCAACCGCGCAAATTTTCTACGTGAGTCAAGGCTAACAACATTTAACTTTTTCTTCAAGGCAGTTACACTTACGTAACGAGAATACGAAGACACGATAAACCGGGCTGCTTTATTTTGGACAGATTCGAGTAGGTTAGACAAGTAAGCGTGATGTGGGTGCCAAATGATGGAGGCATATTCCAAAGAAGGCCTGATGAGGGAATTATACGCACGAAGCCTTGTATCAGTGTTTGCGAGATGTAAGCGTCGTCTAAGGTATCCTAATTTTTTGCATGCTTTAGAGGTGACGTGTTCAATGTGCCCATTCCAGCTTAAGTTTGACATAAAATATACACCAAGGTATTTAAATGAGGATACTGGGCAGATGTTAGCACCGCGTATTTTATATTGGTTAGCGTTTGGGCGAACAGTTGAAGCGAATTGCATGTGTTTAGTCTTTGAAATATTGATTTCCATTTGCCATATTCTACACCATTCTGTTAGCCTATTTAGGTCTGTCTGTGGTGAAATGACGTCATTGTGGCTGGTTATGGTTTTATAAATGACGCAGTCGTCTGCGAAAAGACGTATTTGAGATGTGATGTTAGCAGCTATGTCATTTATGTAAATTAAGAAAAGTAATGGGCCAAGGACGGAGCCCTGGGGAACTCCCGAGATGACGTCAGCATGGCTAGAAAAGCAATCTTGTAAGCTGATTACCTGAATTCTGTTAGTAAGGAATTCTTCAATCCATCGTGTCGAGTTGTAGTCAAGTTGTAAGTTTCGAATTTTAAGTTTTAGGCGTTTCGAATTTTAAGTTTTACAAACCTGCACATGTTTTTTTTTTTTTTACAAACCTGCGCATGCACCTGTACTATGTGGGATATCAGGCGAAATATGAAATACAAGTCAGATATCGAGTAGGCTAATTATATTTAAAAAATCAGGCATAGATATACCACACAATTTTACGGAACTTACAAAATCCAAGAAATCCGCATACGGTAGTTTCAAAAATAAAGAACGCCTGCGCGTATTATAAAAAAAGGAAACAGCAGACAAACAGGTTTGAAATGGGACAACACAAAGCAATACACGTTATAAGGATCATATTTTTAGTAAAGTCGCATCAACTAGCATCCGAGCACATATATCATTATTAAATGCGAAGCATTTCTTAGCGAACTTCGGCGAGTTGGAGCGTATCTATCTATCTATCTATCTATCTATCTATCTATCTATCTATCTATCTATCTATCTATCTATCTAGCCGCCTACGATTTTGTGCTCTCCTGGCCGTTTCGCTAATCGGATGTTTACGAAAATTGGTATGCCACATCATGACTACATGACGAACACAAATTACAGGTCATAACATGAAAATCATGATATGCATGTCATGAGCGGCATGATTTACATGCCACGGTCTTAGGGCTCTCCTGGCCGTTTCGCTAATGGGATGTATGCGAAAATTGGTATGGCACAACATGACTGCCTTACGAACATAAATGGCAGGTCATAACATGACAATCATGATATGCATGTCATGAGTGGCATGATTTACATGCCACGGTCTTAGTGCTCTCCTAGCCGTTACGCTAATGGCATGTATGCGAAAATTGGTATGGCGCAACATGACTGCCTGACGAACATAAATAGCAGGTCATAACATGACAATCATGATATGCATGTCATGAGTGGCATGATTTACATGCCACGGTCTAAGTGCTCTCCTAGCCGTTTCGCTAATGGGATGTGTACAAAAATTGGTATGCCACAATATGACTGCATCACAAACATAAATGACAGGTCATAACACGAAAATCATGACATGCATATCATGAGTGACATGATTTACATGCGACGGTCGTGGTGCTCTCCTGGCCGTTTCGTTAATGGGATGTATACGAAAATTGGTATGCCACAACATGACTGCATGGCGAACATGACTGACAGGTCACAACATGAAAATCATGACATGCATGTCATGAATGACATGATTTACATGCCACGCGTTTCGTTAACGGCATGTATACGAAAATTGGCATGCCACAAGATGACTGCATCATGAACGTAAATGACAGGTCGTAACATGAAAATCATGGCATGCATGTCATGAGTGACATGATTTACATGCCACGGTCTTGGTGCTCTCTTGGCCGTTTCGTTAGTGGGATGTGTAGGAAAATTGGTATGCAACAATATGACTGCATGAGGAACTTAAATGACAGGTCATAACAAGAAAAGCATAACATGCATGTCATGGGCGGCATGATTTACATGCCAGGCGTTTCGTTATATTCATAAAAAGCCCTTATGGTCCTCACAAATGCAAAATATGCTACTAGAACGACTTTCTGGCCAATTTTGCAATTCGGAACTTTCAGTGCACTTAAGAAAAGAAAACGGCGATAATTTCCTTGCTTTCCCAAGCAGCATTATATTTTCAAACGGCAGCGATGCGAAAGTGCCCTTTTCAGAAACTTGAAGTTTAAAACCAAGTTCTCAACAAAAGCTTCTTCCTTTTTTTTCTTGCTGATTACTTCACGTATTGATAAGGACCACTACACTGCGTAAGGAGTGTTCTGATTCTTCCTTTCTAAAGGCCACAGAGTAAAATGCGACGACCTCATCACCCCCTCCCTCCTTCGTTTTTCTCTTTCTCGCTCAAAGAAATTCAATACATGTGCAGTAATGGTTACGTAGCGAAGGAGAAATGAGAAATTTTGTGTAACTACAGCATTTCGAACACGAGTGTAAAACAACACGAGTGTAACACTTACCTGGAACGTTGTAAGGCAGGGCGCTGTGCGTGATATCTAGTGTATCATAACTTGTCTCATAACGAACCTGCTTGTTCGTAATATTACAGTCCTGCTTAACAATAAGTCGCCCAACATTTGTATGTTCTAGTGCTCTGTTGCATTTTTAAAGAACACGCTGCAAAATGCCGCATTTTTAAATTTCACTGTGGTCCTGTGCGTTGACACTGACGACAGTGAACCGTTGTTCCAGCTTTTGAGATACTTCGAGATTACAAACGAAAATCGCAGAAGCATGAGTCTTTGTAGACACAAAGTCAGTGACGAATTCAGTGGGTCAAGGAAGAATTATAGCAAGAACAATGTGTTGGACAACTTTTGGTGGGTGTTTGGGGCAACAAGGTTGTACTGTTCGTATAAAACGGATGAAATGTCCGTGCTTGGTCTTTCTGGTATGCTTCTTCTTTTTCTTTTTTGAATCCGCACAGTGCAACTTGCAAGTAAGCCTACTTTTGAGGTGCGAAAGACGCAGCAAAAGCTGAAAAAGACACTTCACAACGGGGCTCGACTTCAGAATTGTGGAGATGAAATAGAGAACTATATTATGAAGTATTTGCATAAAGATGGTGGCCTAAAGTCTAGCCACTCAAACTCCCTTAAAGCACTGGATTGCAAGTTGAGTATGCTTTGCGAAGTGTTGCACTGAATCAGTAATACGTGGCCGAGAAAAACTTCCTACGGTTTAAAATAATTAAGTCCAGAGAAAAGGAAGTGCAGTCACGAAAGTGGTGCTGTGGTTCCTCATCGTAACTGTGGCTTATGCCCATACGAATGTTGGGCAACAAGGTTGTATCGTTCGTATAAAATGGATGAAATGTCCGTGCTTGGTCCTTCTAGTAAGCTTCTTTTTTTTTTGTTTCCTTTTTGAGTCCGCGTACTGGAATTTGCAGGTACAAAGCCTACTTTTAAGGTGCGAAATACACAGCAAAAGCTCACAAAACCACTTCACAAGTATGTGCCTCTGCTCTACTGTTCCTTTGGGAACATCCGTAAAACACTGCCTATCTCACAATCCCTGTCCCCGCCGATCTGCAACAGTCTACTACGGGCGCTGTAGAATATTCTGCAATTTACCGCTAGCGGCAAGATACAAATCTACAGCGATTTTAAGTTATGTTTAATTACGTTTGTTCTTCAAGAGTGGCAACAAATTTCAAGTGATAGTCAGTGTGGAAGTTGGGACAGCGAGTCCCAGATTTTAGGTGTGAAATTGGCACTCACGTGCTATGCAGGACGAAAGGTAAGGGTATCCGTTGAGAATAGTGAAATGGTATTTCACTGCGTCATTACATCCTCTCCATTACCTCAGCTACGTGACGCGGTGTTGCTGGGAACATAAATTTCGCACCATAATAAGTCTCTGCAGTATAGTACTTCCTGAACGAGGTCTCTAGGTAGTGTGTCGAAATGAATAGGCATAGTTAAATTGGAAATATTTGAGAACAGCCTTAATTAATAATGAGGAGTTCCTTGACCATGTTGTCATCGGTATGCTGCAACTAGAACCTAAGCAATTATGCATTTGCGCTTTTTAATAATGGCTTTGTCAACTAACGTCTGTAGGGTTGAGTGAGCGACGCCCGCTGAATACGTCAAAGGGGAATTCCCTATACCGCACGGGACTTGCATAGCGGAAAAATAGCTACAGACCATGTGTTCCATAGGAAAAGACAAAATCAAGTGAGAGTCAATATGCGTCGCCATACACCTATAATTTGTGAGAGAGAATAAATATCAATTGTATGTAGGTATGATTTTTTTTTATTTTCCCGTTGACAGTTGAGCTCCAGTGAGCTTCCTCTGGCGGAGTAATCTATTATCTCATTTCTGTCACGAAGGGAGTGTAAGTGCAACTATAGCTGCTACAAGGCAATAAATGAGCGTTCTTAAGCTAGTTTAGGTTGCTTCCGTAGCGCTCCTCAACGCAATTAATTTCTAACCCTGCACAACACAACGTTATGCAAAATAGAAAGTAGAAAAACTGAAAAGCAAGCAAAAGGTCTTTTTGTTTTCACTTAGTGTGAAACGGGTTCGACAAAAAGTGTGTGTAGAGACACGAAGCAGAAGGCAGAGAAAGTGCTTTTTAGTTCTTTTAATTGATGCGAGAAGAAAAGGCCCGGAACAAAAGTGCTCACACTGTACCTTTTTGGATGTCCGCACGCTAGACGCAGCTCTCATATTCAAAGCGTTGCACGCTTTCCGCAAAAGAGAACGTAATTCGTTTATGTGGATGACGTCGTAGGCGTATTAAAAACGCCTGCTGTATAACGACGACAGGTGTTCTTATCGTGTTCATGGCATTATTTGAGAATGTCAGCGGGCAACGGAGATTAATTTTACTGCTCTTAACGGCGTCAGAGCCCGAGAATTAGAATATATGTTCTCAGAAACGCACACGAGTCTCGAGCATATAAGGTAGACGCAGTTCATATTACATCGCTGGCCGTTCGAAGGACACGTACAGTCTTCCAATCATGTTTTGTAGTTCGTCTCCCTCATTGCTAAAGAGCCCCAATGTCGTCTGCGAATCTTAATATTGCTGACGATATTCTCCGTTCTAATTCGAATTACCTTGTCCTTCCCAGTCTAGACGTTTAAGATTTCCTCTCAAACATGCAGTTGAATAGCATCACGGGATATCGATATCTCCCTGTCTTCACGCCTCTCCCGATCGGGATTCTCTGCTTTTCTCATGTAGGAGTAGTGTGGCCTGTGCAATCTTTGTATATGTGTGTTGATGGTTTTCACCGTATATGTCAGGTACCCCTTGTCTACGTAGAGCTTCTAGAACTGCTGTTATTTCTATCGAGTCAAATGCTTTCTCGTAGTCGATAAACGCCATATAAAGAGGTTTGTTATATTCCGCGTACTTCTCAATTACTAGGTTGATAGCGTGGCTGTGGTCCATTGTCGAGCTTGTTCTCTCGGTTGATTAAAGTCGAGTGTTTCTCTTATCCTCGTAGAAATTACTTTTGTAAATAGCTTGTATATTACTGGGAGTAGGCTAATTGGTCTATAATTCTTTAACTCCTTTATGTCACCTTTCTTGTGGATAAGGATTATATTCGCATTTTTCCAACTGCGTGGTATATTACACGTCTTGACACATTTCGTGAAGAGCGATGCAAGTTTTTCAAGTATAATATCTCCTCCGTCTTTAATCAAGTCGGCTGTTATACCATCTTCACCAGCTGCTTTTCCGCGGGACATGCCTTTGACAGCTTTTTTGACTTCGTCAGCGGTTATACATGGAATTGCATTGTCCTCCTCAGATTCTATTTCTATTAAGGTTGTATGGTCTGTCTGAGAACTGTACAGTGCAGAGTAGAAATCTTCTGCTACTTTTACTATTTCGTTGAAACTGTTGATAACGTTACCTTGTTTATCCTTTAGCGCGTCAAACGGAATTCCCTAGTACCGCACGAGCCTTGCATAGCGGAAAATAGCTGCAGACCATGTGTTCCATAGGAAAGGACAAAGATCAAGTGAAAGTCAATATGCGTCGCCATACCTATAATTTGTGAGAGAGAATAAATATCAATTTATGTAGGTTATGATTTTTTTTTTATTTTCCCGTTGACAGTTGAGCTCCATTGAGCTTCCTCTGGCGAGTAACTTATTGTCTTTTTTCTGTCACGAATGGGAGTGTAAGTGCAACTATAGCTGCTACAAGGCAATAAATGAGCGTTCTTAAGCAAGTTTAGGTTGCTTTCGTAGCGCTCCTTAACGCAATTAAATTTCTACTCCTGCACAACACAATGTTATGTAAAATAGAAAGTAGAAAAACTGAAAGGCAAGCAAAAAGGTCTTTTCTTAGTGTGAAACGGTTTCGGCAAAAAGGTCTTTTTTTAGTGTGAAACGGTTTCGACAAAATGTGAAACGGTTTCGACGAAAAGTGTGTGTAGAGACACGAAGGAGAAGGTAGAGAAAGTGCTTTTTGGTTCTTTTTAATTGGTGCGAGAAGAAAAGGCGCAGAACAAAAGTGCTCACACTGTACCTTTTTGGCATGTCCGCAGGCTAGACGCAGCTCTCATATTTCAAAGCGTTGCACGCTTTCCGCAAAGGAGAACGTAATTCGTTTATGTGGATGACGTCGTGTAGGCGTCTTAAAAACCGCCTGCTGTATAGCGACGACAGGCTGTTGTTATCGTGTTCATGGCATTATTTGAGAATGTCAGCAGGCAACGGAGATTAATTTTACTGCTCTTAACGGCGTCAGAGCCCGAGAATTAGAATATATGTTCTCAGAAACGCACACGAGTCTCGAGCATATAAGGTAGACGCCATGTTCATATTACATCGCTGATCGTTTGAAGGACACGTGCAGTCTTCCAGCACATCTATTTATATTATACACTACATGCAAATTCAATCCAACCCCATTACTTTTGTGTTTTTGTGAAAATGAACACACACCTTAACAAAAAACAGTGTTTCGCGCCGGATCGGGATTGAAACCTGATGGGCATCGAAGCCTTACTTGAAAGGCATATATCTTGTCGGCTGATTACAAATCTGCACATGCACCTGTATTATGTGGGATATCAGGCGAAATATGAAACACAATGTAGATATCGAGTAGGCTAAATATACTTTTAAAATCAGGCATAGATGTAGCACACACAATTTTACGGAACCTACAAAATCCAAGAAATCCGCATACGGTAGTTTCAAAAATAAAGAACGACTGCGGGTATTATAAGAAAAGGAAACAGCAGACAAACAGGTTTGAAATGGGACAACACAAAGGAATACACGTTATAAGGATGATATTTTTAGTAAAGTCGCATCAACTAGCATCCGAGCACATGATATCATTATTTCAGTACAAATCAATTGCGCATACATGTCTTGTAGGGTAATGTCTATTGCTCGCTTGAAGGGATACGCTTAATAATACAGGAGCTCTTTGTATAACGTTCTGCACCCCATGTGTTTTAATTAAAACATAACCTTTCGGAAAATTTGCTTTCGTGAGGGGATGCTCAGGTTTTTCCATCGGACTTCTCGCAAGAAAGTGGTATTCATTATTCATTCGTTGGCTTTGTTTATTTTTGATAGAAAGGATGTGCTAATAAAGAATATATGTACTGACATAAAAGTGAAACACTTCAACAGTTCTTGTGTGTGCCCCGTTGGGTACCCAAGGTGTCTATCAAATTGCATTCTTCGAGTACCTACGGTTGATTAAAATTATATTTTGTTGCTCACACTGCAAAGCAGTAATTTAGACTTTTTTTTGCCTTTCTCTCTCTCCCTCTCTCAGTGGCCTGTCACTGTTTTCACATGAAGCGTCTTCAAACACAATGGAAGGTAATTGTAACGGACGGCGTATTGTTCACCTGCGGCAAGTTACGGAGTCCGGCGTCAATATAAGCAAAACTTGTCTCCTTTCTGAATGTTACCACATCATTGCTATATCAGCCAATAAGCTCTTTGTTCCTTAGCAGGAACACCGGTGCTACAAGCCACGTTTAGGTAATCTGGGAAACGGAAATAGTTGCTTGTTGCCCACTTGCTCCAAAACTCCCAGGCCTGCTCTGATGGCGCAGCGCTTTGACAGCGTAAGCGGGATCTTCCTGCGTGCCCGGGCCGTCTTTCCTTTCACGCTAACTTTATTCCTGCTGCTGACCTGAAAGACGAATATTACAGATCGCAGTCGCGGCTGAGAACGCAAATTTCTCAGCCATGTCGTGAGAGCGATAAATGTATGCCACTGCCTCTCCCACGACATGAGAGCCGTGGCTGAGAATGCAAGGTACCGTACGAAGTGGTGAGGGCTGCAGCCACAGCACCGCTATTGAGCTTGGTTCAAGTCCGCCCAGGCGTGGAGGTTTTCTTCACTTGGAAACTGATAGCTGTTAGAGACAGGGTCGACGGCGGCAGACACCGTCGCCGTAGATTTCAGTTACCGTAGAGAGCCAACAACGTGCTTACGCTGCAAAATATCGAGAAGGGTTTCAATTAGTAGAAAGTGGGCATATATGGTGTACTGACAAAAATCCCCACTCATATCCTTGATAAAAGATCCGAGCTCTTGCACCTCATGAGAATTCTGCGCATAGCTCATATGAATGAATTACAAATTGGCTTGCGTAGGCTATTTTTCAGACAGAGGCCGAATAAGTCAAGGAAGCATTAAAGTAAATGTATGTAGCTGCGAATTGTATCCGCACGCAGTGGGGCTTCAATGGGCAGCGAGACACCCGAGAGAAGTGGAAAAACATTAAGCTCTTGGATCTCACACCCCAAAACATCGTTTAGGGGTAAAATTACGCGACACCTTTTGGTTCCGTTTCGATTAGGATGCACTTTACGTCATATATGTTATCATCAACATTCGCATGGTGAAAAATTGCGGACCTTTTCTTGAAGACCCGAAGCCAACGTTTATACAGGGTGCCTCAGCTAACCTGCGCCACAATTTAAAAAATCCAAGTTCTGGTTACAGGAATGCTCCAGCTTCCAGGAATGTCCAGGTTTCCGAACCAGAACGAGTGTAACGAAAATAAGGACACCCGGTCCGGACCGTGTAGGCTTTTCGAAGGTAATGGCCGAACTGCAGCGCGAGCCCGCCCGTGGCCACTGCTTGCGTTGGGCGCCCCTTCGTCGTTTTCATTTTGTAACACTAACTTTGTATTTTTCGCTGTCGTGTTAACCAGCTAATGATTGTAATTAGAGTTATTTGATCGGATGTATTATTATAAATAGCTGCCCAAATCTTAAACGGGTGCTTTAAACGCAGTAATGTATCCATAAAATCTCGGTATAACGAACTTCAGCAGATCGCCGAAAATTATTCGTTATTCCGAAAGACAGTCACAGTGAAAAACGCGCACTCGCGCATGAGGACCAAAACTTCCTTGAATATAACATCCTACTTTTGCAACCACGTGTCCAACAACAGCGCGGTTGCAGTGCAATGCCCAACTACGCAACTTCGCACGCCCCGTATATCAAGACATGGCATTGTCGACAACAACACACCCATAGAACAGCCGGAACGAGCGCTGCAGTGTCAGGGTTAGTAATACCGGCACACATAATGCACAGCAGCTTGACCACACAGGCTTTGCTTCTTTAAGGGACCGCACGTGGTCGACGTTCCGGATCTGCGGAGTGATCAAAGTTAGCATCAAGCCCTCATGATGAGATAACAGTTCCACTTTGTTCGCTGCGCGTGAAAGCGGTTGATACTGCTTACAATCATGAGGTAGAAATCCAAACTAGAACAGAAGTGCAGGGGAAGATGGATGCTTGAATCGATGAAGAAATCGCAAAGTATGATTTAGAAGAGGGAATGTCGCAGAAGCCAACGTTTCGACCAAGCGGACTTGTCTTCGTCAGGGCGGCAACTGCCTTCTCCAGCGTTCGTTTATGTACGCCTTTGCACCCTCTCCCCCGTCCTCAGGAAGAGAGGAGAGGAATAGCAGCACGTGTGAACAATAAAAAAAGGGGGTGCAGGGGTAGTTGGGTGACAGGTGTTCGCGTGACTAATTTAAACGGCAAGACCGAAAGCTTCCAAAGTATCCGCTCCTTGTACATATCTTGCAAATGCATGGGATGTTTTTATTTTTTTAGTATGCACACCAACTCAGATGCATGCAGAAGTGACATAGCTTTTGTGAGGTAGAACCGCATAGTAATGTCCAATAACTTGGGGAATGCATATTAACTAACAAACCCACCTGCTACTGAACTGTTTCCCATTTTTTTATAACGCCGTCTGCTGCAACGGGCCGGTAAATATACTCCATGGCAAATGTGTTCTGTGGAGACAGGTGGGTGCTAATTTTCCCTTTCATAAATATATTCCATCTTTGACGAAAAGACGCTGGTCGAATGTCGCAGTTAGCGCGTTGTAATGATTCCACAATTTCGTGCTACCAGCGAGTCACTTACGTTACGCGAATGTGCAGCTCAACGCTGGCACCTGCCCGCAATCCACGTCTACTGAGAGTATGCGCCCCCTGGCAAGTAGCTACTTCCGGCTTATTCATCGGACCACTAAAAAGCAGTTAAGCGTGCTGTGCACAAGTTGTGCCGCTTGAACGCCCTAAGGATGTATGTGTTGCTTTTACGTGTGTTAGGCTAGTTTAGAGACCGCGTTTACTTTTTGATGGGGCTCAATATCCGCCCTATGTCGTCGGAACCGTTGCAGGTTAGCTCCTCAAAGAATTTCAGCGAAATTTCTTAACGTCCATGAGGCGTCGTTAAGAAGGGTTGAAACCTGGCAGTTCTTCCTCGTATTCCCCCGGTTTCGCACTACCTTTAAACAAATAAGGGCCAGTATGAATACTCCTTTTTCTGGGTCGCGGAAATTGCACATCCTGTGCCGCCAAGTTATCCTGCCTCTAATAGCATCAGCGGCTACGAGATCAAACGCAGAAATTTCTTCGTACAATGCAAGGACAATGCGGTCTACACTGTTCCGCAAACGTACGGTAAGAAGTACGAGGACAAAACATCAAGGAGTACCAAAGTGTCCTTGCGCGCCCCGCCACGGTGGTCTACTGGTTACGGCACTCGGCTGCTGATGCGAAGGTCACAGGATCGAATCCCGGCCGTGGCGGCCGCATTTCGATGGAAGCGAAATGCTGAGGCCCGTCTGCTGTGCTCCTAGCGCACGTTCAAGAACCTCAGGAAGTCAAAATTCCCGGCGCCCTGAAATGTTTATATTTAGTTACATTGATTATTCCGGCAAAACACGTACAAGGTTTGCCCACGAGGTAAGGCAAAAGGAGGGCTTAAACCTCCTGACTAGGCCTTACCTCGCTGAGGCAGCAGAGATAGCGGGATTTGCAAATCACACAAAGCAGTTTGTAAAGCAGGGATTTCGTAACTAGATACAAAACAATCTTTGAAAAACACTGCAGAACACAAGTTGCTTGTAAAATAACACACGAACGTGTTTATACGCCACTAACATAAAAGTAACATTTAAAGAATTTGATTATTACGTCACTAATTCAACAACGAAGCACCTTTAACAGTGAAGAATTCACTGTTGCGTTAACATTTATAGAGCATATCTAGATCAGAAGAGAGAAACATGTTGGCTATGAAGTGTCTAAATTTAGCAATAGTTCTACAATCTCTAGCGACATCAACAATGTTAGTGTACATATTACATGAGCGCATTGTTTCGTATTCGATAGTTTGCATGCCCAAGTGCTGGGTTTCTTCGCTACTATATTAGGTGTAGCGTAGGCTGTATCATGTGTTTCTACTGAGGTACCGGTTTGAAAACGTGTCAAAGTTGCTGGAGATCTCTTTAAAGAACCGAATACAGACCATTGCTTGGTAAGAGTTTCTAATATTAAGGATATTGTAGCGCGTCATTAGTTTAGAAGATGCTATGTGTTCATTAGAAGAATTGAACAAACGGAATACGGCGTGCCTCATAATGGAACCGCTCTTTCGGGACGTGAAAGCCCATAAGTTATCACAAAAGTATGCGTGAGTGCGCTTAGCGACGTTCAGGCTGGCAACAGAGCGCCTTTGAGTGCCCATTGTAAGGACTGTGGGTGCGAACCCTAGTTGAATAAAAGTAAAAGCTGGTTTTGTTGTGGCGCACTATTTTTCACATGTTAAATAAACGAACATTACCCCAATCTTTACAAGATATTGCTGAAAGAACATCAGCCACGTTCTCGACCGTGCTCACTTAAGCTCTCATTAATGAAACAGCAAGAATGTCAAGAATAGTGCTCGTGGTTTTTTTAGCAAAATGCATTGTAAGGAATGCGGCTGTGTTCCGTTTATAACACGTGCAGAATAGTCGCAAGAACATCAGCTAACAAGGGGAATAGTCAACGCAGATGAGATTTTTCTCAAAATACGGGTGAAATGTGACTAAGCAGGCCTTCAATTTCTTTACCAAAAAGAAAGAATTTGGTTATCTGGGTGAGACAACGCTATTTTGAACAGTGTCAAGTTTGGTGATCACAGATTGGATATGATAAATTAGGAGTGTATAAGTAGCGCTGGTTTCGCATCAATAAAGCTTTTTGGAAGTAGCACCTGCATGTGTGTTTATTTTGTGCCTCTCTCGTCCGTGTGATCTGTCAACGTCTCCTGGACAGGCCCGACGCCTGCGCCCAAGAATGTGACGTCAAAAGGCGAAGGTCGACCAACCTGTCCGACGAGTCTGCTTCCGTCGCCTCCTCTTCCCCAGCAAGATCAGCGGGACCGGCTGGCATGTCCACCTGCCTGCGTTGCTGCTGAAGGCACTTTGCACGTAGTTCTCGATCTTGTCGCTTTTATTTTGTAAATGTGAAGGAGAAATCGATACTGTTCTGGTTAACAACTGTATAGGTGTTCTGCTTCAAAAAAGACGAAAACATGAGGCAGAAGTGGATCCGCGGGATCCCAGAAAGGGTTTTCTGCCCACTGCGCACATGGAGGTGACTCATTTTTTGAATGCTTTTGGTGCTCTATCTAGTGTTCTTTCTCCACACGCAAGATGTTTGATTTTATGCCCTAGAGGTGCTCGTTAAAAAAAATGGCTCGCACCACGTGCTAGTTGCTAACACACGTGTGAAGTGCAAGCAGAATTTTTTCTTTCTTTTATGCTACCGTTAAACTGAGGCGCACATTTGCGTCTGCGCAGGGGTATTCTCACCATTTGGGAATATTACATGCGTTTCTTGAACTATTAGATGTTCACGCTAGAAATAAATGTTTTATTCGCCAGCCATTTCTGTTTTGTTAGAGTTTGCGAGAACTGAAACCATGACGGGTTCGGCGAGAAAATGTTCCCTTAGAACGAACCGGTCATCCTTGCGTTGTAAACAACTAATGTGTTTTATGCTACAGATTTTTGTGCCGAGAGAAAAAAAAAACTTGATTTCAACTCGACGTGCAGCGCGCGGTCAGCGAAGGGCGGCAGTCGGCCAAGCCAACCAAGGGATAGGCGGCAGGCGGGTAGTGTTGTACCTTACGTCATCTCACGTGACACGCTGGCCTGGAAACTTGTGTAGGAGGCGTTGGCTGTGTGCGCTTTTATTTTTCTTCAAGATGGTATGCCAACATGCCCAAACTGCCGCTTTGCTGTCCCCGTGTGCAATTAAACTGGGATTGCTTTTCAGGAGTGGCAGCCACGTAACGATGATTGTTGAAGCGGCCGAGATGGCCCGTCTTGGTGACGCTGCGTGAGCACGGCATCCTTTAGACTTCTTGGCAAGGAACATTATCATCCACCATTATCTCACGTATAAAGGCTCAACTTTCCTTCTGTGATTTCTTTTTTTTTATTCTTGGCGCAATTGCGCAGTAGCGCACTTTCCGCTTAATTGCCTATAATTATAATTGCGTTTTCCGAATATACCTTCAGTTGGAAGTCAACGCTTATATGTACTCCCTCGTACCGTTCTTCGTATTCCGTTCGCGTTGCTGAAGTCTTGAGTAGCAGCAACCTCAAGGCGAGTACAATAAACAGCCCATGGGACGACGTTTCTCTCGCGACGTGCATTCCTGCTGTGGTATTCCAGATGTGTGAAAGAGCAAAGAAAATGGTCCTTGGGACACCGCTTTGTCCAATCCGTATAGCAAGTAACAGCGCTACTCACACAAGTGTATCTAGACCAACCTTTAGGTTTCGCACAATGGCCTTGCGCAAGTGCCATGTTGAACACATGTTTGGTGACAGTACAAGTCTACCACACTGCACACGACCATCGCTAAAGGCCTTTTCATCCCAAACAGCCTTTTCATCCCAAATATATCAAAGCGGAGGCAGGCAAATTGCGGGGAACATATAAGAGAGCGAGAAGATAAAAATAAGAATGGACAATAGATTAAATAAGAACACGGAAGCTCACTGTACAATTTATGCTTTCCTTGAATACCCGGGAATGGCAACGCTAACAACAGTCTTATCGCATAAAAGAAATGGAGAATTATTACTGCAATGTCTCTGAGCTATAGATTCGCGGGGTCCGACGTTCTCTGATCCGCGCGCAGATAGAAAAGCTTTCGTATGTGGCTTCAAGGAATATAACCTCTGCTTCACTGTCAGCGTCTACCAAATACCGAATCTTCCTTGTACTGATCTCGAAAGCAAAGAAACAAGCGAACAAAAAAGGCTCAATATTGCCGGGAATGCCCATTTGGCGGATGAAAGGATGGGGCAAGAAGGATGGACACGGAGCAAGATATATAGCTGCGGGCAACCGGAGTTTTATATGCTTGAATGACTAGCTGGTGTAGTCATTCAGGTCGAACAATGGCACCGCTACTTCTTGGCCAGGGTCCTCGAGTCAAATCCCATTGCCTGGTGAGTCAATTCACCGAAACATTTTGCTTGACGCAATATTCTTCCCGATGAGTTGGACTGCGGCACATTTGTGTGGCAGGATCTCACGCGTGCCCCTATATCTCTCACGTCTAAACACTCTTATTTTAACGCATAGTCCGGACCGTTCACTTACACGAAGCCTCAAATACGCCTTGTTGCTTTCAGGAATCATCATTGCGGGTATTGCTGTTTTGGAGCATCAAGCAAGAGCAAACGTGAGCATCAAATCTTCGACCATTTCATAAACGACCACTTCCGAAAAGAATCATTGTGCAAACAAGATGCTAAGTTTAACGCTGAAGAACAAAATTATATTCAGACCTAAACAATGAATTAGCAGCTTGGTAACTATTGTGTACATATGTGAGCGTTTGCATCAGTGCAAACTTTTGTGTTTTTGAATGTGTGCTTGTGTGTCTCTGCTTGTGAATCTGCTCGTATGCTTACGTGAAGTGCCTCTTTTAATGCGTGACTGCGTGCTAGAATGCGACATCTTGTTGTGATGTCACGACACAGGCAAAACTGGCGCCACTTTTGCTTGCCATACCAATAAATATCTCTGCGGAGCAAAATGAGAAAACTTTATTAGTGTAACCTTTGCGGAATAGTCCCAAGGACCTAAGTCAATTTCCCGAATCATAAATGACACTTTTTCACTCTAGAAAGGAAGAACGTCCATTGACCGATATTGCCAGAGCAGCTTCCGTTAAGGCATTTGCATTTTTGTTCCAACGGTTCATGTGCGTTAAAAAAAAGGATTTAGAAAACACTGCATCCTGGCCCAAGGCGCGAACACCAACTTTAGAGGTTTAAATACGAATATAGTGTACACTGTGTTTTTTCCAAGTTCAGCTATTAGTCTTTCGAGAGGCCACTGCGTTTTCACTGCGCCACAGCAAGAAGTATAGTCACAACAAGGCTTGCTGGCAGTTACAGTGATATCATTGGGATCGCGTGGTATAGTGGATTTGGTGCCGCGGGTTAATTTGTAGTTCGATTCAGAGGCTAATGTAGTGGGCATGCGGCCTTTTGTTCCAGCACTAGCAATTTGATTCGAGCAGACGAAGTTAGTGGATAGTAGTGAAAAGCCGCCAAAAATGGGCCCACACTGCCAATATTAGCCAGCATTAGTAGACGTTAGCCAGTGATTTCAAATAGTCAATTAATACCGCGCAACATTATGCAATACTGTGGAACCTCGATAATGGCGGAACCGTTTTTGCAGCAAGAAACTTCGTTATATCGGGAATTTCGTTCAACATGAATTTCCATATTTCAACATTGAGAATAACCTCAGCATTTCTTTTTTCGTCAATAGTGCTGGATAGCACTAGAAAGCTTACCAAAAATGGAGCAATAGTAGAGCGGCGCAGGTGTTTTTGCGTTGTTCTTTCTCTTCAGTAATGTCACCGTACCTGCACTATTGCTGTACCATACTTGCGTGGCAGGTATACATGCATGCGTAGGGAAGTGCAGTGTCCCCGTGGACGCATCATAACACACCGCACAACAGCATGGCGAGCATTTTGTTGGCCGAACACTGTGACGGAAATGCTGCTTTCGTCTTTAGTGGTGACGCGAACTTCAAAGGGTACGACATAAAGACGCGGCAGCGATCGAAGACGCGAAGAAATTTTGTTGCCACCAAACAGAAGTGGAAGTACGCGCTACAACAATGCCGCATAACAACCTCTACCAAGCGTCTGATTGAAGACTATGAAAACGCGAGTAACCGAACTCGAGTGTATGCCACTGATTGCTGCGCTAAAACTTGCAGCTTACTCTCCCTGTAGTATTGCGCAAGTATATAGTGAATGCATCGGGATTTTGAGTACGCTAAGGTAACGCACTACAACATCTGTGGTGCTCGAGCTTATAGCGCAAAAGAAGGTTTGCAGGTGACTTTTAAATCAGCCATCCAAGGATAATCACTAGGGGTCCAAGTACATACTCGTAATAACAAAAATTTGTTAAAGTCGACACCGTGTGAGAAAATTACGTCGTTAAAAAGAAAAACCCGCAGATCCCACGTGCAGTGGGAATCAAGTAAATGCGAAACACGCATGAGGAACGTAAAATGGATTTGCATTGTTGTCTCGCTATAGCAATTTTGGTTCATATTAACTTGAAATGGCCGCAAGAGCATCAAGACTGTGGCACGTAAACCACGCCGTTCATGACACGGACGTCATGAATCTAATGTTATGAACTGTCATTTACATTCATCATGCAGTCGCCTTGTGCCATAGCAATTTTGGTAAACATCCAATTAGCGAAACGCGTGGTATGTAAATCATGCCGCTCATGACATGCATGTCACTATTTTCATGTTATAACCTGTCATTCATGATCTTCATGCAGTCTTGTGCCATACCAATTTTCGTATACATCCCAATAAAAAGTCGACCAGGAGAGCCCTAAGATGGTGGCATGTAAATCATGCCGCTCATGAGATGCATGCCATGATTTTCCTGCTATGAGCTGCCATTTATGTTCGTCATGGAGTCATGCTGTGGCATACCCATTTTCCTATACATCCCACTAACAAAACGGCCAGGAGAGCACAAAATCGTAGGCGGCTAGATAGATAGATACGCTCAATGTCGCCGAAGTTCGCTAAGAAGTGCTTTGCATTTCAAACCATAAAAAAAGACAAGTGGTTTGGAATGCAAATAAGACTAGCACATATGGTGATCTCCTTTCACGACGTGGGTATTATTACCGTATTTTTAGACGCGCACAGATTGAGGTATGTAACACACTGATGAAATGACACAGTGGCTTCACGACGTGATGCGACTATGCCGTGTAACTTATGGCATTCGAATACGATGTATATAACGTACATGTTATAACCCGCTATTCATATTGTCATGAGCGCACGCCATGTGTATGTGCCACACTTTAATATAAAAAGTGTAGAAAGGACTTCCCTAGCATCACGACGTCACCTCGCCATGTAGATCATAACTTACCTGACATGACGGTGTTATCACCCATGATTAAGATGTTGCATACACTGAAAATGTCAAGTTTGGCGTGAATCAAGCTCGCAGGACCATCACGAAGGCATCAAGACGTGGGTAGATAGATAGATAGATAGATAGATAGATAGATAGATAGATAGATAGATAGATAGATAGATAGATAGATAGATAGATAGATAGATAGTGGCTATGTCTAACCAGGAAATGCTGTGACTTAAAGAACGTCGAAGGGTAAATGGAATTTCTTCAAAACTTGGTGCATAATTCAGTACACATGGCGCCACAAAACGTTTCGTACAAAACGCGTACGCCATAAGCAAGGCAGACCGAAAGAAAGAGAATATTTCAACGAAAAGAGCCCACAACGTGTGATTTCAAGGACCCTGTGCCAAAGTTGAAGCGATCTTAACTTTTTTTTTTTTGCCAAAGTACCGAGGAAAACGCCTTTTTGTGACTTTCTAGAAGTGAGCTTTTCTTTTAGTCGGAGCTGCATAGATGATCACCCAAAGCTGCATAGCAGCTGGCACAGTCTTGCCTTTTTTATATAATTTAGGTCGCCGCGCACTGCCGACACAATCTTTTCTTCCGCAAGGCACCAGTGCCGCAGCTGGTGCTACCAAAATGCGATCAGCTTGCTCGTCAGCGCCGCCTTGTTGTGTGGGGTTTCATAGGAGAACAATGCCAAGAGGAAAGTGAATGCGCGCGGCTTACTCGTGGGGTGCCAGGGACAAAGCGACGAGTCGTTGCAAATGCGCCTAAAACGCGAGACTGCAGATGGCCCCGTCAACAGAGGTTGCCATCGACAGTACTTTGAGAAGCACGGAATAAGAGACCTCGTGAACAGAATGCTCACTTCGGGATCTTCTTTACAGTAGAACAAAATGCTGCTAGCAGGAGCAGGAAGGACGTTGAGAAGCGCTGTTCTCAAAGTCTGGGACTTCTGCGCGGGCGTTACTCCTTCCACGCTAGCGAGCATTGTTCAAAGCGCCGCGCTCTGTGTTAAGAATGCCTTTCTTGAGCTCGCCATATAGTGATCCTCGATTGTGAAAAGCGAGGCGTCCTGTGGAAGAGAATTCCTTGCCTTGTTTTGCGACGGGGCGCCAACGTTCTTCCTTTGAAATGTCTACCTCGCCTATCGGGGATCGTCAGCTCTGCATTAAAAGTCACTACGAAGAGTTGAATGGGATGAGCGCAGAACTGGAGAAAAAGGACACAACTTTTGCCGAATACAGAGGAGGTCGGAGTCGTCTAAACCAGGCATAACTTCCAGTTTGTATTATTCGCGCTCTCTGAATGGAAGCGTGTTCAGTATAGCTGCTGCCTACACGTGAAAAATATTGGTGGTTTGTTTACGAGAGCAAAGTATATGTGTTGACGCACACTCTCATCGCAGCTTGTCTCCTCTATCTTAGTTAAATAGTAGTTAAATGGAGGTTGGACATGTAGGTGACGTAGAAGATATGAGTAACTCTTTAGTTTACGATGAAATTCAGCTCTATTAAAAGCGCTGAAGATTGTGAATTGCTGCATTCACGTATTTGTGGCGGTTAGGAATGACAAATCTTTATTATTGGTTAGATTAACTAATGGCAGTTTAGGCAGAACATTCAGTATATAACATAAGTGCGCACAGAGACATACGTCGTCAAACAAAGGACATTTGCATGGAATGCGGGTCGGATATTGTGCATGCGTCACGGCCTACATGGGTGCGTCATCTGTTGTAGCGCCTAAGTCCTAGAACTTACTCGACCATGCGCGCTGCGAACCGAATCTCAATAAATAAAGAGCTTTTGAGGAATGGGAGAATCAAATCCAAAGGGCAGTCTTTCGAATAAAAAAAAATCAAATGGAGACCTGTCGTTTGTGCTGTCGTGAGGCTATTTGCGTAACGCGTTTCTTTGAATTACAAATCATTCATTGATCGTAGTTTTTCTTTTATGTTTCATGATTCCGCAACGAGCCACAAAGCCTGCACGCAGATTTCTAGGCTCCTCTAACTAAGTGTTCCAGGGATGGCTGATTTCGCAGCAGAAATAAAAGGGAACTGAGCCCAAAACATTTCATATAACTGCGATTGTTTATCGATAAGCAGAACGCAGCTATTTTCCCTCACTGTGTTAGGCCACATTTGGGAACGTGAAGCGGCCACAAGCTTTGGTCACTTGACTGAAACAGCTCGGAACACCCACTGATAAGTCCATGGCCTCACATATAGTTATTTTCCTGCATTTTTTTATTCCGCTTAAGAAGTCCCTGCCGCAATAAGAGTGAGGGCAAGGCAACTGCCCGGCAAATAGTTCTACAGTCAGCCGGAACAATTCAACAATTATTTTTGCCGTTCTCTCAAGTTTTCTGCCATAAGTGCAGGCTATGATTTTACCTTTTTAGCTATAGTATGATCGATTTAATTGAAGTAGATTTAAAAGGCAGGAGGACAACTTAAAGAGAGAGGGTGAATAAGAGAAAAGTTATTAAATTTTTTTACGCGTCTGGTGGCGCACATGTCACCGCCCCGTTACAAAGGGGACATTCATAGCATCCATCCATCCATCCAATCCGGCGCGTGCTCTAGTTTGATAGTAAACCGCTAGATGGCCAAAACTACAAACCGCGTTCGCTCTCGGTACAGTGCCTCTAGACGCTGGCTAAGCGTCCGTGGGGGTGGGGAAAGGGAGTGAAAGAGAGAGATAGGAGAGAAAGGCCGTAGTGGAGGGCTCCGGAAATTTAGACCACCTGGGGTTCTTTAACGTGCACTGACAACGCACAGTACACGGGCCTCTGGCATTTTCGCCTCCATCGAAAATGCGACCGCCGCGGCCGGGATCGAACCCGCATTTTTTGGGTGGCAGCCGAGCACCGTAACCACTACACCACCGCGGCAGAGAGCGAACGGCGCGCGTTGACTTATGGAAACGATCTTTCTGCGAAGAACGCTTTACCAGCTCGCAAGGAACGGGAACGCGCCCTCGCCCGCGAGAGACAAAGCTGGCGCACGCAGCGTTTGCTGGCGAGTGTCTGGATTGAAAATACCGACTGCTCGCGCTGCGCAGCCGTTCACTGACCACCCTTTATCTATAGCACTGGATCTTGACCTGCAATATTGCCGCCTGCGAGTAGTGGGTCGAAGACTAGACTGGCGCTAAAGAGAAGAAAGAAGACCGCGCGCTTCTTCCCCACTTGAGAGCCAGCCCCGACGGACGCCTTTTTTTCCGAAGCTAGACCCCCAGCTACCAGTAAAACCCTACAGCGCCCCTGAAGGGTCGTGACAATATAGTGCCGATCCGAGATTTCTCTTGCACGTAATTGAACCATAAGTGTCCGCAGCGTGCGCATTAACTAAACGTAATCCGGAACTCGGCACTATCTACGACGTGGGAGCGCAGGAGCCTCATAAAGACCACGAGCATAAATGACAACGCGTGTGCAAATGTACACACGCGTTGGCACTGAATACATGCATGAGCGGGCAATGTCACGGGTGATATACGATAACACCGAACGATCTCCAGTCGTCAGAGTTCACTCGTGGAGATGCATGAATTTTTTTTTTGTCTTTTGCTTGCATGAGCAACACGTGTGCCCACCAGCCGCAGTATTGCGAGAGTAGCAGTGGACTGCGGCATGGGCGCAGTAGAAGAAAGAAGGGCGGGTACGAACGCCGCACATTGGGCATTGCTTATAATTCGTACTGTGCATTGTGAACGCAGGTTAAACAAGCGCAGGTGGTCAAAATTTCCGGAGCCCTACGCTACGGCTTTTCTCTCCTTCCTATCTCTTTCCCTTTCCCCTACCCCCGCGGATGCCTAGCCGTGCTCCCAATATTGGCTGCCGAAATTAGCGTCCTTTCCTCAACCGAAGCACAATCATACTCATCATCATCACCGAGAACATAATCAAAATCGCTAATCGCATTCTAGGTTACCTACGTCGCAACTCTTTCAATGTACCAACTAATTTGAAACTTTTGTTACATAGAACATTAATACGACCGAAGCTCAAATATGGACCCCGGAAAGGGACCCTAGCCACGCCAACCTAATCACTGACCTCGAAATGGTTTAATATAACTCTGCACCATTTCTCCTTGCTAACTACAACCCCACAGCAAGTATAACTAACATGAAATCCAACCTTGGCCTGCCATCGCTTCCATCGCGTATAAAAATGCTAATTTTCTTTTAAATGCGAAGCATTTCTTAGCGAACTTCCGCGAGCTTGAGCGTATCTATCTATCTATCTATCTATCTATCTATCTATCTATCTATCTAACCGCCTACGATTCGGTGCTCTCCTCGCCGTTTCGCTAATCGGATGTTTACGAAAATTGGTATGCCGCGACATAACTACATGACGAACATAAATGACAGGTCATAACATGAAAATCGACGTGCATTTCATGAGCGACAGGATTTACATGCCACGGTCTTGGTGCTCTCCTGGCCGTTTCGGTAATGGGTTGTATACGAAAATTGGTATGCCACAACATGACTGCCTGACGAACATAAATGACAGGTCATAATATGAAAATCATGACGTGCATTTCATGAGCGACATGATTTACATGCCACGGTCTTGGTGCTCTCCTGGCCGTTTCTTTAATGGGTTGTATACGAAAACTGGTATGCCACAACATGACTGCATGTCAAACATAAATGACAGGTCATAACATGAAAATCTCAATATGCATGTCATGAGCGACACGATTTACATGCCACGGTCTTAGTGCTCTCCTGGCCGTTTCTTTAATGGGACGTTTGCGAAAATTGGTATGCCACAACATGACTGCATGACGAACATAAATGACAGGTCATAAGATGGAAATCGTGACATGCATATCATGAGTGACATGATTTACATGCCACGGTCTTGGTGCTCTCCTGGCCGTTTCGTTAGTGGGTTGTATACGATAATTGGTATGCCACAACATGACTGCCTGACGAACATAAATGACAGGTCATAACATGAAAATTATGATATGCATGTCCTCAGCGACATGATTTACATGGCACGGTCTTCCTGGCCGTTTCGTTAACGGGATGTTTACGAAAATTGGTATGCCACAACATGACTGCATGGCGAACATAAATGACAGGTCATAACATGAAAACCACGATATGCATGTCATGAGCGACATGATTTACATGCCACGGTCTTAGTGCTCTCCTGGCCATTTTCGTTATGGGAGGTTACGAAAACACTATGGCACCACAGACTGCATGACGATCATAATGACAGGTCATAACATGAAAATCGTGACATGCATATCATGAGCGGCATGATTGAGATGCCAGGCTTTTCGTTAATGGCTGTGTGCCAAAATTGCTACGGCCCAACACAACTGCACGACGAACGTAAATGACGGCCATAACATCATAACATAACAGGCTTCATTGCCTGTTTGCTCATTAAGTTGTTTCTAACAAATAAAGAACGAGTCCTTGACCCCTTCCCTTTCGTTAGGCCATAACATCAGAATCATGACATGCATGTGTGAGCGGCATGGTTTACATTCCATATTCTTAATGCTCTTCTGCCGTTTCGTTAACTTCATATGTACAAAACTCGGTATAGCGAGACAACAATGCAAATACATTTTACGTTCCTGATGCGTGCTTCGCATTTCCTTGATTCCCACTGCACATGGGATATGCCAATTTTTTCCACAAGCTGTATCATCATCATGCATTGAATGATCAGCTGATCCTTCACCCACTTTATGTATCACAACGCATTGATCACCGTTACAAAGTCGGTATTTTGCCATGGAACACCAATAGTTTTTCACAATCATTCCTGCTCCGAACCTGCGTGACTGGGACGACCTTCCCGCTGAAGTTGCAGGCCTTACTAATTACGAAGAATTTCGCCAAGCCTTAGCACATTGTATATTCAGGTGCTATTTAAGATTTATGCTACCATGTATTTTTATTGTTTCTTTGTATTTTCCACACTCCCTCTGTAATCCTTTGGCCCTGAGGGGTATAATGAATGAATCATCATAGAAGGCTGGCTCTTTGGGAGCCCAACTGATGCATAGTGCATTGCGCACTTTTTCTAACCAGATCTATTCATTACAATTCCCTGGTTGCCAAGTAGGTACGACCTTCATTCAGCCTAAACAGCTACGCCGCTAAGAAAAAAAATGAGAGAGAGAGAGACGCAGTTTATTACGTTTTGCTCTGCAGGCAGGCTTGCTTCTCGAAAAAAAGAAAAGAAATACCAGCTATGAGGGTACTACTCAATGGTAGAAGTTAGCGAAGCATTATGCTTGTACTTATGGATGATCTTCTGAGTAAAAGAGCCCGAGAGTCTCGTTCCCCCTCGTTGTACGTCGGTGAGCAGCGCTGACTCGGTGCTCTCACCATTTGTATTGCCCCAAAGGAAAAGAAAACGAAGCTGTAAAAAAAAGACACAAAGAAGGATGCTACACACACGACTGGCACTCAACTTTGAGTTGCCTCAATAAACGTTTGTTGAAAGTTGAGCACGAGTCCTGTGTGTAGCCTCCTTTGTGTATGTTTTCTTCTAGCGCCCCATTTTTTTCGTTTGAAGCATGAACTAACTCGCCCAACGACAACTTCTACTAAGCTAGTATTGTGCGTTTTTAGAAACGACTGGTCATAACATGAAAATCATGACATGCAGGTAATGAGCGACATCATTACATGCCACGGTCTTAGTGCTCTCTCCTGGCCGTTTCGTTAATGGGTTGTATACGAAAATTGGTATCCCACAACATGACTGCATGACGAACATAAATGACAGGTCATAACAGGAAAATCATGATACGCATGTCATGAGCGACATGATTTACATGGGACGGTCTTAGTGCTCCCCTGGCCGTTTCGTTAATGGGATGTTTACGAAAATTGCTATGGCAAAACACGACTGCATGAATATCATAAATGACCGGTCATAACATGAAAATCATGATATACATGTCATGAGGAACATGATTTACATGTCACTATCTTGGTGCTCTCCTGGACGTTTCATTAATGGGATGTATGAAAAAACACTATGGCACAACAAGACTGCATGACGATCATAAATGACAGGTCATAACATGAAAATCGTGACATGCATATCATGAGCGGCATGATTGAGATGCCAGGCTTTTCGTTAATGGCTGTGTGCCAAAATTGCTACGGCCCAACACAACTGCACGACGAACGTAAATGACAGGCCATAACATCATAACATAACAGGCTTCATTGCCTGTTTGCTCATTAAGTTGTTTCTAACAAATAAAGAACGAGTCCTTGACCCCTTCCCTTTCGTTAGGCCATAACATCAGAATCATGACATGCATGTGTGAGCGGCATGGTTTACATTCCATATTCTTAATGCTCTTCTGCCGTTTCGTTAACTTCATATGTACAAAACTCGGTATAGCGAGACAACAATGCAAATACATTTTACGTTCCTGATGCGTGCTTCGCATTTCCTTGATTCCCACTGCACATGGGATATGCCAATTTTTTTCCACAAGCTGTATCATCATCATGCATTGAATGATCAGCTGATCCTTCACCCAATTTATGTATCACAACGCATTGATCACCGTTACAAAGTCGGTATTTTGCCATGGAACACCAATAGTTTTTCACAATCATTCCTGCTCCGAACCTGGCGTGACTGGGACGACCTTCCCGCTGAAGTTGCAGGCCTTACTAATTACGAAGAATTTCGCCAAGCCTTAGCCAACATTGTATATTCAGGTGCTATTTAAGATTTATGCTACCAAGTGTATTTTTATTGTTTCTTTGTATTTTCCACACTCCCTCTGTAATTCCTTTGGCCCTGAGGGGTATAATGAATGAAATCATCATAGAAGGCTGGCTCTTTGGGAGCCCAACTGATGCATAGTGCATTGCGCACTTTTTCTAACCAGATCTATTCATTACAATTCCCTGGTTGCCAAGTAGGTACGACCTTCATTCAGCCTAAACAGCTACGCCGCTAAGAAAAAAAATGAGAGAGAGAGAGACGTCAGTTTATTACGTTTTGCTCTGCAGGCAGGCTTGCTTCTCGAAAAAAAAGAAAAGAAATACCAGCTATGAGGGTACTACTCAATGGTAGAAGTTAGCGAAGCATTATGCTTGTACTTATGTGATGATCTTCTGAGTAAAAGAGCCCGAGAGTTCTCGTTCCCCCTCGTTGTACGTCGGTGAGCAGCGCTGACTCGGTGCTCTCACCATTTGTATTGCCCCAAAAGGAAAAGAAAACGAAGCTGTAAAAAAAAGACACAAAGAAGGATGCTACACACACGACTGGCACTCAACTTTGAGTTGCCTCAATAAACGTTTGTTGAAAGTTGAGCACGAGTCCTGTGTGTAGCCTCCTTTGTGTATGTTTTCTTCTAGCGCCCCATTTTTTTCCGTTTGAAGCATGAACTAACTCGCCCAACGACAACTTCTACTAAGCTAGTATTGTGCGTTTTTAAGAAACGACTGGTCAACATTTAGGGGCGAAGCTCCTGAGGGTAGAGGCTTGTCTCCTGTTGTTGTGGATAGCCACGCTAGTACTCGGAGCCCTCACCAAAGGCGCAGCTGTTTCTAGTTTGAAGCGAGACCCCTAGATGGCTCTGCGGCTCGTGCTCACTTTGATAGTGCCATGCTACGTGGCAACAACTATAAACCGCATTCGCTCTCGGAGCGTTTCGTCTTTCGAGAGTCGTCAGTCAGTGGGCTTCGATAATATGAACGAAGAAAAGGCGGCGGAGCGGAGGGCTCGCAAAGCGACTGCAGCGCGGGCTCACCGTCAAGACCCGTAGGTGGGACTTCGAGAAGCCGAAGCGAGACGCCCGCGTCGGCAACAACAAGCCACCGATCTCACTACCACTATACGGCGACGAATAAAATAGTGGTATTGTGTATATACTGTACCACCCTCATGTTTGTCACGTCTTTACATGATGATCGAGTGGGCAAGATATACAGAAGATTCACGGTGTACCACATTACCTACGAAGCTTCGCCCACTTATCATCATTCACTTCGTGCATATGGCGGGATTTTTATACAAAAGGCGCCGACTGCATTTCTTTGTATAGGACGTCCTCGACGTCCAAGTATATAGGCGACTGCCGGTCGCACTTACTCATTGTGGATGTCCCCATAACGAAGGAAGAAATTAAATGTGCTATCGGAGCTCTACAGAGAAACAAAACACCTGGGCCAGACGGTCTCAGTGCGGACTTTTATGTGGTATTCGAAGAAATGCTTCTACCTTTTACTGAACTCCTTTTTAAAGAGGCCTATGAACGTGGTGAACTACCTAATTATTTCTATCAGGGCTATACAACCTTAATTCCGAAAAGCACCTACAGCGAAGCCCTAAATAGAGTAAATGGATATAGGCCGATATCCGTATGTAATGTCGATTATAAAATATTTGCCAAAGTACTCACAAATAGGTTGCATATTATAATCATTAAACTAGTAGGGGATCACCAAACATGTGGAATACGAAGTCGTTCTATACAGACGAATATACATATAGCACGGTCAGTTCTTGAGTGCATTGAAGGAAGTGTCGATCAAGTAGGTCTTCTTCAGATTGACCTCGCCAAGGCCTTTGACAAGGTACAGCATGATTTTTTTATTCCAGCTACAGCGTCACCTACGGCTAGGCGAAGCATTGTACAAAGGCATAGCACTTTGTTATAAAAGGTGCGCAACAAGGTTAATTGTAAATCGCACTTTGTCAGACGTAATCCAACTGAATTCATCCGTACGTCAGGGGTGCCCGCTGTCCCCTTTACTCTTTGCCACATATATATAACCACTTTGTCTGAGTGTACTTGTTAATTCTAGCATTAGAGGATACAGGTATGAAGTTGAGGAAATTAAAGTTTTAGCTTATGCGGACGACATTGCCTTCTTTTGCACCGATAAACCTATTTCAGGAAGCAATAGATACCACATTGCGTTTTTGCGACATTGCGGGAGCTAGCATTATTTTTGAAAAAAGTAGAGGATTTTGGATAGGCACGTGGGCTTCAACTCCTTCAGTGTTTGCGAATGATCATTGGAATGAAGCTCCAATTAGGTACTTAGGGGTACCTCTCGATAATTACCGTAATAGTGGTCCTCATTGGACGTCTTCCATAAGTACTATACGTCGAAAAGTGGCTAATTGGCAGGGTCGAGACTTTTGTATTTTTGCTAGAGCTAAAGCATGCAAGGTATTTCTAGCGTCAAAACTTATTTATGTCCAGCAGGTGTTGCACTGCTCCCGTGTCCATTTACAGGTATTTCACAGAATATTAGCTTGTTTTATTTGGCGTTCATCTTGGGAATGTAGCTTACAAGTGTAGCAGCTTGGGCTAGTTGGTTAGCGTTCATGATGGTGAGATTAACAGCGCGCGAACATAGGAAAAATGGGAGAGAAAAGAAAGAGCGCTGACTTCCAACTGATCTTTATTTTGCAGAGTGGCAAGATATATACATACATAGAAAAAACAAAAAAGGACAAAGAGACAGAAAACAAGCATAATCAGTGTACTGCCAGTCAAGTCACATGTGACACGTGTTGGCGATTGCCCCTCAGCCGGGCCGGGTAGAGCGTCTGGCAAGAGTCGGATATCCTGCACCCCTTCTTGTTTCGGTGGCAGAAAAGCTGCTGGCTGTCATTCAGCGAGGAGGCAAGTCTGAAAAGCACAAAACTCTTGAAAAGAGCCGGCCAGTCATTCTACCTTACGTGCACAGCATTTCGCACAGGTTAAGGAAGATTGGCCAGGACGCCAGCGTTCAGGTAGTTTTTTCTGCACCTGAAAAGCTGCAGAGACTATGCAAGCGGGTCAACGCACCTCGTGCAAACTCTGCCCCTTGCTCTGTTGCGCACAGGTCACGCTACATCCCCTGCGCAGTAGCCGTCGCCTACTCAATTCCACTGACGTGTGGAAAGGCGTATGTGGTGGTGGTTGTGGTTCGGTTAGGAAAGGACGCTAATTTCTGCAGCCCATGTAGGGAGCACGGCTAAGCGTCCGTGGGGGTGGGAGAAAGGGAGTGAAAGAGATAGAGAGAAAGGCCGTAGTGGAGGGCTCCGGAAATTTAGACCACCTGGGGTTCTTTAACGTGCACTGACAACGCACAGTACACGGGCCTCTGGCATTTTCGCCTCCATCGAAAATGCGACCGCCGCGGCCGGGATCGAACCCGCGTATTTTGGGTGGCAGCCGAGTACCGTAACCACTACACCACCGCGGCGCACAGGCGTATGTCGGCCAGACCAGCAGGTGCGTAAATGACCGCCTGCGTGAGCACCGAAATAACGTGCACAATGTGGTGCAAGGGCACCTTGGCATTCATTGCCGGGACTGCGGTTGCAGGCCCATCCTTGATCAGAGTGCGATAGTGGCAAGGCATTGGTCTCAACTAACCCGCGAAATAATAGAAGCGGAACTCATACATAAATTAGGCGATAACTGCGTAAGCACCCCATCTGTTACGCTATCACGGTTTGAGCGGGATTACCTGGCCGGGCTGAGGGGCAATCGCCAACACGTGTCACATGTGACTTGACTGGCAGTACACCGATTATGCTTGTTTTCTGTCTCTTTGTCCTTTTTTGTTTTTTCTATGTATGCATATATCTTGCCACTCTGCAAAATAAAGATCAGTTGGAAGTCAGCGCTCTTTCTTTTCTCTCCCATTTTTCCTATGTTCGCGCGCTGTTAATCTCACCATCATCTTGCGAATCTATGAGAATAGGCAATCCTACCGCTCGATAAGGGGGGTCTCAATCTTGTGCAATTGTTTGTGCGACAGTTGGTACTTCGCTTCGTTTACCTCAAAGATGTTTGCCATGCATTTCTGCTAGCCGTTCTTAGGACCCGCATTGCTTATCACCTCCCTTTTCTTTTGTAACGACAAACACTCCTCAAGAATCGCGGCTGTGGGGCTTTTTGAAAGAAATTGTTGACACTCTGTTTTTTAAAAGCCAGATTCACATTAGAGTACTTGTATACTGTCGATAGAACAACGCTGTCTGCTGCACTCGTGAACGAACTTTTCTCTGAGCCTGTTTACCGATTGCCATATTTGTCTTTATCTGGACATGATGTGTTTTTCCGTGTACGTAAAATGTGTATATCACCCGCTGCGAAAACGTTTTTCTTCAAGCTACACACGGGTACGTTACCTGTGAAGACCTGGCTTAAAGAAAAAGGAATACACGTACCTTGGTCAGTAAACTGTAGACTTTGCAATCAATCTGAGACGATTGATCATTGTTTTATTGTTTGTCAAGATGCATTTTATTTCTGCGGCATTCTCAAGCGAACGATTACAAAAGAACTTCCCCTCACACCTCACGGGATTAGGTTCCTCCCGTTCAGCAAGAGCAGCAGTAATACGCCGTATGATATGGTCATGCTGTTAGGACTTCATGCCCTCTGGAGGAGCCGCATGATTGACAGGCATGCAATCCAAGGCTACAGTCCTCGCACCAGCACCGAAACCGCGGTCATATGTAGTGGGAACAGACGACGGCGTTGTCCTCCGCCGAAACAGGAGAATGCTTAACCATTTCCCAAAAGAAAGGGCGCAAAGGGAAACATCAATTTCCAGAAAACTCAGAGCAGCGAGCGCAGCACAATTGGCTCATAGCCCAGATGGCTCGACAGGAACAGATGCAGAGGTGCCCCCGACTCGCGCTGTGGCCAATAGTGAACCCACTCCAATTGTGACGCGGTTTGGTAGAGTGGTGAAGAAGGCCATACGGCTGGGCATTGATGAGTAGTGCGTTGGTGTTTTTCTTTGTTTTGCTTGTTTTATTTCGTTTTGGATAACATGTTCTCTACCATGTATGTACGGATGTTCCTGAGCTTGAAAGGAAAGGAAGATGTGCTGTTACCGCTTGCCCGTGTTCGGCATGTGACGTCACAACTGATAGCTGGGCGACAACTGTGTGCGCCGAGCTACCCTTACCACGTGATGTCCCCCGGAATGTATATTATCGACCGGCACAATAAAGACGGGGGTCTTTTCATTTGCGTCGCCTAGAGCGCAGCTCGTCGACTGTTTATTGCGGCACGCATACGCGTCGTGCTCGTATGCAGTGTCACGACAATCTCTAAGTTTCGGTTCCGCTGCGTGGTAGACGATGGCCTTACTACCATTGTCGATGGACATTTGTGACCCATGATGGCTGCTGTCTGTGTAGCAGTCAGGGCAAGCGATCTCCTTCCCACTGACCCTGATATCATGCGTATAACACATGCATATGCGAAGAAATGTCACATAGCGACAATGGTGAAGTTGATTGTTGCGTGTCAGCAGCATCCCAAGGGCGAGGTTTCCTCAACCAGCGCTAGGTTGCGGAAGCTTCACCGTCGGGCAAAGTCGGTGCAAATCGGGAAAGTTCCATTCCATTCCGCAGGGAGTGCGTAATGAGTATATGTGGCGCCCTCGAGGAAGCTGTCCACAGCGCAAGTGTCCACTTTGAGGTACCCAGCACTATCATCATCATCCTCACCACCACCACCGTGGTCGTCGTCATCATTCTAGCATGTCCACTGCAGGACCAAAGCTTGTCCTATCGACCTCCACTATGGCCTGTACTGCGCGAGCTGGTTCCTTCTTTTTTTTTTTGGTGCAGCTAAATGCCGAGGTCTCCTGATTCATGGAGGCAGTTCTACGAAAACTACTACATACTACCGTGCTATCCCAGCCTGCATCGACAAAAACAGACGTAGATCTTCGTGTAGTCGTAAATACTTCATTGATTGCAATTCCACTAGCGAGGAACTTGTGGAACTGCGTAGCAGTCCATGCTGAAGCTTCACATCAGGAGTATAGCCTAGCGTAAACGCTATCTTTCGCGAGGCAGTACTCGCTATCGTTCAAGGCGGGCCTGTAGTTCGCGTCCACCACAGTACTGCTATTTAGGCAGCACGACATCTCCCCAGAAATTTCCCGCGGTGATTTCACTTGCCGCACTGCGCGCGTTGATTGGCCACGGCAGGGCCACTTAATTGCGGGCTACGCAGTTGACTACTTGACTGGCTGGTGGTGCTTTCTCCTGCGCGGTGCAAGTGTCGGCTTGTGGGTTGGAAACGATTTTGCTCAATTTAAGTTATGTCAGTCAGTGCCTTGTTATTTCTGTATTCTATATTAATTTAAACTTGTTCTTTTCCCTTGAACCTCCTTTAACAAATATTAGCCTTGCTTTAAGCCTAGTTTTGCAAATTGTGTTGGAGCGTCATAATGCGATATAAGACGCCGAGAGTTATCACTATTTCCAGGCCGCGGCGGCCGCATTTCGATAGAGGCGAAATGTTAAGACCCGTGTGCTGTGCCGGATATCTCCACTGCGGCGTCTCTCATAATCAGTGCTGGCTTTGGAAAGTTTAACCCCAAAAATCAATCGAGAGTGATCACGAAACATGAAACGTAAGCAGCCTAGGCCGCCATAGTCCGACCACTGAAAAGAAGAGAGTTGCGTAGCTCCAGTAATGCAAGCCAGGACATATTTCGCTGTGCACAGCGAGCATGTTCGCTCGCTCTGCGATGGCGAGATTGGGCGGCCGCCACTCAGCGCAGGGATCGGGTGCATAGCAGTTCTTCTCTACAATTGCCAGCTCGTTTATTGAAGCAGACAACGCAACTGTAAATACCGATGTTCGTTGACATCAGCTGGCTTTATACTGTAGAATTTTCATCATTAAGCTAACGCATCTCATTACGTGCTAGACTCCATCAAACAGAAATAGAACACGCCCATCAGAAAAAGGCAAACGCATGTAGAAAGCTACGTTATTAGATACCAATCCGTGCGTGTCATTGAATAGTTACATTTGACTGAGTTCCATCATACAAAGTAAACATAGAAACCGACATACAAAGCGCGACGTATGTACAGGGTATTTCAGTCAAACTTTTGCAAGCGATAAAAATATCGATGTGCTTCTTGTGTTCATGAAACCGCCTTAGGATCACTTACTGCCGCCTTGAACATCCCAACAAGTGTTGTAATGTGAGCTCGGGTAAATAATCAATATTGCCTACTAACCAAACTTTTAAACTGCCGATGTAAACACAAAATGTCCAATGCAGAAGGCGTACATCATGTTAATTCATCATCATCAGCCTGTATATGCCCACTGCAGGGCAAAGGCCTCTCCCATGGATCTCCAATTATCCCTGTCCTGTGCTAACAGGGCCCAATTTATCCCCGCAATCTTCCTGATCTCATCTGCCCACCTAACTTTCTGCCGCCCCTGCTACGCTTGCCTTCTCTAGGAATCCACTCCGTTACCCTTAATGACCAACGGTTGTCTTGTCTTCGCATTACATGGCCCGCCCAGGCCCATTTCTTCTTCTTAATTTCGATTAGTATGTCCCTAACACGCGTTTGTTCCCTAACCCACACCACTCTCTTCTTGTCCGTTCAGGTTACACCTACCATTTTCCGTTCCATAGCTCGCTGCGTCATCCTCAATTTAAGCTAACCCTCTTAGTTAACCTCCAAGTTTCTGCCCCGTAGGTGAGTACCAGTAAGATGCAGCTGTTATACACTTTCCTCTTCAGAAACCATTCATTATCTGAGAATGCTTGCCGAATGCACTCCCCCCCATTCTAATCCTCTTAATAACCTCAGCCTCATGATTCGGATCAGGGGTCACTACCTGGCCTAAGTAGACATATTCACTTACTACTTCCAGTGCCTCGCCAGCTACCTGAAATCGCTGTACTCGCTCAAGGCTATTGAACATTACTTTAGTTTTCTGCATATTAATTTTCAGGCCCACTGTAATACTTTGCCTGTAAAGGTCAGTAATCATGCTTTGTAATTCATCTCCCGAGTTATTTAGCAAGGCAATGTCATCAGCAAATCGGAGCTTACTGAGGTATTCCCCATTAACCCTTACACCCACCTGTTCCCAATCCAGCGTTCTAAATACTTCTTGTAAACATGCTGTGAATAACATTGGAGAGATTGTGTCACCTTGTCTTGCACCCTTCCGTGTAGGTGTGTTGCTGCTCTCCTTATGGAGGACTATGGCGGCTGTGGAGCCGCTGTAGATGTCTTCTAGTAGTCTTACGTAGTGCTCGTCTACGCCCTGGTTCCGCAATGCCTGCATGACTGCTGAGGTATCGACCGAGTGAAATGCCTTCTCGTAATCTATGAAGGCTATATATAGGGGTTGATTATACTCCGCGCATTTCTCTGTCACCTGATTGATAGTGTGAATATGGTCTACTGTTGAGTAGCCTTTACGAAACCCTGCTTGTTCTTTAGGTTGACTGAAATCTAAGTTGGCACAAATTCTGTTAGTGATTACCTTGGTAAATACCTTGTAAACGACTGACAGTAAGCTAATCGGCCTGTAATTTTTCAAGTCCTTTGTGTCACCTTTCTTATGGATCAGGATGATGTTAGCATTCTCTTCCAAGATACCGGTATGCTCGCAGTCATTAGGCATTGCGTATACAGGCTTGCCGGTTTTTCCAGTATAATCTGCCCACCGTCCTTTAGCAGTTCTGCTGTTATCTGATCCTCACCGGGTGCCTTTCCCGCTTGCATCTCTTTCAACGCTTTCATTACTTCCTCTGTCAGTACTGGTGGAATGTCAGCCTCTTCTAGACTGCTTCCCCGTTCACTATTCTGGTTGTCACGACTACTGTAGAGATCTCTGCAAAACTCCTTGGCGATTATAACTATCTCATCCCTATTCGTGATCACATTGCCTTGCTTGTCTCGTAATGCATACATCTGATTTCTACCTATGCCTAGACGTCTCTTCGCCGCTTTCAGGCTCCTTCCGTTCTTTAGAGCATGCCCAATCCGCTCCATATTATACTTTCGTATGTCGGCTGTCGTACGCTTATTGATTAACTTCGAAAGCTGCGCTAGTTCTATTCTGTCAATTGCATTTGATACGGTCATGCCTTGCCGCTTTCGAATCAAGTCTTTCGTCTCCTGGAAAGTTTGCTAATAATCTCTCTACCGATCGTACCTCCTACTTCTATTGCACATTCCTTGACAATCCGCGTGAGATTGTCGCTTACTTCCTGAACGCAATTGTCTGCTTGGTCTGTTAGAGCTGAATATCTGTTCTGCAGCGCTATCTGGAATTCCTCGACTTTCCGTCTTACAGATAGCTCATTGATCGGCGTCTTTCGTACTAGCTCATTGCGGTCCCTCCTCAAGTCTAGCCCAATTCGAGATCTCACCGTCCTGTGGTCACTGCACCTAACTCTGCCCAGCACTTCCACATCCTCCACGAAGCCAGGGTTCTCGCATAGTATGTAGTCTATTTCATTTTTATGCTCGCCATTCGGGCTTTTCCACGTCCACTTCCGATTCTCCCGTTTACGGAAGAACGTGTTCATGATACGCAGATTATTCCGCTCGGCGAACTCTACTAATAAGTCCCCTCTGTCATTCCTACAACCCAAGCCATAGTTACCGACTGCCCTGTCTCCAGCCTGCCTCTTGCCTACCTTAGCATTGAAGTCTCCCATCACAATACTATACTGCGTCTTTACTTTTGCCATTGCCGATTCCACATCTTCATAGAAGCGTTCAACTAGCTGGTCGTCATAGCTGGAAGTTGGTGCATAGCTCTGTACCACCTTCAATTTGTACCTCTTATTAAGCTTAATTACAAGACCTGCTACATTGTGTTAATTATAATCCCCCTAATCCGTTTTCAAAGTAATAGGTGCTTTGGTTTTTGATCATTCCCGAGCTTTTAAAAAGCGCGTGTGATTCGAAAAAGTACTGACTAAGCGATTACGTGCCGCAACATCACTCTCCGACGCGCTACGACAGAACGATCGATGATGCTCCCGAAATACAGGCATCCGCAGACCGAGAGGAAGAAATGTATGGCAGCGCCTTATAAGATTCTCTTGTGGTGTGCCCAGTATTGTGTGCACGCGCGCTTCGCCGTCCATTCTGCCTTAGCGCGTTTTAGCGCGCTAATGGGGCGTCTTAGCAGCGCTGGTTTGTTGTCATTTCAGTACAGTAATACCATGCGATCGGAATCGGCACGCGGCTATTTCAGAAGGAGACACTCGCACTCGCAGCTTTATGTGTACTATATTAACAATGCGAAAATTTCAAGGTGCCTCACACGGGTCTTTCAAATTGAAATAACCGTATGCATGCCTACTACGGCGGAACGGTGTGAGCTTGCTTACCGTGGCGTAACCATTTTAAACATCCTTGGGCGTAACCCCCGCTGTTGAAGCACCCAGTTTCGAATTATTGATGTCGTGGTCTATCATTTATGTTAAGCATACATTCCTACTCCATCAAGTTCCTTACGGCGCTAAGCGCTTAGGCGCGCTACATTTTCATAGAAGCCGGTAAAGAATTAAAACCACTGCATTGATCACTACCAAAGTATATATTGCCCTTACCTGTTTAACACGGTCTAAAACTTCTCCATTCGACTGTTAAGCCAGCGACAACAGCTAGTTTCAGCCCTGTAATTTGGCCCTGGAATTTTTATTGTTACCGCAGAGCTTTGTCCCTTGCATATTCTTTACCTTGAAGCTCCAAATGACATGCTCACAAAATATAAAGCTTCTCTGCGAAGTAATTACCGATTTGGTTTCATGTCCTCAAAAAATTATATCAGGGCTCAGTGGGTGTAGGAATGAAAAAAAAATGATCACTTACTACATATGGCTCTTACAAAAAAACAATAAACTCAAAATTAATTATTTCTTTGTGTGAATGTCCTTGAAGCAATTCCTGGACTTCGTCAAGCGTAGATTCACCTTGCTCCCTTAAAAACACTCGAATTTTCCCTGTACATCCATCCGTTTTAAACCACTGCGCCTTAGCGTCGGTGTGAATTGGCCAATGTCCAACTCGGTCGAACCTCACATCTTCGATGGGCCTATTCTCCGTGTAGCGAACTTGCTTCCTGGGCTCTAGTGGAGACAAGGATGGCCTACCACGCTTCATTATCTGGCATTCTTTGTCTTTCTTTGCAAGAGCATCAATGATTCTGAAGGTGAAGTCCAGGAGATCAAGCTGTTCCTTCGATGAGACTCCTCGCACGTCGCTGTCATCTCTGTACTCTAGCCAAGAGTTCACAACAGCAAGATTCCCAAAATGAAAAATCATTCTGATAGTTCACTTTCTTGACCGAATGGTGGTCTTGCACAAAGCAACAAAAAAGTCCGTTTTGTCTACACTTCACTTGCTCCGGTTGTACGCTCCGACTACGGCTGCGCTTTTCACAACAGTGGAATATTTCTGCACCTTGCTCCAGCGTTGTGCTGTTTTTTCCTCTTCAACACCGTTAAAATTAGAGGCCATATTTACGGCTCGATTGCTCAGCCACGTCGTCACAATAACCTTGCCGTGATTGTTGGCCAAACTGTCAGATGACCCTCGACCACTTTTCTTTAGTTGATTTTCACTTATGAGCGGGCACTTTTCACACCTGTTCATGCGTACAGTAGCAGCTACAAATATTTCTTGTTCACGCAGGGCGCGCAGCATGACCAACGAAGTAAAGCAATTAAGAAAAGAAGGTTGTGGCCAACAAACGGCGGCATTCGCTCGGGCAGGTGCGAAACAATTGCACCTGTCACGTCATACCACTGTTTTTCAGCCTTGTTCAAGAGCACTGGTAGTCCAGAAAATCATAAATCCGGCCGGACTTGCCGGATAGCACGAATAATCATTACACACCAAGGGTGAGGCTTGCCCTTCACACGTTGATTTAAGTCCAAACGGCCCTTGAAAGGGACAATCTGCGCATCAATGCACAGGTGCTCCTCTACCTCGAGATCATGGCACCTTGCTTGACAATTCTTCAGCAGAGGTCTCACCTTCCAGAGTCTGTCATTGATGTCTGGCTTGTTCGCATCAACAATGTGAAGAGTGTTGCGCAGCTTCTCGAAGCAGTTGCGCGAGATCTTGCATGATGCTATGAGAGCAGTTCTCATTGCAGGCTTCCAATATAGGCGCAACCTTGGATATTTCAGGACACACATTATCAGACGGAGAGCCACCAGGCGGCTGATTTCATCGTCATCAGTGCTTGCATGCGTGCCATACTGAAAAACCGAGTACTGATTCGTTTTCTCAGCAAGCTCAGTAACGACGCTCTTCGGGATATAACGGCTACAATAACCAAATGCTAAGGGTATGTTCCCTTCGATGGTAAGGTCTTCCTGAGCTGCCCCTTTGAATATGGTCACTGGCCCCTTGAAAGGCTTTGTCACCTATCCGCTTGCCGTTGCTGGTGTGCTATCATCTTCCGAATAAGCTTCTGAACTATCACTCTCGCTCTCCGCCGGAGCTTCAACCGCGTCGTCCCCGTCGTCACCACTGTCGCCCGGCTCGTCGCACTCGCCTTCGACGTCAGAAAAAGTACCGTTGTCCAGTTCTTCAAAGAGACTATCCGTGCATTCTTGCAAGCGTCCTGAGCACTTACCATGGCACGAATAAACTAGAGCCGGCGGTATCGACCACCTAAAAACCATAAAACAGAATACGGCTAAAACGACGACCGCAAGCCCTGATGTTGTCACAAGTGGACAGTGTCAAAAGTGGAAAAGTATACAGAAGTCTGCAGGTTAGGCCTCGAATTTTTCGCATGCCGCCTAAGTGAACAGTAGGAAATAAAGATAAAAGATATCAGCCGCAAATACTCCAAACTTCAAGAGCTATCCATCGTGAATGTCCACAATCACCCGAAGGCTGCTCAGCCATGGTATGCGCGAGCACTTCGTCACCCTCTTCGCGTGAACGTGCACAAAGTGCTCTGCTGCTAATGGCAGTGGCGATAGGGCTCTTGAGGAACACCCCACAAAAAATTATTGGTTTCAGTTTCGGTTTTACAAGTGAGAATTACGTTTACTTTGTGGGATCAATTGCCGACGCGAGGGCCGAAAGGTGGCATGGGAGAAGGCTCTTGGAAACTCCATGGTGGTGTCGGACCAACACGTTGTTGTGCGGTCAGAAATATGAAACAAATACACGCGTCCGCCTAAACTAACAAGCCGCATAGCACAAGACGTTTTAAAACAGCGCCGACTGCGCGAGAAGGTGCCACAGAAAGAAAACACGCAGGAGACTACCGCGCTCGTAATGGCCTGTCTGTTTTCTTTCTTGTGTACCCATCTTCTCGCGCAGTTTTAAAACGTTGAAAAAGTTGTTCACTGACTAGCACGCCAGAAGGTTCTATTGATGCGCCTGTCGGTCACAAAAAAATTCCATCCAGTTCCACGCCATCAGAACCTTAAGAGTTGAGCTGTTCTTTCATCATTAATCGCGAGGTCACTGGTAACAGTTCCGAGTTAGCGACGTCGTGGCCTATCAGTCATGTTATGCATACACTTGTACTCCGCTGTAGCGTTAAATCCTTTATTAGTAGTCGATGTACCGACACTGCGCCCTTCATCAATATATGTATTGATCGTCCCGATCCTTCACATTCCACTCATGCATGTTTTCGTATATTTTTTTTTCTTTTTTCCTTGGTTTCATTTATTGCGATAGCAAGTTTGTGGACAGTCTCGATTGACTTTTGCGTTCGCCGTCACCTCCAGATCCCGTATAATGTCCAAATTGGTAACAACCCTCCCGTGCGTCACGTCCTACCGGCTGGTAAAAGTACGCGAGCGGCAGCGATGCTAAGGCAGAGATAAAAGGAGACCGGCCCATCTCCTTCGCTCGGAGGACGCATGCGGTGACATAACCCAATACACGCCGGCCGTCGAAGCAGACAGGAAACTCCCCACCTTCCCTAACGAGAATGAAAAGACGTTAGGTGGGGGGGGGGGGGGGATGTCGCTCGTGCGGCAACTGTGGACTTCGCTTGGTCGACAGCGCTTGCGCGCGCGCTTTTTTGTCGGCCATCAGGAGGCGGCCTGTAAACCCTTCCATGGGCTGCTCCCTCAATGCGAAGACTGTGAAAAGTGTCCCTCGAGGAGCAGTATAAACTTACACCAGCGCTTTGTAGAGTTACGTGGGATCGCATCCAATAGAGTTAGCTGCCAGGTTCACTACGTATACAATTACCATTTCTTGATATCGCATTCAGTCTTCGACCTTTCGCTGAAAATGTAATTTTTTTCTCTTTCTTAGAATTTACCACTATGGAAATGCAGACTCGAATGCGGAGACCATTGCGTCGACTTCGAGCTAAGCCTTTCCTAAACTCCTCCGCACAGTGCGTTTCGCATATTCACCGTCATCAAGTAGTGAGCTGAGTGCGCGAGATTAAAGAAGCAAATGCGCAAATGCCACACATTGTACTTCGCGTAACCGCCACCATGTTGTAGCGGACCGAGGACAGGTGCTGGTCGGCTTGTCCATCTTGCATGGCGCCAAGCAGCACGGTCAACAACACAGGCACAGGCTAAGAAAAGCTTCATTTTAAAGGTGACGTGCGTTAATAATTTCTGGCATTTTTACTCCTAAAAATACGACAAGAATATGACAGACGCCGAAGCGGAGGGCTCTGGCGATTTCCACCACCTGGAGGTTATCAGCGTGCAAGGGACATCGCACAGTGCGCGGCCCTCAATGTTTTGCCTCAGCTGGAATGCAGCCTCCGGAACTGAGATTCGCTCCCTCGATCTCCAGCTCAGCAGACGTGTTGCATAGCCAATAGACCACCGTAGCGAGGAAAAATTGAGACGTATAGGATTGCGCTGCTGGTGATGCCTCCATGCATTTTTATGACGTTGCTGTGTGCTCGACTTTACTTGGTCAATGCCCGTATACGCGATTACTTCGTGGAAACACCTAGCAGATAATTTTGCGCTATGAATTGTTCTTGCATTGATTGATTTGTGGGGATTAACGTCCCAAAACCAGCTCTGATTATCAGAGACGCCGTAGTGGAGGGCTCCGGAAATTTTGACCACCTGGGGTTCTTTTACGTGCGCTGACGTCGCACAGCACACGGGCCTCAACATTTCGCCTCCATCGAAATGCAGCCGCCGCGGCCAGGATTCGATCCCGCGACCCTCGGATCAGCAGCCGAGTACCATAGCCACTAGACCACCGTGGCGGGACATGAATTGATCTTTAAGAGCTTTATTGCTAGGTGCGCAACTCTCCTATGAAATATTCTAGTGAGTAGAAACATGCAGGGAGGAAACGAAACAAGGCAAGGACATGGTGCCATTAGCGCTTGGGGTCTCTTTAATAAGATTTACTGTTCAGCGTTCCTCCCTCTTCCTGCTTTTGGAGCCACCCTGCAGTATCTAGATCGCTCAAAGCAACCACCGAGATTGAATATAGTTATAATGTTTTCAATAAACATGTAGGCCCTTGCGTTTGGGAAGGGAAAAAAAAGCTTGTCCAGATTGGCTGTGACGCAAGCGCCATTAATTATAATTATACTTTACCCATGGCGATGTGAAACAAAAGATTAACCGCGCAAATATATCACGCCGATGATAAGAGCCTATCCCGCGCGTGTCTCGAATGCACTAATTAATGAGCGGACGCTGCGGTCGGCTGGTTCTTGTCAGGAACAGCGGCCGTTGTGAGTACACTGAGGCTCTTTAAGAGAAAAGGCAAAAGAAAGGCAAATCCATCAGGCCATGAAAGAAAAAGAGCTAGTCTGTGTGCATAGTAAGGCAAATTTGTTCATATTTTGCACGTGCATATTTTTTTTCCTTTCTACAATGCGGTATCATGGCCGATGTCTCCCCAACAGGCGTGTTGTGCGTGTTGGGCGGTACATTTGTTTTGTAGATGTATACACGCACATCGCCAGCAACCTTGCAACTTACTCCCGCGTCATATCTCTACGTCAAGATTGATGGGAACCAGGGTACACGTGAAGCAGCTCATTTCGCTTCTCTTAGTGCGGCCACTACTAGCGTAAAGGGGAAGCCTACTCTATACTTAGTATATCATAGTGCTTTATAAAGTTTGTCATACTCGGAAACAAAAAAGCAATTTGGAGTTTTTCTAATTGCAACTACGTCAATTACTGGTACAAGGCCTACGCTGGGGCGGTTTACATTGCTCTTGTATGTCTTTCTTTGGCAGCTGGTGAGAATACCACTGGTATCTTTATTATTATTATTGCTGCGATATGAGGGTAAGTTTTTATTCCTCTACTAAGCTATATTAAAAAGTATTTCTCGGCTTCCACAAAATAATGCATAATTACTTACGCGCGTAAAATATTGGCAATTGAGTTTGAATATAAGAACAACGGAAAATTCCTTTCACTTCCGCTAATTCTAAACCTCTGAGAATCGTTATTACTAGCGAACAAACAACATTACAAGTTGCACATTAACTCCTATAAATCCAGCACTCACCACTCAATGTGAGAAGATCAATGGTATCTCCTTTTTCATGAGCAGCGTAGCTTACCCTGTATAATAGTACGCATACTTCCTCTATACATTTCCAAAAGCAATAAATGCAGTACGATTTTAAACGATATAGATTTTTCTGCTTGTACATAGTGTCCTCTAAGAGCGAGAATTGGAGAATAGTGCCGCTACCTTTATATATTCCGGTTTTCCTGGCATGCCTGAGCCTAAACACGTCAGTTGCGATTTGCGAGGTCACACATTCTGCTTATATATGTACATGTCCGTTGATTTTTGAACGTTTTCAAGTGTCTTCTATTATGTTGTGCGTGATGCTTATGACGGCGTGAGCCTCCACAATGAAACGAGCTACTCTGTTGTGTTTAGCACTGCCGCCACGTATATTTGTAGTGGGCCGTAATATTCGCATCGTGTCAGGATACGTAAGTGACGTCGTTTTAACTGCGCACCGCCTCCTTTTCCTGTCGCGCGCTCCTGCTTACGGCTGATATCCGCGACGCGCAATAGGGGGAGCCACTGCCTTTAAGAGCACGCGATTTCTCCTCCCACGGCACTTTTCCGACGCGCAAGTAGAAGCGCTAGGTTTCCCGTGCTGCGCACTTTCTCAGGTTTCAGTATGGCGATGGTGCACATGTGAGTGGATGGATGGGTGGATATTTGGAGCGTCCCCTGTATAACGGGGCGGTAGCCGGTGGGCCACCAAGCTAGAGCTTGGTGGCCCGCGGGCTACCGCTGACGGGAGTGCCTTCGCTGACGGGAGTACCTTTCGCGGCGGTGCGCCCGTCCTTCGGGTGATAGACGCTCCCGTCGCGGGGCTCGCGGTAGCTTTAGAGCCAAGGTATTCGCGTTTTGTCGCAGTCTTCTTTTCCAAACGTCGTCGTAGTACGGCTCGACGTTCAGCAGCAAGATTTGTTGTGTTCTCGGCTGCAACAATACGTACAGCAGATCACCAGGGGCAAATATTTATAGCTTCCAGAAAGCGCAGCACATGCTGTGGGCATGCACAGGTAGCACTTACGTATCCTCTTATTAGGAACGAGGTAAACATTGCAGTCTGTGACCGCGGGGCGCGATGGGAGGCGTGCCTGCTCAGCCAAAACCTCGCCGAACAACTCTGGGCCGTCCGGCACGCCGAGGAAGCCGCCCGTGTCCAAGGGCTCGAGGCCGTCACCTAGCCCGGGGTGCCTGTGTCCCTACGTCGACCAAATCGCCGGACCTATTTGTTAATTAAAGTCTTTTTCTCTCTCTCTCTCTCTCTCCAGAAAGCGCAATTCGAAAGTAAAAGCGCGGTTGCTAGCGCGCGCGTTCCAGCAAAAAAAAAAAAAAAGAAGAAGAAAGCTCTCGGGTAGGAACAACGCCATGGTTCCGGACACGGGGATCCCACGGCACTCAGCAAAACCTCAGTCATGGCACATTATGTTGTCTTTCTTCTTTCTGTCTTTCTTCCTTTCTTTCTTTCTTTCCCTTGCTTCTTGTTAACCTGTTAAGAGGCACTCCCCCACTCAGAGTATTCAAATGGTCTTCCACTCACCACAAGGGCCGGCACTTTTCCTCTCCTGAAATGCATTGACCCCGCTGACGTTCCCGCGCGAGAGAGGCGACCCACAAAGCAGTCTGCGACTTCCCCGAGCAGTGCGGCCTCGCCAGCCGGCTGCCCTCTGTGCCATAATAGTGCAGGTGTGCGGTGCCGGGTGACAACTCGCTCGAGGGTGCCTCATCGGAAGCAAACTAGAGCTTTCGTGTGAATACGTAAATAGTTCCTCTTTTCCTATTCCGCTCTTCCCCTGGTCTCATCCTTCAAACCCTCTCCCCACTTTACTTATTGAAGTCGGTGGTTCAGGTGTCTGATGACGAGCTACAGAGTTACTGCGGCCTCCAGTAATTACTTTCTTTTTTTTTCTCCCACCTATTGCGTATATATATATATATATATATATATATATATATATATATATATATATATATATATATATATATATATATATATATATATATATATTAATCTATAACCAACCAAATTATTTTGGGGGACAAAGAAGAAACGATCCGGGATCCTACTTTTAACTTTTTGTCTTGATGTAAGATAATAAGCTCATAAGGCACGCATACCAAAGAAAGGGGCGTAGAGAGCACAAGAGCCGAATTTAAATTGCGTTTGTGTCTTAACGCAAATGAGTATGTAAAATCCTGTCGGCACGATTTGACGTATCTCGCGCGCACAATGACGTGTAAAGATAAAATACAACAAGACGCTGTCCAGTCACGAGCAAATGTCTGAAGGCGAATGGTTGCCTTAAATGCTTTTTATTGTTCGCATCCTTAGTATAATGCTTAAATGATAATAATCCACCCTAAATACCCCTGCTCAACCAATTTAAGGTAAGATATCGATTCGACGCTGTAGAGCTGTGCGAAGTGAACTAAAGCGTTCATTGTTCATCATTCAAAAATCATTGTTCTCGGCAGGGTGTGCAGAGCGTTCTCCTTGACTACGCTGTCACAAACAGCAATGGGAGTACTCATCAAGGAATCAAGCGTGCTTCGAACGTAAGGCACTCAAGGACGCCTAATAAAAAGAAAAAGTGAAAATACTTAAACTGAAATTGTATGTTCAAGAAGACGATGGGACGTCACCCTTCGCGCACACTTCCAGATCGCAGGATTTAATCGGGCGCGCTAAGGAATCATAACTCTTTTTATCAACGAGGTGTGACAAGGTCTGCCAGGCGCACACAGATCCCTGCCTCTGGACAACCCACGCCTCAGTTTGATGCTTGCAGGAAGAAGCAATGTGCCCGCTTTCTGAGCCATCTCTTTTTTCTTACCTCTACGATGGTAGACGGAGACTGTTCTGGCCGTAGTCTGCACTTTCGTATACTGATTTCATTTACACGCATATATATAGTTCTGACAAAAGAAAACAATAGGCAAATTTTTGTACTGTTGGAAACGCTTCTGTGCAAATTTCCCTAAGCCGCACACGCCCCTTACGCACGAAACAAAATTATGGAAGCTCACGCATAAATTTAGCACTAACATGGAAAATAAAGATTTGTTGCTCGTGTTTCGTGTGGTACCACTGGAAAACGTGAAGCCTGAAAAATCGTGTTCGATCGATGGCTATATTGCTGCCGGCCGGCGTTCAGCGCTGCAAAGGCTTCCTTCCACAGACGCGGCTTGCTGGGGCGCCGGCTGCCTCCTGGGAAGCCGCACAACACGTATCCGCTGTCCAATTCCCAGCGCAATAACCGCGTACACGGTAGCTTGGTTAAGAAAACTGTGCTGGCGGACGTGGGTGGGTATCGATTGCTTATGGATCAGGCTTCGGCACTAAACGATGTGGCAGCTTTTCTGCCGAAATTCCTGCAACGCCTGTTCTCTTCAATCTCGCCAAGACAAAGACGGTAAGCCACGAAAGTTAAGCGAAGCCGACAAGCCACGGAAGCACACAAATGATGTGTAGCTCGTGATCGTCCTTTGGGAATTTTAGGAAACGTGGCCAACACGAGCTTCCTATCACCTTTATAAAATGCAATGTACGCATAGCGCCCGTCTTGCCTTCAAATATTTGGCAATGTGGTGGACTTGTTGGCAAGATGGTCTGTTGTAAGCAGGGTTTCAGGATATAATCCTAGTTGCTCATGATGGCTGACCTTTGCCACGCCCCCATTACTTGGAGGTTAATCGCAACGCCAAATGCTGTCTAAGGAGAATGGCTCAGCAAAAATTCTGGACAAAACTCAATAAAACTCACTGTCAGTTTTCTTTTTGTCTAAATGTGGTAGAAGGTCCATTTCTGCATCTTCTCGAGTATCATCTTTACAGTTCATCTTGCGACCTTTGTATGAAAATGAACAAGAACTGCTAATGCGAAGCGATCAGCGACACGGCCCCTCATACGGACGCTCAGTTTTAATTGATATACTATAAATTATATCTCCGAAAGTGGTGCAGCTTTGTGTATTTTATCTAGAAGCCAAGGTCCCCGGGAAACAACCTTTAATTTGTTACGGCAGACAAGCACTGCGCCCTCTCCGTATTTTTCATATATTTAGCGTTATCGTCTGGCCTGTTAACAATGAAGGCCGTTTTTTCATACATCTATTTCATCATGTTGGTTTCAATTACTCGCAGTGACACAAGAGCTAGAGCGCTAGTTGTCTAATGTTATACACAATGGTTATGTGACAATATACAGAACGAAAAGTAGAGCTCCACAGCGAATAAGAGTTATTCCACGCCAAAAGACCCAGATATTGCGCTTGAGCACCTAAGATTGTATACTAAAAAAATGTGGACAAAAACTTCATTGCACCATTTCTGCCGTGAAGTATGTTCGCGCGAAAAAAAAATTGTGCCCGTTACAGGGATTTGAAGATTGCTGTAGCGGAAGTAACATAGGTTGCGTAAAAATGCCCTAAAATTCAGTGCCCAACAGAAAGACATGAATGTCAACTATTTCCTAGAAAAAGAATAGGGCTGACTTATACTTTTTCACCAGCCGCCGATACTTTAGCTAACGATGCGCTTTGAGGTGAAACGTAAGAGGATTTTTGTGCCATTTTGTATGATTTTTCTGAACCCTACAAGGGCTAAGGACACAATAACAATAACGTAATATCTCGTTACTGGATGCTAAGCATCAAGCTTGTATCTAGTCATCTGGATTTTAAGATTTCGAGATTTATTTTTTAACACTCAATCACGCATTGTAAACAAACGTATGTGAACCTTAATTTCAGCTTGAAAGATGCCATTCAAATAGTATACAGACTAACCATTACTTATACATCTTTTCTCTAAATGCATAACTTTTCTTTCCATTTTGTCTGATTTTTGTTCCAGAGGGTGCCACCGAAGCCTCTTAGTCACAATGAATTTTGTTTCAGCACGTCTTTCGGTAGCAGTCCTTCAAATAAGTAACATTGATTTATTTCTGGAGTTCTACGTTTCATAACCACGCTATGCTTATAACAGACGTTGTAATGGAGGGCTCAGGGAATTCCTCGCACCTAAAGTGTTTCGTTAGTACCGAAACGCACCTACCGCTGCCGAGTTTCGATCTTGTGGCCTTCTGATCAGCAGCCGAATACCATAGCCAATATAGACCATCGTAGCGGGGCTTCGCATGAGAAACACAGGGTCTACGTTTGAAAGCATATTTTCGTCAACAAAGATTCAAACCAATTTCACCCTTTGAAATCACAGGATTGGCAACGGTCCAACTATTGCTATTTTCCACTTTATAATTGCCAGAAAGATAGGCGATAATCTACCATGGAAGGACCCTCAACCTTAAAGGGGCCCTGAAACCATATTTTACTCGCGATTTTTGCATGGAAACAGTTTCTTTGTAGTGTCCTGAGGTAAATGCAAAAAAAAAAAAATTGGAGATCGATGCAGACAAACGCAAGTCATTCAACTTACAAATTAAAAATTAAAGCAGACCACAGATATCGGCGTCTCGAGACGTGCAAGCTGCTTCGAATCAAAACGCGGCTTACATGTTGCAGAACCGGAACCGTGCTGCCCTCTGCGGCCTTCCTACCACAACCACCACATGAGCCGCGCAGCGATCCTTGTGTCCATTACAAGCAAAATGAAATTGTAATGCACAAATTTGTACATTTTAGTATATGTAGCAAGCGTAAAACTCGTTTCCGATTTGCAATTGCTTATATTCGATGCATTGTAAACATGTGTATTGCGTATTTTTTTCCCTACTGTTCCCGGCCAATCAGAACCTGCAGGAAAGCCAGCATGGTGATGTCATATCCGCTCGGAAAAACTGTTGATGTATGTTGCTGCGGTCAGCGCGGAAACGGATTTGAGGTACGGATTAAAATATATTACTCTTCGATTCCGCCGATTTCACTGGTGTTCCGGTTATCGCACAAAAAGCAAAGGTACAATCAAATCAATGTGCGTAAAATGCGTTTCAGGACCCCTTTACGATTAAATGTAGTGAACTGCCAGCGATAGAGCGGGGCGGTCCACAGTGTTGTATAAATGAGTGAATAATTTTTGTGCGGGGTTCTACCGAAATCTCGCAAATTAGAATTTGGGCAAGCTTGTACGTTGCAGTAACCAAGCTGTGAAAACGGGGGACAAAAAGAGGATGGAGCCAACAAGACGAGCGCTTGCGGGCAGAAGAGTCGTTAATAAAAACCAGAACATAAATACGTCTAAAAATGTAAGCGGCAACGACGATAATAGGGTCGGAGCTATGACACTCAAAATATTTAATAAAGAAGGACTTACGTATATCTGTTACGAAGTGCACTCGCGTGATTTCTTGACCGAAAAAACTTGAATGTTACCAGCGGTGGAAAAGCGCGTGCGAGAGATATCTCTACAGAAATGACCATTTCTCTCGTAAATTTTTCCAAATATGCATCTTAACATTGGCTGAACGTATCATTACGTTAGGTAAAACAGTTTCACAGAGGGTTTTACGCTTTTTAACCGTAGTAGCGATGTTTGCATTGTAAACGAGCAATGGCGGTGTAGGTCGGCCTTTATGAAAAGAGCACACGCGGAGAACGTTTGATCGATGTTTCGCCCACGCATTCTTCCTGGGGCCCAAATTACTCCAGGAGAAACGTATCTTTCCAAAATGAACCATTCTTTTAAGTTGGAATCGTCCCACTACACAGACAGATGCGTGCACGCACGCGCACCTATCTTCAAGCATCAGCCACTGTCTCGGGCGTCAGGCCTGGAAAGAACGATTAAAGGCTGCTGAAAAGACGGTGAAAGCATTATTACAAAGTGAAGATTTTTTTTTTTCATGATACGAATGGAGCATGCCAGCGTGAGAATCAACGGTTCGTTGCAGCGTGATTATACGGAATATGAAGAACAACTTGCGGAGATTAATGGAAGTGCGAGGCAACTTGGTGAACGGGAAATAAGAAGCGTGGGTGGGCGTAAGAAATTGTGTTGTCTGTTTTAAGCAAGTAGGTAGCACCGAGTTATCATGCATAGGAGCGCGCGCGACCTAGCTGCACAAAATTAACCTGCTAGTGATTACCTTCCGCTCACCAAAGAGAAGTATTTACTTTTTCTAAATGCATGTCCTTCGCATTCAGTACAGCAAGCAGCGTAGGAGGCGTGTAATCTAAAACGCAGATATTTTCTTGATGCTGAGGAACATTCATTACGGCACTGTGAGCGTAAAATAAGTAGCTGGCGGGAGAACATATTCTTCTGTCATCACAACTTCAAATAAAAATGTATGAAGACAGCGCAGTTGAAAGAGAACATCGGAAGACTCCCCTCCCACCAATTCCTCGGTCCATCCGTACCTCAGAACACTGGGAAGGCACCCTTCGCGACGGGGTTCCCAAAGTCTGCCGGGTGCTCGCCCGCCGGGCCCGGGCTATCGCAGAGCAACCTTTCGTAGGAGTACCGAAATACGGACCCTCCCTATTTTTTTATGGGCGAACCTCCTTAGGGTGTGGGTCGTTCCCTCCTCTGTAGTAGTAATAGTATGTATGTAGCCACCTCGCGCCGCCGGGAGGCTCGCGCTCGCGCTCGGCGCGTGCCTCCCGGCCGTGCCTCTCACTCTTCCATCTGCTGTCTTGTGTGAGAGAGAGAGACAGAGAGAGAGAGAGAGAGCGAAAGGCGCGCGTGGACTGTGGAAACGCTCTTTCTTCGATGAACGCTCTACCAGCTCGCAAAGAAGGAGAACGCGCCCTCACCCGCGAGAGACAACGTTGGCGCAGGCAGCGTCTTGTAGCGAGTTCCTTGATTGAAAAATACCGACTGCTCGCGCTGGAGAACCGTTCACCGGCCACCCATATATATATATATATATATATATATATATATATATATATATGCATCTTGCAATGAAGGATCCTTCATTGCAATATAGGATCTTGCAATGAAGGATTGCAATGAAGGATATATATAGGATCTTGCAATGAAGTGCCGGTGGGAGATTTCACTTTTAGCGTAGTTGAACCAAAAGGATTCGTAGCGTGCGCGTTAAGTAAATTAATCCGGAACTCGGCACGATCTACGATGAACATCCGGAGCTTCGCCCACTCATCACCATTCACTCCTTGGATATGCTGTGGATTTTTCTTCAATAAGGGTGTTTTCATCGTAATCAGTTCATTGCGAATCAATTTTTTATTGAAGCAACCTGTTTTAAATCCTAAAAGAGCAGATAAACTTCACCGACCAGGAAAATAATCTTGAAATACGCGGTGATGTCCCAAGCCCATTATTAGGACCCAACTACTTCGACAAAAGTAAAACACGAAACGAAGAACAAGTGCACCAAGAGCTCAACAAATGATTAACAATCATCTAGAGCATTGACAGTCAAAAAATGAATAAGTGCTTATTCTCGAAGAAGTAAAGAAACGGCCTTCGTGTGCCGTGTTTCATATGGTGGGCTTTGTTTTCAGCATATTAGTTCTTTTAGATGCGAAGCAGCTCTTTGACTAGCCTGTGTAACGCTGCCCCTCCGTCCGTACGAATGCGCCGCAACGCGCTCCCCTCGCCGCAGGTGTTGGAGCGGTGCCAAGTAGGTCACGCCGCAGCTGCGCGTTGACGTCACGCTCCCCTCGCAGTGCGCGCTGACGTCACTCTCTCCCTCGCCTGCTGCGCGCTCGCCGCTTCAATGGCTTCAAGGCGAAACGCCCGCCAGCTCCGGTCGAGCGCCCGTGCCCACTCTGAAGAAACTACAAGACCTACGCCAGCCATCGCTTCAAACGAATCTTCCAGCGCTCACCGTAGCACCCGCGTTAGCGCCGTTCAACCCGTGACGCCACCCGTGCGCAACGCTGCTGCTTCGCATCCCATCAGGGTTCCCTTTGGGAAGATGGTGTTTGTTTTTTTCTTTATTGTCGGAAGCATGCTCTTTGACGTAATGACGTAACCATCAATTGCACAATAACAAATTCGATGCGCGAATAAAATCTATGAGGTATATGATTCCAGCGATGCATATATACTTCGGGTCGTCTAACAGGCCTCACGCACGTTGCATACCAGTAGTGACGACTACTTACACGTAGACTTAGCCAGATCACCAGGAAACACCTCGCCGTCCAGTTACAGATTCCTGCGTTTTAAAATAGGCAAGAAACAAGCGCACCGCGATACTATAGCGGTTGGTCATGGCTAGTTTGCTGTCATAGCAGTGATGCCAGACAGGGAGCATTGTTTTTAATTCATCCTTTACTGCCCCCTCCCGCTCCGACAAAGTGCCCGAACGGCCAAGCTGCGTTAGTTAAACCGAGACGGTCGTCCCATGTACGCCCACCTCTCCTTTTCTTTTCTTTATTTCTTTCTTACTTTCTTTCTTCCTTTGTGCATTTTTCTTTCCTTTTCCTTGTCTTAGCATACCCGACCAACTGCTACCCCACTTCGGGCAAATATTGGGTGGTGGTTTGATAACGTGAGCCTGAATGTAGTTACCTACGCACATCTTTTAGATGCGTAGGTAACTACCGTAACAATTAAGCTTGCGGCCAATGCCTGCAACCTTCTTTGCTTAAGATGCTTGCTACGCAAACGCGTCTCTCTCACCAATTTTCCTGATTTTCCTTTACATTTTGCTTTTCCTTTTAGCGAACGGAAAACAAAAATACAAGCGCGCCTACTCGGCGGTGCCTGGTCACTTATTTGGTGAGAGGAGCTAGTTTGCACACACTTGTTACTTTGCTCGACGAACGTTTCACCGCCATATAATCCATTACCCTAACAAAAAGCATACCGCATTTGAGAGTTGAATGGTTTGAGGCTTCCGTGTTAAATAATTCTTACTGTATTTCTCAATCGGTTATGTCGGATGGGGAGATTTCGATAATACATGCTAGTGTCGTGAATCAGGCTACCCACAATACTGCTATGACTAATCTCTCTCCGCTTGTGGTGATAAATTGCGAAATACGCTGAAAAATGATTGTTTACACTCAGCATTGTTAAGTGACACAAATCTACTGGGAGCCTTCGTAAGCCTTGTGTTCTCATCTGACAGTCCTTCGAAAACAAACAGTCAGCGAATGAAAATAGAAATCTTCGGCTGGCTAAACCCCACGTCAGGGTTCTTCTTTGAAGATAAGATACTAACCGACGCATATTTATAAACGGAAGCTAGCTCAACACATCTAAGGCGAAATGCGCCACATTGAATCTGCATCGTAGAGAGATAGATACCTAACGGCAAGCAGTACAGTCCAAGGTATGGCTACATTCAGGTTTACCCCGTAGAAGATATAGAGAAGTAAACAAATTCATGGGTAAAACATACTTTTCTCGACCATTTCCCGCAGGTTTCAACTAACGCGAAAAAGGACATGGTAACGACTAGTTCTTAATATGTTGTCAATGCTTGCTGTATCGTATGCCTGCTTACTATAAGTAAGCCTTCAAGCACGATGTTGTTTCCAATGTGTAAAAAAAAAAACATATTCGATTCCTTCTGCGTGTTGTTAACGGTTGCTAATAATGCTCTCCCTAACATTCCCCCGCAACATACATCCGCTCTAGAGGGCACAATTTGTTACTCAGTGTTCGAGCAGCCCTGCACTGCCGTCGTCAGGCAGTCATTTCGTACTTCAGCGGCACCTTCCTTTGACACGTAATTGTTTTCACAACAAACAACCGCAAGAAGTGAAAAAAAAAAAAAAACGTACTTTGTAACTTCCGTACAATACCCATGGGAGCATCCAAAATAAACCGACACCGACGTCCCCGCTATCATTAGCGCTCAGCGAAGGAAAGGCACCCCTGTATTGTCATGCTGCACAACCCGGTAAACTCCCCATGGGGATGCGAGAAGCCAAAAAGCTACAAACACTCCGGGAGGCAGGGGTCGTTGAGCTGCAAGTCCCCGCGGCACGTGCACGTGCACGGCGGAGGCGGAGCCCGTACAGGCTTCCGTGAGGGTGCGGAGGGGAGTTCCGGCGGTGGCAACGTCACTTACAATACATCCTGCGAACACGGTGATATGAAAAGGGAAACAGGAGGGCTGCATTTTTTATCTGTTACTTTGCGGGAACTAAGGAAGCAGGTAACGAGAACACCGCAAAGGCAAATGACGTTTTAGAGGCACGAGCACCGCGCGACGCTCTGTGCTTCGGACCGCGTCGCGTTCTGTTCCCACTTGAAAAGGCATTACGACATTAAATAATAAAACGAAAACAATGGGTACTTTGCGAAACACGACATGTTAGGAGTTGTATAGGACACATATTGCAATAGAGCATAAGTTCTTTATACTGAGGATGCACTAAAGCATTAGAAGAATTATTGAAATTTAATTCACCTTCACCCCCGATGTAAATATTATCAATGATCATTCAAAAGAACGTGAATTTAGCGAAAGAGGGCGTGTTAGGAGTTGTGTATGATAGGCGTATTAGAACATAGGACTCTTATCAAAAATCGGTATTCACCTTCCTGGATAATTAATAAAATTATTTATCGAAAACTTTAAACATGATGAAGAAAGGACATTAGGATACCAAATTTATCAAGTAGGTCGTGTTAAGTGTAGTATATAATAGAAATGATATTAGGGCATGCATCTTTTATTTCTAAGGAGACATTGAACTGCGAGACCCGATATGAAAATTATTACTCATTGAAAGCGAGGCACGTGTGACACATACCGGCTTTGGATATGTGGGAATGAGCGGGAAATGAAGTTGCTGCTCCAGGCAATCGCAAATATGAGCGACACTGACAGTGACGTGCATACACACCCCGGCATAAAAATCTCATTCCACATTGGCCCTCCATGTCCGTGCAAGGCTCTGAGTGGCACACTCAGATCTCTATGTCGTATTCCCGCAGCACATCGTAATTGAACTCTGTACGATCGCTTAGACAATATCCAACTGTTATGAGATGAGGTGGTAGATGGCATAGAGAAAATTGTGAGGGCCTGCTCTGATGTGCATGTTCTATGCACTGCGTCAATCCATTAAGACGGCTTGAGTAACGAGCCTAGAGAACATAGGGAAACTTCTTTGAACGTAGAGACGGTATGTAACGCAGAAAGGTAAAGGCACCTTGTTTTTTTCACCCCTTACGGTTCACCTGCATGCACTATATTAGAATTTCAGCGCTGTACCGTGCCGAGCATATAGCCGCTGCGCCGCGGATCATTTCTGCGGACTCCCTCATAATGGAGTAGCGGCATGGCTTTAACAGGGTGGTCACGGGCTCAAACCGGGCGGCGGTAGTCGCATTTCGATGGAGGTGGAAATCTAGAGGTCGCCATACTCTGCGATTTCAGTGCGCGTTGAGTAACCCCAGGTGATAAATATTTCCGGAGATCTTAACTAAAGCGTTCATTTCCTCCGTATTCCTTAATAGCTGTTCCTCATGAACATGGACCCGTACGGGCTCCAAAAGGCTCCGGAAGATACTATTCCTTTCCATTTCACAGTCACAGTTCACCGAATACCTGTGTAATTATTAACGACAGGCTGCGGTATATAAAGGTACTACCGAGAAGATTACGCGTGAAGGCGCGCATGTGTTGGAATAGCGCGGATAACAAAGGGATGTATTTGTTTCTTTTACAATAATGTTCCCGCAAAGAGTGCTGATATTTCTCAACGCTCATAGAAGAGTACTGTTATCGTACCCCTCTATGGAAACAGCGCATAGGTAGGAGGCAATAACCTGCAATGTCAGAAAACCTAACTCACATGCTAAAAAAAGGAGCAAAAAGCTTCTTGGAGGCAACTTCACAGCGATGTGCTTAAATGGATGCTCATCAGTAACGCAGCAAGGTTTGGTTCTAATATGCAAGTTCCTTCGGGTACAGTATAGAGCGCTCTACCGAAAGAATTTTTCAAAGTGGTTCTTTACAAGCGGAGAAAAATATTTGGTAGCGTTGCACGCGCAAAAAGAAAAGAAAATGGTGGGAAGCGGCCAGCTTCAAGCCCTTGCCGCTTCGCCTGTCTAGCCTTCGCAAGCCTAATTCCTTTCCTGCCTTTTCGTGCGCCGGAGCAGCAGGTTTTACGTGAGGAATACGTATCATTACGTCACCCTTTCTTTACGATCCGTGTACGTGACGCTCCTCCATTTTTTTTTTCTGTAGTGTACGCACCGTGGCGACTTCCGGTTAGGTCGATGAGCGACGTCACGGCGCACATGCTGACTTAAGCATCGCTATGTAGTAATAAATAGTAGCTTCCTCATCAGCGAAAGAGATCAGCTTCTTCTGTTCATATGAAAATAGGTAACACGCAAACTGCTCCGCCATGGTTAATCGCAGTTGTCCTGAAAGAGACACCATGTGTACGATAGTCAGAAATCCTTAATGAAACGGGGAGCGCAACTCGGCACGTATGGGTAAAAAAAAACATGTGTTCTAAACCGCAAAGGCTCTAAGCCAGTTCGCATTGACAACCATATAGAGCTATGTCAGGCGCTCTCATTTCCTACGTAGAAGAAGGAATGTCTGCAAGGCCTTTGGACAGTTGAATATGCTTGCCGGGGAATGCCTCAAGCTGTCATGGCACAAGAACAAGTCAGTCAATCTAGCGCAGATTATGGGAGCGAGAAAGCAAAGGTTTTGTTTCGACCTGGAAGCAGGAGTAGTGCATTTGAAAGAGCTTTTTTTAAGTTCATTGAGCTATTTTTATTCCCTGTATGTCTGATGAAATTTAAACATGATATGTTCTTTCACTCCGTACATTGTTGTATTGCCCTGTATGCTTGGCTGTTCCTACCATTTTGTACAGGGCCGTGATCCTAGTCAAGCCGTGAAGAGGCTTTTTGACTCCGGCCCTCAGCATCCCAAATGATGGAATGTTGGAATGAATAAAGTTTCAAAGTTTCAAAGCCAGCACAGTTTAGCTAAGGCATGTGGGATAACATATACGTGACAGTGTTTCCTTCATTGTTAGTCTAACGATGCCTACGAACACGCAACAAACAAGGAGCTCGTTTCACAAAGTTTCATTTGGTTTGCCCCCCGCTAGTTTCCACAACGTCCTCCCACATGTATAAAAAGCACAAAACGCAAAGGTACATTACAGTAACCCTGCGCTACACCTTCTTCTATTTTACATGGTGTCTTCATTGCAGGTGTTGTAAGCGTGCACCGCTTTGTGCATGCACATCCTCTTAGCATCCATCGTAAAACTTTCCCTTTTGTCTTCAGCTGCACGCGCACACTACGGTCGAACAACAAAAGCCTGGCTGCTACAGATTTGCATCTAGCTGGCTCTGGTGCTGTTTGCAAATCTGTGTTCTATTTGCTTTGGAGCGGGAGCTGCGCTTCCATTTACGTCCTATATTCTCGCCGCACAACACAGTGTAAGGAAGTAGCTTACTCCGGCGTCGCTCTAGGCGAAACAAGTGCCGCAAACGTGGTACTCCGTGGGTGGTCGTTAAAGCAGCGCCAAACGTGTCGCCCTTTGCACGCTCCTACTTCCTTGCGCCGTGAAAGCATGCTGGGAATGCACCGACGCACCTCATTATGGAAGCCCCTCGATGAAAACGAGCGCTAACGCAAGCTGTGCGCCTCGAAGGTGCGTATAGGATACTTGAGCTTGGCATCATTGTTGAAGAACGCTCTGGTATTCATGGACCAGCGTAAACTTGTTTTCAATACTACCAGTACTGATTACACCATAGTAATCCATTACACCATAGTAAAAGATTGCAGTTCTGTTTACGTATGTGGAGGAAGGAACAAGGCACGTTCATAACCCTGCCGCTTCTCGAAAGACAATTTCGGAAAAAATAGCGCGCTTCCATTGGGACGAGGCTTTTACCGCCAATCTGTCACTACACATTGCAACCCAGTGTAAGTTGCTTGAAGTTCGGATAAATGACACATATGCTTTTCTATATATATATATATATATATATATATATATATATATATATATATATATATATATATATATATATATATATATATATATATATAAACGCAAAACGAGAGACACTAAGTACGTCCATATGTCATGCGTGACACTTGGCCGTAAGCTGTTGCCCCTTCACAACCTCTCCGAGTGCTTACGCAAAATCACCATTCAGTTCAAAGCCATCGTTTTCCACGACTGATCACACAAAAATCAAAGTGTATAAGCAGAATACGTTGTCCTAGTGTACGTTTCCAGCATCGCTCAAGGAACGTACCCAAACACTCCTATGTAATTTGCCACACGTCACCGAGACCAAGGACTGCAAGAGTCCTGTAACTGGCATTGAAACTCGCAATGAAAGCTTCCTCATTGCGATTTCCGGACGCTGTCCTGGTGCCAATCTCGGATTCATAAACACACAGGGCATTGGCTTAAACACGGTTCACCGCATAATGGCAGACACTAGCCCTCGTGTTCCCACGTCTTTCACGCCCAGAAAAAGCAACGGCATTTACAACAGATCTCATCGAATGCTGAAGGAACTCAAGCCAGAAGCGCTTACGAGAAACAGCACCGACGCAATGTTTGCGTCTCCATGTTCGCGAACTGCAGCGCAAGGCCAAGCGCTAAGAAAACTCGTAAAGAGTTCTTAAGCGCTTTTTACCGTGCGACAAAAATTTCTCGTATGCGCGAGAGGGAAGATGTGACGAACACGGCAGGCGCGTCCGATGAAAGAAGTGAATGATGTCATTTTGGCCACGTCACAACATGGCCTGTTGTGGAGAGTACCGCTTTCATGACCAATCGCAAGTGGCAACTGTCACCTCAGCTGACGTATGCTTGCGTCGTCCTCTGGTACCATGGCCCGTACTCATAAAAAGTACTTTTGATAAAAATGTACATAAGAAATATCAGCCAATCCTGATGTTGGACATACCATTAGAGAAGCCGGCCAGCGAATGACGAAAAACACTTCAGAAAGAGAAGTTTTGTGAATTAGGCCCCATATCTCACCGTTGGCCAATCTAAAGAAGCCGCGCAACAACACAGTAGGCTTCACGATGGCTCACTACAGTTTCGTGCATAATTATCTTGTCAATAGTGCATGCAATAACCGTCCTTAAAAACGCATGAAGTGGTGGTTGGGACGAATACCGGATACATCACAGATTGGAAGTTTCATTGGGAGAAGTAAGAGGCAACACAAGAAAGATAAGAAATGCGGGCCATATCCTACACGGCTGTTCATACTTTAGACCATTCACACGACATCTTTTTTATCCAGCCTCAAGCATTTGCATGCATAATTTGTTGCTACGGATGCCCGATAGGCTCCTCCAACTGGCGCAGCCCCAAAATTATTCGGGAAGCACGAGTGGAAATTATGTCAATGTGTACAAGAGAATTGAAACAACAATCTCAAGGCGGTTACATTAAGAAATCGTTAGCGGCAGTCATCAGACAGGCTTACATTGTCATGAAATAATTAAAAATTGCCCACGGCAACAGAAAACCGCAGTGGTTGTTTCTTCCCAGCGACGATATCGTTCGTAAGAGTGCTCCAGGCCACTCTTAGGATTTCCTCTTAGCTACGCTGTTTTTGCGACCATTTTCGCTTTGTGAATCCACTTACGAGCACTTTTCCCTTACGTAGTAACTGCACTACCATTTCTGACATACGAATGGACGAGCGCAGCGCGCGCCAGAGCAGCGGCCGATGTGAGGATCACGTCCTCTTACGACGTTTTTTTTTTTCGCTTCGTGAATCCACTTACGCTAAGAAATTTATTCGTGAGTGAGTTTTGTGAATCCGGCCCAAATTATTTTATTACGAAGTTGGAACGCACACAACCATGACTATATATATACATATATATATATATATATATATATATATATATATATATATATATATATATATATAACCATGGTGTGTAAATAAGAATGATCTTTTGTCAATAATAGTTCTGGGTAAAGACAACACAGCATTTAGAGAAGAGCGCGCTTCTTCCGGAGGGATGGCAATATGCTTCATTTGTAGCGATGCGGGGCAGTGCCATCACTGTTCGAACGCACACAAAGGCTGCCCAACAGGCGTGGGTTCGTGCTCGTCCTATCTTATTGCTTGGTCAGCTTTGCGCGCAGCATCGTATAGTATACGAAACTACGTCGTATAACAGAAAGGGGCTCCGACAACAGTTGCTCAATACAGCCAGTTTACAATACCCTGTTCCCTTACGATTATACGTACACTGCGAGCGGATGATTTAGTTCCTGGACGTTTTCCAGAACATTACACGGTTTCTATTGACGCAGTCAACACTCATATCCGCAGAGGCATCTTGTAATGGTCGCTAAGATTTCTGACTATTATTGTGGGTCACATTATAAGACACATGTTATATCTGCGTAGCAGCAAGCGGCGGGTCTATTGTGCTCGAAAAAAACAAATAACAATATGCGGCAAGCACCTGTTTTATAGCAAAGCGGAGGCAGTACATCCTCATTCGTCGAGGAGAGATATTGATCTCCCCGTCACTTCTGTACCATGTATTCGCATGCAGTTTGTCCATTTGTTGTTCTTGTGAGCACGCGCTACTTTGGGGAACGTCGCAGACGAGGCATGCTTCCAGTGCTGAGTCAACACTGACGTACGGATGTGGGAAACGAAGCGTGGCCGTGTAACTACGACGCCAGCGCACGGACGTAGCTGCACGGATAAACAAGAAGGCTGGCGTAGTTACGACAGCAGCGAGCCATACGCTTAACGCCATTTGTGCTCAGAGGGGGCTAAGGAAAAAAGAAGGAAAAAGTTTGCTAGTAGTCATGACTGGGGAGGCCTACGTCCGCCTGACGACTGCTGCTTTCTGGTCGACGGGGCAGAGCGTCGCTGGAGAGATAAGGCGGCGGCAAAACAATGTGGGTTTGCTTTGTTCTCGGTCCTGGCCTCTGGTGGCACTTTTTGACTAACCGCTCCTCTCGGTTCAGAAAGCAACTGGCATAAATTGTTACGGCTTGCTTTTTAGCTTTTGTACTTGTATATGTGAAATGCTGCTGCAGGAAATGAATAATGTGTATTGGGAGAAAACAGTGATAAAAACTCAGAATAGCCGCGAAAGGGAGTTGTCCGAAACCATTCCCTAAAACAACGCAAGCACGGCTCAGTTTAAAACAGAAATATTGGCGTAAAATTTTGTAATAATGTAGCGCTACGGCCCATTTCCACTTACAGAACATAGGCTATTCAGGCTAAGAGGACGACGACGCTTGCACGTTGTCGTGCGCTGCGCCTTCATGGCGAAGTGCCCAAGCATCCACTTGCAAATATATTTGTACATAGTCGCTCGCCTGTTTTCCCCGTAACATTTGGTGAAACCGCTAGGTACCCGTTTACGACGGGAAACTTCGCAGCGGATGCAACCTCGAGCCTTCCATTATAGCTCGAGAAGATGCCTCTCCCCGAATGGACGCGACACCGGCTCCAATGTCCTCAGTGAACGCGACGTTCTACGTCACTGCGACCCCCAAATGCGACCCTGGCATTTTCTCAGGAATCAGTGGGGATACATTGAAAAATGGCTCAACCTGTACGAACGTGTAATGGCAGCTAACAGGTGGGACCGTACCGTCATGCACGATGCTGTGCTGACCAGTTGGGATTAATCAAAGTTTCAGGACTCGTTCGGCCAGCCCTCGCGGTGACCAGCTAGCTGCGAAACAGATGTTATCGAGCCGCGTGCAGATGTGCACTGAACCTTACGTATTGTACATTCAAGATGTCTCTCTGCCGAAATGTTGACGCGCACATGGGAGTGCAAGATATAAGGTGTCCCACATTCTCAAAGTCATGAATGATGATGCATTCACAGTTCTTGCCTTTAATGATGCGTCGACGGTTGACATGGGATCATGAAATGTGGGCGCTTAGAGCTAGCCAAAAGCAGACGTATTGGTCGACAGTTTTCCCGCCCACCGAAGAGCGCAGCGATCTCGTCTTGTGCCGACGTTCCCAGTTCTAACGATACCGACAGCAGGTGGAACGAATGGAGCGGCGAGAAATTGAAGCAGCCTATGCAGAAGCCGTCCAGCCCAGCCCGTAAAGCACCACCCGCAGTCCCGATTTCCATGATTCAGGCAGTGTTCCGTACGCGTTTGCTAATATAGGACATTCATTGTGTATCCTCGACACATCATCGTGACCCGCGCCCGTATGATGCAGCTCCAACTTTTTAACCACCGCAATACCAGCCACGCTTTCGCAACCCACCCGAATGGCGTGCCGCCATTGATAAGCTCGTTTGTTTCGTCTGCCTTCGGATTGGGCACAGCTCTTGGTATTATCGCTGTCGCTGGACCTCTGCACAGAGCACCTATACTGGCTGCCCGCACTCAAATGGCCTTTCCCATCCCTACACTGCTGGCGCCGCTTTCGCTATTAGAGAACCTCTTGCCGCTCAGAAGCTCATAGTGCGACGTAATTTTGGCACTCATGTGAGCGCACAGCTCTTTTGCGGTTGTAAAATGCAGGCCACGATGGCCTGATTTGCGTATGATTAGCGTCGTTTGTTGACGTATTTTTACGGGACCTAACAAACTTGGACAAAAGCCTGATGACCGACGTGAAAACATATTTATTATTTATAACCTTGCTGTTATAGCGCTTAACGCATATTAGAAGCGCATTTCACGTTACACAAGCCCCATCATCACAACTTCCGCTGTGATCGGTTCAATTACTACATTATATACAGTGCCTGAGGAGCAGCCGTAGCCTAGTGGTAATATGCTTGCATAGCATTTCGGGGGCTCGGATTCGATGACCTCGTACTGTCTGGCAGGTTGCGTGTGTTCCTGTGTGCTTATCAAGTTTATCTTTCAATCACAAACTATGAAAAACGGTGTGCTTTACTTATTTTAGCAGCGAAGCCGCTTAAGCTAACCATAATTTGTCAGACGTCACGCAATACCACGTGGCATTGCGTTACGTGATTTTAGGGAAAACCTCTCACGTGGCATCGCGTTACCCCATGTTGGCTGAAACCCGTCACGTGGCATTTCGTTACGTCATTTTTGGCGGGAACACGACACGTGACATTCCGTTACGTAATTTTGGCGGAAACACGTCATGTTTTGGGGGAACATCTCACATGACATTGCGTTAGAAATTTTGGGAGATCTCCGTGCTATGTTCCCGCTAAAAAAAAGAAAAAAAAAAGACCGAAATGTCACGTGACATTTTTGCCAAAAATATCGCATGAATGAAGTGACCTGTTTAACTAAGGTATCGGCCAGCTTCACTGTGATGTGGCCTTACGCTACCTAGCGGAAGCTGCGTACTTTTTAAGTGCGTTCTAATGACACCTGTGGCGCATACCGCAAGCCGATCACTAACGGGTAATAGTCACACATGACTGCAGCATCGTGAAACGTGACGTAGCGCATGACGAGTGTGTCATGATGGCAATGTAACGTACATTGACCCACGTTCATCACATATACTTGTACCCTATCATGAAATTATTCGCCTATATCTGGCGAACGGGACAAGCAGCGGAGAACGTACACATAGACAGAAAAGAAATAGACAGAAAAGAAAAGAAATAGACAGATGGATGTTGATTTGATTTGTGGGGTTTGACGTCCCAAAACCAGCTCTGATTATGAGAGACGCCGTAGTGGAGGTCTCCGGAAATTTCGACCACCTGGGGTTCTTTAACGTGCACTGACATCGCACAGCACACGGGCCTCAACATTTCGCCTCCATCGAAATGCAGCCGCCGCGGCCGGGATCCGATCCCGCGACCTTCGGATCAGCAGCCGAGTGCGATAACCACTAGACCACCGTGGTGGGGCAGATAGATAGATAGATGCGGTCAAAGTTGCTTAAGTTCGCTGAGAAACGCTTCGTATTTAGTGCCTCGATTATTCAAATGACGAAAAGAAAGAACACCGTCACACCGCGCAAATGGTCTTATCAGCGATGTTAGCATTCAGTGTGCTTGGAAGTGTGGATGACCCGCGTAAAATGGCTGCTCAGCCTCCTTTCTGTATTCCCGTGTATACGACTTGATTTTCCAGCGACAATACTGACACATTTATGACATGCCCTTTTTTTAACAGATTCTAACGGACACTTTAACGGATTTTAACAGGCAAACGACAGAGCGTGATCGATAGCAAATTGCTTGTTCTATTGTTTTTCACGGAAGAAAGCGATTGTTGTGACAATAAACCAGCATATAAGTCGATGGCGCCGTCTGAGCGTACGCGTAATTTTATTTCTTTCCAAGCAGTTCTCGTACACTGCGCTCCACGGAAAATCCCGGAACATTCAGCTCTAAGAACGCCAGCTTATTAGCACAATTAACATGAGACGCAAGTATCCTGACACTATGCCATGAGTAAACGGTGATGAAAACCAGATTCTGTATATATGTTCACTGTATATATGTGATGTTCACAAACATCACATATATACTGCACGCGTGAATGGTGGTCAGTGATGAAATAATTAAAACATGGACCCTTCGTTTCTTGCGGATGTGTTTTTGATTGGAAGTTTTAAATGACAATAGGTGAAATTACTAACCATAAATAGTTGCAACTAAGCTTCGGCCATCCATCGGCGCACCCACTGTGACGTGCAGTAGGGCCGTCAGGGGAGGGTGGCAGGAGGCAAAGTTACTGAAGAAAACTAAATATTAGGCTCAAAATATGCTTGTTCGAGTGGAAACGTGCGGCTCCTTGCTACCCCGAGTACGCGTCGTCATCGCTTGCACAAGGCTACTGCCCTACGGCTAAGCAATGATATGATTCTATTGGAAGTTTCAACATTTTTCTGGAGTGCAAACAAGTTTTTTGTAAAAACCCCGTGAACATTTCTAAATTCCTAACACGGGTCCAAGTCTGCATATTTTAAGATAAATTCGGAGTTCACTGGTATGCCCTTGTTCAGGCCTGCCTTTAGTACGTCACTAATCCCTATCGCTACGGTTCAGTATTCATTAGCTCGTGCAAGGAAGAGCTTATATTAACCAAGAAGAATATATGCAGACGAGGTGTCATCTATTTACTTAACATATAACAATGAGTTAGCCGTGTTTAACTCGGTGCTGCCCACAAATACAATATGAAACTGGAAACAGCCAAGCCATGCATTATCATCCGTCTTCTTTCCTGCAAAAAGCATTTGCTCATAGGGGGCCTCCTTTTTTCGTTTTTCGCCAAAGGTGCAAGCATTGCATTTGTAGCGGACGGTGAAGGACGCAGTGCTGAACCAGAACGGGTCAATTGATGGAGTGGTCGTGCAGCCGTTGCTCCTACGGTCATCCGTCACTCACGGCCGAGTGGTTCGCCGAACCACTCCAGTGCGTTTGCTCCAAATGTCTCTAGGGAAGAGTCTGCAAATGCTTCGTCCACCAAGCTGTCGAATCTGCCACTCAAGCTATGCCAGTGTTTACGAAAAAATGACCCCTCACCTGGATGGAACCTGCTAAAAATGAAACGCACAGTCGGGCCGTCGTCACGCTTGCTATCGTATTTCTGTTATTGTGTTATAGCGGCCAGCGTCATTATCATCGCTTGCCACCTCCGCGCTAAGCGCGCCGCCCTTCTCGCGGAGCTCTTGCCGCGTGGCTGGAGAGCGCAAGCCACGAAGAAACACGACCACGCCCTCGGCCTGCTGGCTGGACGCTGCAGCCCGGCGCTTCGCTCTACCTCGGCACTTTATCGCCTCTTGTTGTATATAATAAATTAGCCATCAGATCAATCAATCAGTCAATCAGGATTAATTTTCAGCTTCAAAAACACTCAATGAAGCTTGGTGGGTACAGACAAAAAAGCCGTAGATCAGGCTTGACAGGGTCCGTATCCCCGGGCTTGGCAAACATGGCATACATAGTGTACAGAAAGGCAAAACGGGCACATGGCAGTTTTTTCATTGGAAAATCATAAACTTAACTGAAAGAAAAAAAGGCAATGTCGTAGGTTTCTACACAGCAGCGAATGAAAGAAAATATGTGCACAATAAAAGAAAAGAAAAAGGCACTGGTACAGAAGATTGAGATCCACTCAATACACATACTTTTATCATCACACAGATGCGAATTAGGTCACCGAAAGTGTTACGTATGTTACTCGGAATTATTAAATAGTAACGGTAACTGGTATTTTAACATCTGAGTTCCGTAATTTCTTCGCGCCTTGGGTAACCTCCAGCCTTCGCGGCTTAGCCCAGACAATTCTGTGAAAAATATGTCGTTATTTTTCGTAGCCGACGTGTAGCGTTTGTTTAAGATTGTGCGATAGAGTTCATTCACTGGAAATAGTTCAGAGCCTTGAAAATTGGTTCTGTGTGTGCGTCGTATGCGGCACTAACGATGTTTCGAATGGCTTTCTTTTGAAGTTTGTGTATATTCTGGATGTTGGTTTTGGTGGTCGTGCCCCAGACTAAGTAACAATAGGATAAGTTAGACAAAACAATGACTTGTAAATTAACAACTTTATGTTTTGTGGCAGGACGTAACCAAATGTGCATAATATTCCTACAATTTATGAAAGTTTATTTAAGGTGGCATTCAATTGATCTGTCCACGTCATATGTTCTTCAAAAATGACTCCCAGGCTTCTAGCAACGCGTGATAATTCTATAGTTGACGTACCTAACTTTAGACTGTTTGTGATATGCAGTGCTTTGTTCTGAGGCCGAAATAAAACAGCTTTCGCTTTTGCCGCGTTTAAGTACAAGGAGTTGGCGATACTCCAAGTGTAAATTTTACTTAGGACTACGTTGCCCTTTTCAACGAGGTTTGAAGGGTCACGTCCTGTAATAAAAATACTTGTATCTTGTGTGTAAATGATAAATTTAGCAATAGCACACATATTTACTATATCATTCACGTATATATTAAACAGCAATGGGCCCAAAATGCTACGCTGAGGCACACCAGCATTAACTGGTTTGAATTCGGATACGAAGCCATTAATAGTGGTCGACGGCACGGCCCTCGTCGGCTACCCTGAGGCACACCAGCATTACCTGGTTTGAATTCGGATACGAAACCATTAATAGTGGCTGAAGGCACGGCCCTCGTCGGCTACCCTAAGGCACGGCTATCGCTTCCTTTGCTACAGTGCTTTATAGTTCTGGCTTGTAACTTCAGGCAGTTCGCCAAGTGCCACATTCAATCCGAGCAATCTCGCCACTTCCAATGGAGTGCCTTTCGCAAGCTTGCTTTGTGGGGTTTAACGTCCCAAAACCAGTTTTGATTATGAGAGACGCCGTAGTGGAGGGCTCCGGAAATTTCGACCACCTGAAGTTCTTTAACGTGCCCTGACATCGCACAGCACACGGGCCTCTGGCATTTTCGCCTCCATCGAAATGCAGCCGCCGCAGCCGGGATTCGATCCCGTGACCCTCGGATCAGCAGCCGAGTACCATAGCCACTAGACAACGGTGGCGGGGTTGCCTTTCGCAAGCTAACCTTTAGCTACAGCATTGCCGTAATGCATCATTACAAAAATCTAAACTTACGACTCGGCTTTGCCACTATTTTGCCAGGGGTGGCCGTGTCAGCACTCACTAGGGCATATCGTCGTAATCGTTAGTCCACCTTAAGGAATAACGCATGACTCCTCTTCCGTAGTTGTGCCCTTGCACACGAATGTGGCAACAGTTGACGATCAGTTCACCTTCACAGTATCATTTGCTAGCCCCTTGGTTAGCTCAATCAGTCGAACGAACGCCCAGGGGAGGCGTTGACCACTGGTTAGAAACCGAAGCCAAGATGGCTTTTCTTTCCAGGTAATGAAGTTGCATTTCTGATAAATATTTACGGTTTCGCATGTAGATGTTTGCTGCAGATGGATAGCAAATTTTCTTTTCATGATTATCCTTTGTATAAAGCAAAAAAAAAACATTGCTTTGCTTTTACGCTCGTTTAAAATAATTGCGACACCGTACTTTCCATATCATGAGCTTGTTTTTCAGAATTCCATTGTTACACGTGCTGGAAAATGTGCCAAATTACCGAGAGCTGCATCCCACTTTTGCTTTTCCCTGATTGAAGAGCTTTGGTTTGTGCTTCAAAGCAAAGGATATTAAGCGCTGCCTTGTAATTAAAAAACTAATTCCCGCTTCGAAACAGTTGTATTATTGAATCATTCTGGAGAAGGAGAAAGAAAGGAGCACTCGAAAACATCCAAAAATAAACATCTGTCATTTCGAATGAACTAGCTGCGCAGGAAGTGTGCATATACTTGAAAAACCCTAAGCAACATCTATACGTGTAACAAAATGCATCGAGCGTGTCTCCGGGTTCATGGATATGGTGGTCACTAATTATATTTTTCTTGAAAATAAGGGCGTTATTTTTTGCCTTCTTTTAAAAAAGAAATAAATGCACCGTCTCGTTATAATGGTTCCTTTTGGAATGGTTTTGATTTAAAATACGCTTTCACGCTTCACACTGGTCTCGAATTCACTCGCGTGCTTGAATATGTAGCCGTTAGGCTGGGGACGGTGGTCTTAGGTGTGAGAGAGGCGTGAATGCGAGTGATGTACAACATTTCAAATATAACTTAAACGGCACTTCTCAGTGAAATAAGGGAACGAGCTTACAGAGCCAGAAGCGTCAATTATTTCATCTTTATCATTGCGTTCTTTCTCACGCGGCAATCATGCAGAACAAGCTGTACTTACATTTTCGTCATTGAGACGTGCCCTTAAGGAAAACGACACAGTAACCAGTTTTCGCTTTCATGACTACAATACACTGTCGCCTAGAAGGCATGAAATACTGGTGCGTGGTCATTTTTCCTTAGCTTACGTGTATGCTAGTGGCACTTACATCTCAGTGTCAGGTGTGTCGCGGGTACTTTCTCGTATTCCCCAATGCCGGTGTGGTCCACAGGCGATTTATTTATTTATTTATTTATTTATTTATTTATTTATTTATTTATTTTTACGTGCGGCTCGTACCCACATGCGATACGGGGATGGGGTTCACACGTGATTGTAACGTGCACTGCATTAATTTTGAGTAATTCTCCTTGTGCTTGAACGCGTCTTTATTATTTAGTGGATATGATGCGGTGTCTTAACTATCCTGTACAAAACTTCGGATATCATCCTTCGTAAGTTTAGATTATCGATTTGTTTTGAATTTCGTAACGCTTCTTTAGGTAGGAGGCGAAAGTGGACTAATTTTGATTGGTTCTTTCGATCCTGAAAAACTAATTTAATATAAAAGAATTGTGCCCTGACATCATATTTCATATGTAACTCTTAACACGTCCTGTGTCCTACAGTTTATATGTGTTTACACTTTAATTCCGTAAAGCATTTCTAAAGGCATTTTCTTTTAGATCGCTGGGGAACAGAGCTGCTCCATAACAAACGAGGTTCACTCACCGCTCATGCCATTAAAGACCCGATTATTAACGCTTCGACAAGCTATCAACTCGATGCTGCCGTATTCGTAAATTTTCCAAGCTCTCTCAATGCTTACGTCTTATGTTTATAAAACGTCTGGAACGATAAAGATGTGTAATTTTCCAATACATTCAACATATTGAACCGCTGACAACTTAGTCTGCAGGTGTGCTCAAGCACCCACTTAAAGCAAACGTAGGGTACAAACACCGCAGGTGTGTCTGTTGTTTTGTGGGGTTTATCGTCCCAAAACCATTTCTGATTATGAGAGACGCCGTAGTGGAGTGCTCCGGAAATTTCGACCACCTGGGGTTCTTTAACGTGCACTGACATCGCACAGCACACGGGCCTCAACATTTCGCCTCCATCGAAATGCAGCCGCCGCGGCCGGGATTCGATCCCGCGACCCTCGTATCAGCAGCCGAGTACCTTAGACACTAGACCACCGTGGCGGGGCCAGGTGTGTCTTTGTGACACCGGTGGACGAAACCCTTTTAGAGGTGAAAGCAGGGCTATTGAAGTTTCATTGACTCCAATATAACAAAGGCACAGATGATTGATTTCTGGGGTTTTAGATTCCAAAACCCCAATATTATTATGAGAGACGCCGTAGTGTACGGCTATAGAAAATTTGGGCACCTAGGGTTCTTTACCGTGCACTGACATCGCACAGTACACGGGCTTCAGCATTAGCCTCCATCAAAATGAAGTTGGCGAGCCGTCGCTCGGTCCCGCGAGATTCGGAGCAGCAGCCACAAACCATAGCCAATAGACGAGCATTACGGGGCACAAGAAAGGCGCATATTAATTGTGTTAAAGGAGCGCGTTATTACATTGAAACAGAGAAAAAAAAACAGTAAGGAAGTTATTCCGACTTTCTTAAAACAATTTAAGTGGCTCATATCTCTACACTTTAGGCCAAACGCGAACAAAATTAAACGAAAAAATTGGCAGCTGCCATGTGCAGTGGGAATCAAGGAAATGCGAAGCACGCATCAGGAACGGAAAATGGATTGGCATTGTTTTCTCGCTATACCGAGTTTCGTACATATGAAATTAACGAAACGGCCGAAAGAGCACCAAGCTGTGGCATGTAAACAATGCCGGTCATACACGCATATCATGATTCTGATGTTATGGCCTGTCATTAACGTTCGTCACGCAGTCGTGTTGTGCCATAGCAATTTTTGTACACATCCCATTTTTAACGAAACGCGTTGCATGTAAATCATGCGGCTCATGATACGGATGTCACGATTTTCACATTATGACCTGTCATTTATGATCCTCAGGCAGTCTTGTTGTGCCATGCCAATTTTCGTATGCATCCCATTAACGAGACGGCAGTATAGCGCCAGGACGGTGACATGTAAATCATGTTCCTCATGACATGCATGTCATGATTTTCATCTTATGACCTGTCATTTGTAATAGTCATGCAGTCATGTAGTGGCATGCCAATTTTCGTATGCATCCTGTTAAGGAAACACGTGGCATGTAAATCATGTGACTCATGACACGCATATCATGATTTTCATGTTATGACCTGCCATTTATGTTCGCCATGCAGTCATGTTGTGCCATACCAATTTTCGCATACATCCCATTAGCGAAACGGCCAGGAGAGTACTAAGACCGTGACATATAAATCATGCCCCTGATGACATGCATAACATGATTTTCATATTATGGCCTGTCATTTGCGTTCGTCAGGCAGTCATGTAATGCCATAGCAATTTTCGCATACATCCCATTAGAGAAACGGCCAGGAGAGCACCAAGACCATGGCATGTAAATCATGCCGCTCATGACATGAATGTCACGATTTTCATGATATGACCTGTCATTTACGTTTGCAGGCAGTCATGTTGTGCCATACGAATTTCCGCATACATCCCATTAGCGAAACGGCAAGGAGAGCGCTAAGACCGTGGCATGTAAATCATGCCACCCATGGCATGCATATCATGATTTCATGTTACGACCTGCCATTTATGTTTGTCAGTCAGGCAGTCATGTTGTGCCATACCAATTTTCGCATACATCCCATTAGCGAAACGGCCAGGAGAGCACCAAGACAATGACATGTAAATCAAGCCGCTCATGGCATGAATGTCATGATTTTCATGTTATGACCTGTCATTTACGTTCCTCAGGCATCCATGTTGTGCCATACCAATTTTCGCATACATCCCATTAGCGAAACGGCCAGGAGAGCGCTAAGACCGTGGCATGTAAATCATGCCACCCATGACATGCATATCATGATTTCATGTTATGACCTGCCATTTATGTTTGTCAGTCAGGCAGTCATGTTGGGCCGTACCAATTTCCGCATACATCCCATTACGAAACGGCCAGGAGAGCACCAAGACCGTGGCATGTAAATCATGTCGCTCATGGCATGAATGTCATGATTTTCAGGTTATGACCTGTCATTTACGTTCGTGAGGCAGTCATGTTGTGCCATACCAATTTTCGCATACATCCAATTAGCGAAACGGCCAGGAGAGCCCCAAGACAATGGCATGTAAATCATGTAGCTCATGGCATGAATGTCATGATTTTCATGTTATGACCTGTCATTTACGTTCCTCAGGCAGTCATGTTGTGCCATACGAATTTTCGCATACGTCCCATTAGCGATACGGCCAGGAGAGTACTAAGACCGTGACATATAAATCCTGCCCCTCATGATATGCATAACATGATTTTCATATTATGACCTGTCATTTGCGTTCGTCAGGCAGTGATGTAATGCCATAGCAATTTTCACATACATCCCATTAGAGAAACGGCCAGGAGAGCACTAAGACAATGGCATGTAAATCATGTCGATCATGGCATGAATGTCATGATTTTCATGTTATGACCTGTCATTTACGTTCGTCATGCAGTCATGTTGTGCCATACCAATTTTCTAGATAGATAGATAGATAGATAGATAGATAGATAGATAGATAGATACGCTCAAAGTCGCCGAAGTTCGCTAAGAAATGCTTGGCATTTAAAATGCATTGCTTTTACACTATCACAAAAACCGACTCGCAACCAATGCGATATGCGACATTTAGAATCTTGAAGGCTAGCCCTTAATACGGCGAGCAAATAAAAGAAATTGCATCATCTCCCGCTAAAGCGGACCATGAGGCGATGCGAAGCAGCACGGGGGGTGACACCACGTTTGCATCGGTTTGACTAGGTGTCGCGTTTGCATCGATTTGACGCCAGCAGACGCCACCTGTGTCAGCCTTGTCTCTTGCGGACGAGCGCGCGTTCTCGTTCCTTGGGAGCTGGTAAAGCGTTCACCGAAGAAAGAGCGTTTCCATAGTCTACGCGCGCCGTTCTTAGAGGTGTGTGGAGAGAAAGTATGTAGAGCGGGTCAGGGGGAGAGGGGGAGTGGAGAGGAGGTGTGTGGACAGGGCTTGCGCATGCGCAGTAATGGTGGTCACGCCGCCCACCACCACCACCGGATTGTACTCCGCCATAAGATGCTTGGCATCTAAAAAATCGGTGTGCTAGAATAGCCTCTTGTTCCTCATGGTGACTTTACACTAACGATAGGACGCACGCTCCACATACAGCATAAGGAAGATATTTACGATAACTCGAGACGACTTCGATATATGTTCGGAGTAATACCACACAGGAAATTTTATACCCCAACGTGTCACGTCGATGTCATCAAGTGTTGTTATTGAGATACCTGAGCATACCTTCATGACTATTCAGTTTCACCCATATCTCGGGCGCGGGCTCTGCCGCGGACGTGCTCATTAATGTTCTTTTTACTCCATAGTGGTAAGCTTCCGCAGAGAGCGTGGCATGAAATGCCAGAAAGGGAATGCAGAAATGAGCTTTGTCTCGTGTGTACAAGAGCGGTCTAAACGAGGTCTCTGTCGCGTAGTCAGCAGTGTATCAGCCTACATCCCATAGCGAAACCGGCCAGGAGAGTACTAAGACCGTGACATATAACTCATTGCCCCTCATGATATGCATAACATGATTTTCATATTATGACCCTGTCATTTGCGTTCGTCAGGCAGTGATGTAATGCCATAGCAATTTTCGCATACATCCCATTAGAGAAACGGCCAGGAGAGCACCAAGACCATGGCATGTAAATCATGCCGCTCATGACATTCATATCATGATTTTCATGTTATGACCTGTCATTTATGTTCGTCATGCAGTCATGTTGTGCCATACCAATTTTCGTAAACATCCCATTATAGAAACGGCCAGGAGAGCAGAAAATCGTAGGCGGCTAGATAGATAGATAGATAGATAGATAGATAGATAGATAGATAGATAGATAGATAGATAGATAGATAGATAGATACGCTCAAAGTCGCCGAAGTTCGCTAAGAAATGCTTGGCATTTAAAATGCATTGCTTTTACACTATCACAAAAACCGACTCGCAACCAATGCGATATGCGACATTTAGAATCTTGAAGGCTAGCCCTTAATACGGCGAGCAAATAAAAGAAATTGCATCATCTCCCGCTAAAGCGGACCATGAGGCGATGCGAAGCAGCACGGGGGGTGACACCACGTTTGCATCGGTTTGACTAGGTGTCGCGTTTGCATCGATTTGACGCCAGCAGACGCCACCTGTGTCAGCCTTGTCTCTTGCGGACGAGCGCGCGTTCTCGTTCCTTGGGAGCTGGTAAAGCGTTCACCGAAGAAAGAGCGTTTCCATAGTCTACGCGCGCCGTTCTTAGAGGTGTGTGGAGAGAAAGTATGTAGAGCGGGTCAGGGGGAGAGGGGGAGTGGAGAGGAGGTGTGTGGACAGGGCTTGCGCATGCGCAGTAATGGTGGTCACGCCGCCCACCACCACCACCGGATTGTACTCCGCCATAAGATGCTTGGCATCTAAAAAATCGGTGTGCTAGAATAGCCTCTTGTTCCTCATGGTGACTTTACACTAACGATAGGACGCACGCTCCACATACAGCATAAGGAAGATATTTACGATAACTCGAGACGACTTCGATATATGTTCGGAGTAATACCACACAGGAAATTTTATACCCCAACGTGTCACGTCGACGTCATCAAGTGTTGTTATTGAGATACCTGAGCATACCTTCATGACTATTCAGTTTCACCCATATCTCGGGCGCGGGCTCTGCCGCGGACGTGCTCATTAATGTTCTTTTTACTCCATAGTGGTAAGCTTCCGCAGAGAGCGTGGCATGAAATGCCAGAAAGGGAATGCAGAAATGAGCTTTGTCTCGTGTGTACAAGAGCGGTCTAAACGAGGTCTCTGTCGCGTAGTCAGTAGTGTATCAGGTAAAAAGCCCACCCCCTCCCCCTTTCAAGCGCGAGCACCACCAGCAGCGCGTGTGACATGGAAAGGAATGGCACTTGGCTAAAAACTCACAGATCGCAGGGCCTGGGTGTTTTAAAACAACGCCGGGTGCGCTTCCCTCTAAGGACACTGAAACATCGCTGCAGTTTGCGGGGCACTGCAGGCTAAGCAAGGTAGGGCAAGACATTAACAGGAAAACAAGTAACTAAAGGCTGAAGTATTTTCGTGCTTTAGGTGTTTGATATGAACGAACAAGCCTAACTTGATGCGTGTCTATTCGCCTCCGGGCTCGTCCTTTTACTCTTTAGTTAGTTTACTGGGCGATACCCTTCTAAATTAGTGCGGGTTAAAAAATGCCCTTGGCTGGCACTGAGATACATGAACGCTTTCACTGGTTTTAGATTTCAGAGAATAACGGCGAATTTCTCTATACGTTAAAGACTTTCTCTTGTATGTGCCTCTTAGAAGACGAGAACGTTCTATAAAAGGATGTATTTTCGCCTAATGTAATGGCCCGTGTAGTATGTCTGAGATGTTTCCTGTAAAGTCATATGCTATGCAACTCTTTGAGACAGACAGACAGACAGACAGACAAAGAACATTAATTAGGTCCTGAGAAGCTCCGCCCTTAGACCAGACTGCGGGACGCTCCCACGTGGGGACAGGAAGGCCTAGCCTTACCTTCGCATCGTGGGCTGTCTGGATAGCCCAGTGTTGTGGAACAAGCTCGGAACTCTTGATGGCAGAATTCCACTCCTTCTGGGCGAATTCATTGGGCCCATGTAACGAGGGGCACCGCGAGAGCATGTGTTCTAAATTGCTAACCAACCCGCAGTCCGGGCAGGTAGACTCGAAGGCGTCCGGAGCAATAATGTTGAGTAGAGCTAAACTGGGATATGACCTAGTTTGCAGCGTTCGGAGAGTGATTGCCTGAGGCCTGGAAAGTTTGCGTTTGGGGGCGGGAATGTCCGCCTCCCCATTTGATAGTATTTTCCACTTCATTAAACATGAATAAAATGTCTTTAAATTCTTCAACTCCTTGGGAAATACGATATTTATGAACCGGTTATTAGAAGTATAGTTATGTATCCTCATATGAACTTGACACAAGCCAAGACTAAGCTGTGTCCGTAGTTATTTCCTGGTTTCAGTGTTGTACCACCTGCGACAAGTTCAACTGTGTGACAGGTTTCTCCACGTGGGATGGCTATATGTGCCTTTGTTTTTGTCGTTGTTGCTGTTGTTGTTGTTGCCCTTATTTCTGTCCCTGGTCTTCCCGTTAGCCTCGGACCTAAAAACGTGTTTTGGAATGCGTTAACAAATAAAAGAAAAACAGAAATTATCCCGGCCGCGGCGGGTGCATTTCTGGCTGTCATTTTGTTTTTCTTTGTAACGCAGATCAAAACACACGGACACAGTTAGGACCGGACAAGCGCTGCACATCATCTGATTTTACTTCTTGGTATCGCAGATGCAGGTTCAACAAGTTAAACACCTTCGAACGCGCAAAGACTACACAGGCGCAGTTGCCTTGCGCATTTCTACCTTTTCTCTTTTTTCTCACCACCTTACATTCACAAGATGCACGACTAAATAATCCAAATCCCTCTGGGAGAAGTTGATAGAAGGAACACTGACGTACACATCTTCTTTGTCAAAGTGGTTAGGATTGCCACTGAGCAGTTGGACTCCTTGAGCTTTCACAGTTCTTGTTATCGCTGGAAAGATCTTTAGAAGTGCTATCTTTCTGTCTTCCCAATACCCTTGTCTCCTTTAATGATCAGTTTTTTTTTATTCAGAAGGAAGGTTCGTGCATAGGTTCTCGCATATAATCAATTTTAAGCTCTATTTTTTAAAGCGTTCCTGAACCACCCCTCGCGCTTGGTTTTGAAAACGGCTGGTGTGTATTGAACGCTACTCCGAAACACATTCGAAAGAATTTTGCGAAGAGGTTCTTAGGAAGAATACACCATCTCCCCGAAGGGACCAGGGGTGATCCGGAGCATCGCTGGGAGTTTCAACGGTGCATTTAAAGGCGGTTTTTACAGGTTTGCAGTGTTTACGGTGTTACCTTTGCGGTGAACCTTGCGTGTTATTACGTTGTTAACTTGGTTCGTTACCACGCATCGCGTGACCGTTGTCACAGTGTGGGTTAATGCTGATGCGTACTTGCGTCAACCCACTCGCTGACGGAACTGTTGCTTCCATGACACAACACCACCAACTTCTTTCATCGGAGAAGGAGGAGATACTACTGAAGCAAGCGCGCGCGCGCGCTCTACCCGCTTTATTATTGCAGCAGCTGTTGGAGAGAGGGAAGGGAGAGGAGAGTCGCGCATGCGTAGTGTGAGTGCGGACGCCGGACGCGTGACATACCTGCGAGCAAGAGATGCTCCGCATCTAAAATATCGCGTACAGAAAATCTCCCTTTCACACAGCGTCTCAACTCGGCGGAGCCGACGTAGCATGGCTGTGGTGGGCGGCGCTAGAGGAGGTGTCCTGCCCACCGCGTTACTTGACCCGGATTCAATGTTGTGCCGTTCTCCTTCCGCCCTACTTGGCGGGGCTGCCCGGTGGTGTGGGCAACTCACATTGCCGGTCGCCCGCTCGGTGCGCCCCGACCGCGCGCGATCTTACTACATCCTACTGCATTGTTTCTGAGCCCCGACCCGCTGTCTATTTCCCTTCATCACACGGGCGTGGGCATGAAAACACGCGCGCATGCGTCCTCAGTGCGCTACTTACTTTCTATCTTGCTCGCACGTCACCACCGCACAAAACAGTGAGGGAGGAATCCTGCGCTGCGAGCGTGGATCGAACGTGTGACTGAAGCGGTTGGCTTCGACCCTTACGGTGACACACCAAGAAAACGCAAAACTCGGGCACCGGAGGAGCCAGAACCCCCGCGACCTTTGCAAAGTGGCGGCGTTGACATGAATTGGTACGTGAAAGCTTACAGCATCGCGAATTTCCTTTACAACGCATCAATTTGTTCATAACTTCCATGTATGACTAATATTTGCGTGAATTGCAAGATTTGTAATATCTGCCACGTACGTTCAGCTACAATCATGTCCGCTTCTCTATACCGCACTCAAAAAGCCACGATCTATAGCGATAGAGCTCGATATTGATTGAAATCCGCGTTGTCTCACGATCCAGATTGGTTTGGATGATTTCTTCCGCACCATGACCGGCCCAAAGGAGCACTTCAGTTTTTCTGTTGTACTGTTAGAATTGCAAATATAAACGTTTCATTTTTTAAAGATGCATTCTTCCGTGTGCGATTGTGATTCAAGCCTTTCTCTAATTGGCTGTAAACGTACGCCTGAAACTATGACAACAAGCCTCCGACCGCGACCAAGAGGCATGACTTCTGTGCGGATCGAGCCAAATCGCAACAAAAGGTTATCGTGTCACATCACTTGATCTAGAGCGGGCTCGATCGCAACCTGCTTTCATGCATATCGGTGAAAGTTCATCGTGTGCTAGCTGCAGGAAGACTCGTGTGAGACCACTATACTTTAATTGTACGCCGCAGTAGCGCTGAACGGCAGTGTTGTGTGATCATGATAACTTAAAATGAACCAGCCATCGTCGGAGCGTTAGTCCAAAGTGATGCGCACAGCTGATCAGAGCAGCCATGTCATTCTAGCTTCCAAACTGTGTACTAGCTGATCCGCGCGGCCACCTCGCAAAGCTGGTAGGTAACGGGGACCGTAAGAGCATAAACAAAAAGCGAGCTTGCTAAATTGCTTGCCTTCAAGAAATATCTTTCTGTGTGATTATGCATGCAGGTTTACCTGTGGGCACCGCGTGGCGACCGAAAATTAGCTGGAGAACGTAACCTGCCGGGATATCTCTAACGTTACTGCATAACCCGCGACCCTCACTTTGCAAGTGTGTGTTTAAACCCGGCCGTCTTGGAAGCAGTATCTGGGAGGTGACAGAAAGCGGCACCAATATCGAGCGAGAAATGCACAAGTATACATGCACTTGCAAAGCATATAGTTAATGTGGCCTTGACATGCTTTCTTATTGCTTACAGAAAATATCGATTTGTGGCATACAGGATGTTCACGAGGTGGATTTAGAAAAGGCATGACAGGTACAATAGAGTTGTACTGCCTGCTTGCGTAGTAGCCAGGATTAGGTACGAGTTATTGTCAGCCTCTTATGTCGGCTTCTAGTACCCCGTTCTATGAATTGCGCAAAAGTGCGGCTACCATTACACGAGTCACAAGAAAACATTTGTGCTCAACTCGTAAAAGTAATTATGGGCGCCATGTGCATGCAGTTGGCTTTCAACACTCACTGTTGAAATGCTAACGACTCTCTCCTTGACTGTTTTTTTATGCTTTCTGATTCCGTGTAGCACTGGGCTGGTATGAAGAATGAGACTGTAATGACGTGACCAAGTGCAGTTCGGGTTATTTCCCTCAGTTCCATCAGGGCGTAAAAAGCGTTTCGAGAGACGCGTGCAAGGAGTATAAAAATTACGCTGTCAAAGAATATCAACAGTTAGGTTACAAGATCAATTTAAAATTTTATTTATTTATTTAATGATTTTACTACACAGCAATATTCTTAGACCTCGCATGAGGGGCTTTGCAAAGCATGAAAGAACAATGTAACACAAGAAGTAGTAGAACTATTGAACGAATCAAATCAAAATGTTGTACACACACGCAATTCACTCATGGGAATGTTCTGCTAAAAGTTTCAGGACGCTAGAGGACTGGAAAGAGGCCTTAGGAAAAATGTTCCAGCCAGAAATGGTCGATAGCAAAACTATTTGAAAGTTGCAGTTCTTGCACAAATTGGTTTAAACATGGTGGCTTCCAGTGTACTTTGTCCATCTAATGGAAGTGCAGTACTTGATTTGTTCAATAATAGCAGACTAAATAATAGACTTTATAAAGGGCACTGAAGGCACTGTGTGTGGTGAATGTGCACACACATCACATCTTCCTGTCCCTATCATCATTCTTTGCCCCCTCTTCTCCCCTTTTCATTTTCTGCCTGTGCAGATTTTCTACCTGAGCAGGCCAGAGTGCACTAAGGCCAACCTCTGTGACTTCCAATAAATTATCTCTTTCCCTCTGAGCTGACTGAAAATTATGAATATTGAGCTGCATTTAGCATGCAGTCTCAGAAACACATTGTGTTTTGTCCGCCCCTAAACTTTTCACCGTATCAGTTTTGAGTATAAGGTTACATATGCCAGCTGTAGTGATTAGCATAATACGAAATGTGATGATGAACCATTAGTGAAAAATGAGTGAGTGCGTTCATCATCAATATACAAAGCAGATTTAATGTAGTCATTAGATGCTTTGGTAATGCTGAGATTATCAGCATGATTTATCAGCAATAACAAATCAAGAAAAACAGCGCTGACTTGGTGGACTAATGGCTTTCAAGAACATTGATGGCTTGTTTTTATGAATGACACCAAACGATTATTGAAATAACTTTTCACACTTGACTTTGCGGATGTTAAAACCACTTTCGTGTGCTGAAGCTTTCACTCAATTTACAGCATTGGGTTGTTGGAGCAGGTGCCTGATACGACAAATTACATAAGCGTATAATATCACGCATGTACCAAAGATTCTTGGGGTGGCACTTTACAGACTTGGTTCGAATGTGATAAGTATACAATGATTAACAATCGCATAAAATAGTTTCAAAACACGCCAACATTGTAAGAGCTGTCGCTGCTCGAAAACTCAAAGGTGGATGTAGGCATCTCAGTTATGAGTTATGAGCAAGCAGAGTGCTCAATGCTCAAGACATTAACAAATGTGCCTCATGTTTCTTTCTGTGCCTCATGGCCTCACATTCCAGTTTTCGGTGTCCATGCCAAAGCGAAATAACTTGTCTGAAAAGCACTCGCTTCTGTGGTGCATTGTATAATGCTGTGAAAATGACAATGATAGAAATTTCTCGCCTTGTGACATGTTATTTGTTTGCAGGTGGCAAACTGGAGCCTAACATTACGCTGCAGTGTTGTTCACCGTGTTTGTGTCATTTACACTGCTCGATAATGTTAATTAATATACTATGGCCTGTGATTCACTTTCCAAAGCTCTCATCAAAGGAACGCTGGTAATTGTGACAGAAGAAGTGTCTACCTGAACTTCCTTGGCGTCTGGCACTGGTGTTGAACCGAGTGCCGGCTGAAACCTCCATGTTGGGGATGGGGCACCCACTGGGTCACACTCACCTCATGCGTGCAGATGTGCACATGTGTCAGTTTCCACATCCTACCTCTTTACCTGCGCAGGCAATGAGGATGGCCTGCGATGCTGCAAAATTTCCACGTAATGCTTTGAAAAACTACAGAGGATGCATTTTTGCTATGTCGAACAAAGTATTGGCCATCAGGTTAACAACACACTTTCACATTGTTGGTTGTGTTTTGCTATTTGCACCACTATGTTTGTCACTTATTTTGATAACTGAAGTGTTTACAAAGGCGTGCAGGCCTTGTGGTAGGAGTTCACTGGCCTCTGTTCCACTCAAACAGCTAAAGCTTGTACCTGTAAGATTTAACAACTACCAAATTTTAACTTTGCTGTGTTAAAGGTTGTCTCATCCAAAAGTTGTAGCTTCCTGAGGTGAAGTATTTCCATTGTGTCAGTGCCTCCTTATATGAGGTATCTGTAGCAACTGTCTTGTTGGTGATGGCTGTCTGAGTACCAACATTGCGCACAGGAGGAGGACGGCTGCGTCTACAGATGTGAACCTGTAAAGTTATGCACTTAGAGTTGAGAGCTGCGTATATCTATGGCATATTTTGCACAGGATCACAGAAAACTTGAGGGAATGTGGTGCTTACTTGACATGAGACTTCCATGCCAGCTCCAGATAAATGCACTTTGCTGGACCCAGTGCCAAGCTCAGACTGTGAATCAAGTGTTTAGGTATAAGGGCATTATAGTTTCTGTGCACATGCTCACCTCCTGTGAACCTCCAGCCTGTGGTCGCAAGATGGAGCTGTTCTGGTGAACTGGCGATTATGTTGTGCGTGCACTGGATCACTAGGCTATGAAAATATCTATAACTATAATGCTAGACCACTGATCGTGCTAATCTAATGTCACTTCACGTTGCCATAAATGCCTAAATGTAAAATACTGCTTGTTTGTTTAGGCAGCCAATCTGCTACACTCAGGTATTTGCCTCCAACGACTGATTGTTTAATTACTACATGGTAGTTTACATAGAAAGTGGAGGTGTATGTGTAGACAAGGTTTTTAACTGCTCCCTGTTCCCCGAAATCTTGACACTCTGTATGTACACTCCATGCACACACCTGCAGGTGCGTTTACCGACCAACACGCCTGTATTGGACCACCCAGAACATATTTAGCATGGTAGAAAGCAGTACAACTGACTGTGAACTAGTATAAGCATGTTGTTTGACATTTTATAGCTCCATGTGCTGAACTTTATTGCAAAGCTACATCTATTACATCATAAAAGTTGTATGGCATACCATGTAATCCAGCTGGCTGATTCGTACAATAGTACAATTTTCTTATTAGTGAATCATTAAAAACAATATGAAACATGCAAAGAATAAGTTAAAATAGTGCATTCACTGAAAAGTGAAGCCTGCAGTAGTGTATATTACAGTCAGTTTAACTGAAATCATGTCATTGGCCACAATAACGTGGTAAAGTTTTGCTCCTGGTTACTTAGTGAAAGCACTTGACAAAAATAAAGCGTGGAATGCCAAAGTTCTTTTTGTCACTTTTTTTAAGAATGCATATTTGGTACTTACTGCCATCCATGCTTGTTGTGCTTGCATGCACCAGCATTGACGTTTTCACAGAGCTGAAGAATTTTCTAAGGTTTACTCGGGCCATATTGCTCATTATCAAATCAGACATTGGTAGTTTTTTGCGATTAGTATGGCGCCTTATATAATTGAAACTGAAGCACAATTTGGCTTTCTGCATCACTGAACAATTGGTAAGCTCTGAAAACGAATAACCAGAAGAGTCACTTCTATTGAGCTACTGTTACGCACAATTGTCTGGTAAGCACAAATACATACATGCTACAGATTTGAATGTTGACTACACTATCCATGCAAGAAAATTTGCATCCCCGACTGCGTAAAATATTATATACAGTATTTTCTCCCGTGCTTCACAGGAGAGTGTTCCATCGCACTGCTGCAAAAGTTAGCAACAAATAAAGAACGTTATCCTTAGAAAGATATGAGAAAGATATCCTTAGAATAGACCTAAAAACAAGAAAGGCACATCGCTTCAACGCAGCACGGGATTAAAATGTTAAACGTAAGAAACACACAGACACACCTTCAAGCTCCGAAGGAAGATATCTATCGAGTGGTAGTCGGGTATCGATGCCAGGCGCCTGAAGTTCCAAGTAAGCACGATACGACTAGGCTACGAGGACTCTTCCCACAGGAAAAATATAGTAAATAAACCTTATGCACCAGCAGTTGCGATGATCGCGCTTGTGGAAAGTAAGTTGCGCTTCTAATAAGTGTTAAGACCTTTTTTTAGCTATGTAATAAGCGAAGCCTACGTTCTGCTACAACTCCGCTTTTGTCCAACGCTCGATCCCGTAGGAATAATTAAACAAACGACGCTCACGATACGCACATCACCGCTGCGAAGCCTGCATTTCCATCTGAAAAAAAAAACATATCTTGGATGTGCAATGAATGTGGGTGCCAACGTTACGACCTACCTCGAGCGACTATGCAGTCGCCACTGTACTCTCGAACTTCCTGGTTATCCAATGTTAAGCATACGCCTACTCCTGCATTTCGCGTGACGACGTTCGCCCTATTCGTAACACTACGCTGAATGTCATACGACTCGCGGTGGCAATTTCCTTACTGTCTGCTTCGCAGGACACCGATTCCCAGAGTGCGTGGGATCTGCAGTATTTCTGGTATGTTTTAATTTCACAACGCGTTTTTAAGTCAAAGGTCCCCGAAGGGGGTACATACAACAAGCAAGAGTGTAACTTACTGCACGTGTCTCCAGTAGCTATATTGTAGTCACCGAGAAACTGCCGTTTTCTTCGAAAATACACTTTGACGCACACATATTAATGCGAAGAATGTCTTGACCAACTTCTATCTATCTATCTATCTATCTATCTATCTATCTAGCTATCTATCTATATGTATGTATGTATGTATGTATGTATGTATGTATGTATGTATGTATGTATGTATGTATGTATGTATGTATGTATGTATGTATGTATGTATGTATGTAAGTCCAGCCGCATGTGTCTCGGTGCTCTCATGATTTCTTCGTTCGCTAGGTACACACCAAAAGCGTGTTGGAAGAATATAAATTCACGACAGACATCCCTTATCGTGAGATCTCTAACATTATGTGTCAGGCACGTCACGAATAACGCTAATACTATCGCGTGTAGCTCGTGGTCGCAACAGGCGGCTCTTCGCCGTAGGCGATTGAACGGCTGCTGCGTGATTGAACAGGTGCTATTCAATCATGCAGCAGCCAAAAATGAAAAGTCGATGAAACGCACTCTGCGTGGGACAAAGGCATACCTTTTATTCAAGTTACGATATAAGTAGAAATGTAGATAATACAATGACACTGGGCGCAAACGATCACCGACTACCCATAGCAAAAAACGTTGCGGTAGAGCCATGTAAGAATCCAACACGAGTGCCCGAGGTGCTAAGCAAGCGCGGTATACTAGTCCACGGCGGCTCTTGTCGAGTGGTGACTGCTATAAGTAAAGGTATATGCAGGTCTAGTGATGCTTGCGGAACACCAGTCGTGGTGTGGGTGTTTTCTAACGTCAAGTGCAGTTATAGTGTTCATTAACATTCCTTATATTAATGTATTACGAGTACATATTTATATGACCGCTCAGTACGCTTTCGTCGAGCTCCGAAGCATACTTTTCGCTAGACTCGGTAGAAGCACTCTACGAGATAACGTTTGCGGGAAGGAGATCAGTGCGCCGTAATGCGCTTTTCTTTCCGATGAAACACACGTACATACATGCACTAACGTGAATGCAGATACAACCGCGTACCATAAGCTACACTTAGTAATCGCAATGCACCAGGCGTTCTCGCTACGCCCACATTACGCATAGAGCTACTAGCTTTGTAATATAATGCAGATCCAACATTTAACGCTTACCTCAGTCCGCTGTAGGAAATGTCCTCGTACAAATTTCCCTTCGTATAAAAGGAGGAAGCCGGGGCCTTTAGCCCCGACTTCCTCCTTTTGTACGAAGGGAAATAAAGTTCATTGACATTGACATTGACTGCTTCGAACGATATTGAATTCCGCAATGCTTTCGACTGGAATCGGTAAAGCGTTTTAACATTGCATAAAGACTAATAAAACGCGTTGGATCTAACGAAGTTTCTTTTTCTACCACTTGGGGTTCCTTAACATTGGCTAGCATTGCTCAGTACGCGAGACTCTAGGTTTTCAGTCTCATCAACATGGCGGCAGGGCCGTCGAGTGCAAGAGCGGTGTGCAACTCGGGAGAAGGAAGAAAATCGTAGTGGTGGCGCCCATAGGGTTTTCTGGAAATGACTGCACCAAAATGGCTGCGAGTTCCGGCCCGGGGTTCGGGGTTCTTGTGTACTCTAAACTTACACAGAACAGCTGATCAACACAAGGTCCTGCTATAGGATAAGTGCTTTTCGTAATCTCTTGCGCGGTCACTTTATAAACTTCACGCACGCAAGCATGCACGCACACGCGCGCACACATACACCTGCTGGCCCAGCGACATTGTCAAGCCGAGCCGAAGTACAAAGGTCAAAATTCTTCTATTCATGTTGCACGATATTTTCAAGGTAAATCCCACAACGTTTGTCAAATATAATTGATCCAGAGAAACGCGTCACAGAGGTAAATTTGCATTAGAGGAATTTTGTTGCACTAACAATGTATTTCGCTTCTATTTTCTTTTTCTTCAAGCGGTAATAGATTGGAATTCTTTAGATGAATGCATTCTTCTTTAACCAACGACTGAATTGCTCACTGAACTCGTAGAAGCGACTATCTGAGACGCGCGCATACTGTATTTCTCATTGCTTTTGCTTTTTTTGCATAATTGCTGCTGTGTTCCTCTTGTTAGTCTTGTGAAACTGACGCAATTATCTTTGTCTACATCCTTACATTTGAGCATATGTTGTGCGATTGGCCTCACATCTTTTAAGATTTTGTTTGTGTTTATTCGCACTCCTGTAATAATCCCTTTGAGGGAATGACAGTATTTGAAAATGAACAAATAACAATAAAATACACAAACACACACTTCATGACAATTGAAAGTGATAATGCTGACGGGTAAAAAAAATTAACGAAATATTGTTCTCACGAAAATATCCATTGATGCCTTAACTGACTGCGTTCAAATACTGGAATGTACATGAACATTCAGTAGAGCCGTGTGTAACTGCATATTGAGGTCCTAAAAAAGGCGGTCAGCAATAATTACGCTATATCTCACTCCGCGTCATTTACACATTCTGTGAGAAATCCATAAACTTAACGGCGCTAGCTAAGATAGCCTTTATTAAAAGAACGAACAACATTCACATATCTTGCCAAGCGAAGATTTCGGAAGTGCCTACTCAAGGAACGTCTCCTATGCGTATCGGCAGATCACAGAAAGCTTTTCGTGAATATCGCTTTACAAAAGTCAAATTTTCGTCAACAGCGCCACAATCTAGTTGAAGCTCAACATGTCCAGCGTAGAGTAATGCTAGGTGTTTCGTGAGTGCGAGTATTTGTTCTGGCAAAATAAGGTAAATGCAACCGCGTGAGTGCGGCGAGAAAGTGAGCTACCATTCTAAATTCAGCGTCGCCAGTATTTCTTAAGTACACCAGCGTTTTCTCAGAGTTCCTATACTTCCATTTCTAACGCGATTAAAAACGATTAGATAAACGAGGCACTTTAGATGATGCATCCGGCGCCTATACCGTCTGAAGAGCGTTAGTGGTTTGCGCAGATAATTATTTTTTAAACTACTTTAGCCCTAAGCGGCGTCTTTGTAATAGCTGTTCGGTTGCGTAAACCAGAAGCCCGGCGGCATTAGCACTGTTTGCACAACAAACACGGGCTCTCGCGCAGTTTTGGGGCGAAGGAAATGTGAAAGCTCACACGCTGAGGAGGTGCTTTAGGGATCGCAAGCAAACTTGTCTCGCAGCTACTCTAGCTCTGTTGACGCTGCTCCGGCCAACTTGGCGAAAGTTTGCCGCTCGCCTGCCTCGCATGATGCACTTTCTTATCTCCAGCTAGCGCATGAACCACGAAGTTCTTGAGGTCGGACCGCGCCCCCGATTGTTCGAACTGAGTTTGCTGCAGCCCTCTGCATCATTGATGTCATATAATCAACGCTACGGAGACGGTGGAGGGTGGAATCAATACGCCTAGCTCCCATTGTTTTCGAAGGCTGTTCAAAAGGTCGGCTTCGGGATCTCAATGGGAGCGTGGAATGAGGTGAAATAGCATCGGCTGCTCATGTACGTTGAGTCCGCCTGTTTCCAATTAGAAGGGTGCCGTCGTGTATAGCGTTGGTTCAATGTTTTGCAGCTGGGCACCAAACATTCTGTTCTCTTATCTCGTCCATGCCGGATAAAATCGCCAGTGAAAGGCGAACACCACCTGACCGAGGCATTTTGTGATATTTAACGAAGAATCAATGATGGGAAAAAATTCAAAACCCCTGCCCTATCTTTTCTCTCTTTCTTTCCCGCTACTTTCTTCTTGTTTTAGTCGTTTTGAAATGTTTTTCTTTCTTTTCTCATTTATCTTTCTCTATGTTGGAAAGATGTGTGAAAGGTAAAAGTTATTCATAATCGAAAAAAAAAGAACAGCGCGAATAACGACTGCTGAAAGCCCATCGCAACGTTTCACCCTATACGAGACGGGACTTTGTGCATAGGTCTATAAAAAGTAAGAAAGCACCGAAAGTGAAAGCATTCGCTACGTAAAAATATTGCGACAGGATATTTCAGGCAGCGCACACGTTTTACGCCTGTATAGTTCAGGCTGCGGCAGACATCCCGAGAAACACACAAGGGATGGTGTATAGTCGCAGAGAGCTGCTAGAAATAGCGCTGAGGGATCTCGCTTCTGACGGTCGTCTCGTTGCCAGAACAATACACCAAGACCGTGTCTCGTAGAGCGGAAGAGAAATCTTGCACCAAGCACACCTGCCCTTGGGGCCGTGCTTCGTGCCCTGTGAGCCTTGGAAAGAGCTCCTTTCGAGCAATTACGCCCGCTGCCTCGCACTCAAGCCAGGAACAGTGAACGCAGTCACACGCGGAGCACAAGAAGGAAAGCTGAAGGGCGTATTCAGTGCCTCCTCTTTTATGGACTAGGCGCTGGCGTGCTGCTTTGTGCAGTATGGATCACTGAGTGTGTGTGCACTGGACTGTGGTGCGGCAGCTTTCCTTGCCGTATGGCGTGCTGGCAAGGAATTTTGCGCAATGGGAAGAGCGGATACGAAAGAGCTACGTTGAGTGCATAGGTAGGAATAGTTGTTGCAACTCTGTTAACATAGGATGGAACAAACAGTAACGGCGTCCTCAAATACCTCTAACTTAAGTAAAAACGCTGAAATAACACTTGTGTGCACCGTGGTGCACGTAAGACATTCGTAATGAGCATACTTTCTTGCGATTTGCTTCAGTTCATTCTAGGAACCATTAGAGTACACTGCAGAGCGGAGGCCTTATTCACAGAAAGCCGCTCCGCTAAAACCTCTCTGGAATCAAACCAGGCTTTCGTCATTATGTCGGCGAAGGCCGTCGGACCATTTGCAAAGGACGCACATCAAGGAAGGGCTGTGCGAATACGTGCCCAGATCGCTTCGTGCGCGCACCGCCATAATTACTAATAGCTCTAGCTTAACACCAAGTAGGCTCGGTTTAATTCTCGTTTTCCCAATCTTTCCTTATCACGGTATCTCTGGTAATGGTCAATCCACGCTTGATGCATACAGCTTGTGAAGCATACAGCTCTAATGTTCTGTCTTATAAAGGCGTCTTCAGAATTTACGTTGTGTACCGAGTTGGTAATGTTTGTCCATGGACGTCCGGGCTAGCTTTCGTGTTTATTGTTATTGTATTTAGGAACGTTCTTTGTTCACACTTGGACGTAGCGGCCTCAACCGCCGCGAATCATCACTGCAACAATTAAACTCAACTAAAAGCTATTCGCGGTACCTGCATACAGTTTTTTCTGGTTATTTATAACAGGTGTTGAAAGGATATGGTGGTCTTCCACCGCATGCGGACAATTTAGTGGAATCTTTAAGGCATTGATATTAAACATTTTCCGCAGGTGTAGCCACGCGAACTGAAGGTATTCTATGGAGCACGGCAATGAACGACTTATGACAAAGTAATCTGGTAGTATTTTAAGTTTCATTCTATTATTCCTATAAATGAATCTGCACGTACTTCAACTAGGCATTTTCGCTGTCATGTGCCGGCGTGTCCATTGACATTCCAGTCAAGCACCAAGGAACTATGCACCTCCTAACAGCGGCCCTCCAAAAAAAAATGTGTCTGCTAAAATAAGAGGAAGCACAATTAGATCGAACGGGCAAATGGGAGTTTATCAGGTACACGAGAATGAACACTTCCATCGGAAAGACATGTTGACGTTCTAGGCGGTGACGCACTTGCGTTACTCTACACGCGTCGCTCCCACCCATTTTTTCGTTTAGGTGTCTGTTCCGAGAGAGCTAAATTGCTTTATGGAATCGTGCTTTGACTTTTTCGGTGTAGGTTCCGCGAAGAGCGTTTTACCGTTAACACATGAGATAGTTCCTTAGAGTGTAGGGCGCTTATAGGGTAATTCCGCTTCCTAGAACTTCAGCGAAGCAAGGCGCCTTTGACTAGGTCACTTCCATAGCAATAACGTTGCAGTCTACTGACATTTACATGTACAATTTGTTTGCATGCAGGTTGCTGTTTCGCAACCACGGTGGCAAAATAAAATTCTGGGAATATATATATGGCAGCTTGGCACTGTGACTTCTGCGTAAGAAAAGAAGGTCAAAGGGACAGGGAGCGTAATTTTAAGTGCGAAGCATATCTAGGCGAAATCAAGACACCGTGTCCGTATCTATCTATCTATCTATCTATCTATCTATCTATCTATCTATCTATCTATCTATCTATCTATCTATCTATCTATCTATCTATCTATCTATCCCCGCTACGGTGGTCTAGTGGCTATGGTACTCGGCTGCAGATCCGATGGTCGCGGGATCGAACCCCGGCCGCGGCGGCTGCATTTCGATGGAGGCGAAATGTTGAGGCCCGTGTACTGTGCGATGTCAGTGCACGTTGAAGAACCCCAGGTGGTCAAAATTTCCGGAGACCTCCACTACAGCATCTCTCATAATCGCAGCTGGTTTTCGGACGTTAAACCCCACAAATCTATCTATCTATCTATCTATCTATCTATCTATCTATCTATCTATCTATCTATCTATCTATCTATCTATCTATCTATCTATCTATCTATCTATCTAGCCCCTAAGTCTCAGTGCTCTCCTCTTCGCCTCGTTCACCTGGTATACCCAAAAAAGTTCAAGGTGGGGTATAAATGAAAGACAAACAGGGATGATTGATCTTTACATCACTAATACCATATACTCATGTAAAGCATGATTAAGGATACTGCAATCATGTGTAGCTCATACCCGTAAGGGTCGGCCCGTAGTGTGCGGGCATGCGCAACAGGTGTTTGAGTTTTATACAACCTTTGTCAATGAAGTACCAACTAAAATAGACATTTATTATATCCCTGGAATACAGCTGAAAGCAAGAAAATTATACCGTCAGTTAAATTTAGGAGTGATGATCTTCTCTCTCGATGGTTCCGATGTCCGCGGCGACACGTTGAAGGACGGAATCTGGAGCAAGATGTCCTCACAGCAAAACACTCAGGTTTATTTACATTATTTACAAAACTTGGCCGAGGCGGCCAGCACTGTCACAGACATCAAAACACAACTGGGCTCAAACCACACCAAGTGGTTCGTTCCGAGCCCTTAACGTTTCCACTCAAACGTGAATAAGCACTAAGCTTTAAACTTCATCATATCTCGTCAGAGGCAGCGCCAAGCTCGACCTCTGACCACCTTGCCGCGTCTGCGACCCGGGTTAGCGCTAAGCTCTCCCCTCTCAGATTCTCTTTTCTCCGTTAAATACACTTGATCGCTTCTGCGACCGCCTCCTGGGACCAACCCATATGCAGCACTTTACCAATCACGTACATGTTCACCCTCTCCATGAGAGCCTACGGTTACGCCCTCGCGGTCCCACATTTCGACCCGCTTGCTGCACCGAGCTTCACCGAAAGATATCCACTAATCACGTGACCAGTTATCAGGACTCTGCAGCAGTCCTACATTGCCACTCTGTTTACCCGGCGGCATGCAACCCAGCCGCCGCTTCAAGAGAACCGTTAGACAGGTCTATTGTACCCAAAAGCACTTCCGCACATTTCCGCGGCGGGGTCATCTTCTCCGAAGGGGCGACCCCTTCGGAGCGAGCAGAAAGGTCAATGGATTACTTTGACAGCGAGCCCCCGCTGTTTTTGCGAGCGATTCCCCCCCCCCCCCCCCCCTGTTGTTCCTTTCTCGGATGCTCTTCCGAAAATGCTCTACTATGCCGCAGTGAAGAGACCTGTCAACCGTCATGTCAACCCTATGCTGTGCAGCTATGTCCGTCACAGCAATTACTGACCGCGTGCGTCGCGGGAACAAAGCCGCCACTTCTACTGCGTACAGAGTGCATACCACGACGTTTCTACGGGAAAGCCATGCGCTAGGCCGCCGTCGCCTGCTCCTCCCCGCCGATCTACCGCTGAACATAACACCGTCTATCATAACTTCCGATTAAAATGTAGGAACAACAGGCACACAGACACATGCACAATTTACCAAGTGGTAGGTTGTATCCAGCCCGGTGGCCCGATGTGTCAAGCAAGCGCCATACTTCTGTGCTAGGGCGCCTCCTCCCACATGGCGTATATAGTAAATGAACGTATTGCGCCATCACTTCTGATAATGGCGCTTGTGTAATGTCAACTGCGCTGCTAATGCGTCGCAAGCGCTATCATATCAGCGCACCCAAATAACACATATGCTCTAATATCAACGGGCATGGTTTCGTCCAACGTCTCTCGATTCATTAAGAATACTTCAAGGAACAGCGCTTATGATACGCGCATCACGGCCTCGTAGCGTGCACTTTTCTTCGATTAGACAGACAGTTGCGCTGTGCACTAACCTGGGTGCTACCGACAAGGCATACCATGATCTACCATTCAGTCACCGTTCCTGGTTAGCCCACGTTAAGCATACAAACATTCAGGCGAGTCGTACAGAGACCTTGATTCTCCTCATAACTTTTGGCTCAATTCCAAACATTTCATCAGAGGCAATTTGAATACTGACTGCTTTGCATGACATAGATTCCCGCAGTAAGTGCGATTTCCACGATTCTTTTGTTAAATCCCATTTAGAGCCCTTTAATGTGATGATATTTACGACAGTCCAATTATATACCTGCTACCGGACTTCTTGAATTGTGGTAGGAACGGGCTCTGTTTTTCCAGGAAGTATAAAACAATGTTACTTGCTTTTCTGGCGGAAGACTCCAGCATTCTGTTTTAATCCGTAAGCAGATGCTAAATGGATTCAATAACTGGTTTCACCTTCAGTAAAGGAGGACAAAGGCTTACCGTACGCGCGATCACTAATGTTCGTTCATAAATGAATGTACGACTCCACCTAGGCCCTCTCCAACCTTTTTAGAAAGGATGCAACCAACGGCCCGAGGCTTAAGTGCACTTATTTACCTCTCAGCCTTAACGTTACTCCTTTGGAGCTTAAGGCCATAGTTTTCCATGATTTTAATCCAGTTGGCTGGTAAACTCATTACGAAAAGGGCATTATATTAGTGAACCACTGCATTGGATTTCCTGCTCTCATCTTTGCCGTTAATAGCCAAGTTTGGGAAGCTCTATTCTTAGGTAACCACCGTACAGCTACTCCTGTAAAAGACCTAATGACGTAAATCTGCAGAATTATTTTTTAACTTATAAAGCTTCTGCTGACAGGCTATCAGCACTACTCTAATGTTCATACGCTGCAAGCTCTCGGAAAAACTGCCTATTACGGTGGTCGTCCAGAGATTCCGGGAAAGTATTTAGAAGAGCAAATGTTATTATTAATAGTGCAATATTCTGGCATTATTCTCTGTACATGCACCTTTCTCTTTCAATGTATCTGCGGCAACGAAAGGATCGATATCACCTGCTGTATTTCTTCTTTTTTCACTGCAATAACACCTCGCAGCTATATATGGAAACCGAGAGATTTAACTACTAACCGATGGCCTTGAAAAAATAGATACTCGCCATATAGCCGTGTGGTTAGATGCAGACCCCACCCATTCTGGGAATCGTTATCATGCGATCGAGCTGGAGAAGAAATTTCATTTGCACAACTGTTTAACTGCTGGTGCAATAGGTTTGTTTACGATGTGTAGCGCGTGCGAAGAGAGCAGTGCACTTCTATTAAGATTCTTGCCTGGGACCTTTATGGCACAGGTTCAATTCCTACGCCCCTAGCACGTGGTAGGTAGAGTTCGGACATTAGAGAGCGCTTTTCAGCCCTTGTCAGCTTCTTATGTCAATCGCTAAGTCATCAGATGATGCCATTATCTTGTTTAGTCAACTTAAAGTGCTACTAAATGCGAAGCATTTCTTAGCGAACTTCGGCGAGTTTGAGCGTATCTATCTATCTATCTATCTATCTATCTATCTATCTATCTATCTATCTATCTATCTATCTATCTATCTATCTATCTATCTATCTATCTAGCCGCCTACGATTTCGCGCTCTCCTGGCCGTTTCGCTAATCGGATGTTTACGAAAATTGGTATGCCACATCATGACTACATGACGAACAAAAATGATAGGTCATAACATTAAAATCATGATATGCATGTCATGAGCGGCATGATTTACATGCCACGGTCTTAGGGCTCTCCTGTCCGTTTCGCTAATGGGATGTATGCGAAAATTGGTATGGCACAACATGATTGCCCGACGAAAATAAATGGCAGGTCATAACATGAAAATCATGATATACATGTCATGAGTGGCATGATTTACATGCCACGGTCTTATGCTCTCCTAGCCGTTTGGCTAATGGGATGTATGCGAAAATTGGTATGGCACAATATGACTGCATGGCGAACATAAATGACAGGTCATAACATGAAAATCATGACATGCATGTCATGAATGACATGGTTTACATGCGACGGTCTTGGTGCTCTCCTGGCCGTTTCGTTAATGGGATGCATACGAAAATTGGTAGGTCACGACATGATTGCATGGCGAACATGACTGATAGGTCACAACATGAAAATCATGATATGCATGTCATGGGCGACATGATTTACATGTCACGTGTTTCGTTAACGGGATGTATACGAAAACTCACATGCCTTAAGATGAGTGCATCATGAAAGTGAATGACAGGTCATAACATGAAAATCATGACATGCATGTCATGAACGACATGATTTACGTGCCGGGGTCTTGGTGCTGTCTTGGCCGTTTCGTGAGTGGGATGTGTAGGAAAATTGGTATGCAACAATCTGACTGCATGACGAACATAAATGACAGGTCATAACATGAAAAGCATAACATGCATGTCATGGGCAGCTTGATTTACATGCCAGGCGTTTCGTTAATGGGATGTATACGAAAATTGCTATGGCGCAACGCGACAGCATGACGAACGTAAATGACAGGTCATAACATTAGAATCATGACACGCGTGTCATGGCCGGCATGATTTACATGCCATGGTCCTGGCGCTATACTGCCGTTTCGTTAATGGGATGTATGGGCTCAGTCTACTGACCAGAGGGCGCTGCGTAGCTCTCGTCGGACGGCTCAATCGCGCACGGTGGAAACCGAGGCGACAGCGACGCGCGTGTTTCTTCGCTGCTTTCCGGGCGTGCTGCGAACCACACGAACGCTCGCGGCGTAGCCGTTTGGAACAGTTTGCCGCAGGTTTGGAGCGCGCATCTCAAAGGAAATAAAACGAAACAAGGTGCGACGGGCGGTCGCTGCTGCTATAGTGTCGGAGACGCGCATCGCGTTCGCGTATTTCCCTGTCACAGTCTGCCCAATTTTGCTTCTTCTCTCCGCCAGGCAGTGCATTCTGGCGCTGATGTCGCACATGGAAAACTCGACTGCACGGAGCCTATACGAAAATTGGTTTGGCACAACATGACTGCATGACGATCATAAATGAGAGGTCATAACATGAAAATCGTGACATGCATGTCATTAGCGGCATGATCTACATGCCACTCGTCTCCTTAAAGGGATGTATACTAAAATTGCTATGGCACAACACTGCATTACGAACGTAAATGACAAGTCATAACGTTAGAATCATGACATGCGTGTATGACCGGCATGATTTACATGCCACAGTCTTGGTGCTGTTGTGGCCGTTTCGTTAACTTCATATGCATCAAACTCGGTATAGCGAGACAACAATGCAAATCCATTTTACGTTCCTGATGCGTGCTTCGCATTTCCTTGATTCCCACTGTACGTGGGATCTGCCAATTTTTTCAATAAATTTCCAGTGTCTCTTTGGCTTGTTCCTTGAGAGACATAGGCTAGAATGTAACAGTGGGATTCCGGAAAGTACTATAGCGTAAAACGCAAGATATTAAACATGTGTGTGATTGTCCCCGCAACGACTGCTAGCGAAAGCCTTTGAATGCGACACATCGTACACGGCTCTGGGCTTGGGGTTGCGGCTCTTACTCCTCCGCTGCAAAATGGCGTGTTTTAGTACGGCACTGCGTAAGCAGCCCGCAAGCTCCCTTCGTTAGGAGGCGCCTCTTCCTACGGTGGGGCTTTTACTGCAGCGTAGTGCGCACGTTCGCTACGCACGCGACCAGTGCTGCGCAATGTGGCATATCAAAATATAATTACTTTTTGTGGCCAGCCAATTCGAGCCAACCTAAATGTGACAGCCGGATCATGACCGGATTTCTGGCCGCACTAATGTTGTAGCCTACTCCGAGCCGATGGTGGACGCGCGCGCGGATAAGATTGCCAAATGTTCGCGGTTTCTCATTGGCCGCGTGGCAGGTGCTGCGATCTCTCCTTGACAGTCATGAAGTCTAATGTTCTTTGGGATGACTACTGTTTGGCGTACTTTATTTGGGAGGACATACATGCACTAATGCTGAGAGAAAAAGAGCTGACGCGGCTTCTGGTGTGTGGATTGCGAGGTGGCCTGCTGAACCTCGACTGAGTGTCGAGCCAACGTTTCCGAAGGCACGTTAGCTCCGAAAAAGCTGTTCTTCAGTGATCGTGCGTGCCCTGGAAGTAAGCCAGTAATATATTGTTACGAGAATGACGAGCCAAACGCACTGAAAGCTATACTCACGGGTTATATTACAAATAGTGATGGCAACGCTTTCCAGCGTGCCGTCACTATTTGCCCACCACCATACTCGAGATGCGAGCTATACTCACACCTCGAGTCCAGAATGGTCTTCGTCATGCGAGAAATGGCGTCCGTCTGCCCCTCTATAGCGACCAGTTATATGCAAAATACATCCCTTCTGAAAAAAACCATATGCAGCGTTACGGAAAACATACGGATTCCGTACCTTCTCCGTACAAAATTTACGGAAATGACACGGAACACATGCGGGCATATACGGAAGCCTACGGAACTGATACGGAGCATACGGAAGGAGGCGTATGGAACATAAGGAATTCAGTTTCGCCATAACAATACATTTTACGGAATGAACTGCTTCCCTATCCGTTATATGGACATACCATACGGCGATACGGAGCATACGGAAGGCATGACATATGACGAACGGAATATGAACGGACAAAGTGATAGATTATGCGGAAGCGCATAGGTTGATGACACACATATGGAAAAAAATTACAGCATATCCACGGAGTGAATGATGGTGAGTGGGCGAAGCTCGGGAGGTTCATCGCAGATCGTGCCGAGTTCTGGATTAATTTAGTTAACGCGCACGTTACGAATTCTCATGGTTCAACTATGCACAAGTGAAATCTCCCACCGGCATTTCATTGCAAGTCAAGATCCAGTGCCTATATATATACACATATGTGGGTTGCCGGTGAACGCTTCTCCAACGCGAGCAGTCGGTATTTCTCTATCAAGAAACTCGCTAGGAGACGCTGCCTGCGCCAACGTTGTCTCTCGCGGGTGAACGCGCGTTCTCCTTCTTTGCGAGCTGGTACAGCGTTCCTCTAGCGGCGGACAGAAAGAGCGTTTCCATAGCCAACGCGCGCCTTTCGCTCTCTCTCTCACACAAGACAGCAGAGGCACGCGCCGGGAGGCAGCGCCGGGAGAGAGAGAGAGAGAGGCACGCGCCGAGGCGAACGCCGAGGGCGAGCGCGTGCCGGGAGGCACGCGGGTTACGCCTGACGACTGACGACTGACGCCTGACGCGTGACAAGGTTAGACTAAGAGGAGCTTCGCCCCTAAATGTACAGAAGGACGATGCGGAAGCCTCACAAGCAAATGGAAGCAGCTATAAGGAATTAGAAGAATTTGCGTGAATGATACTGATACGGAGATACGGATACGGAGATATGGATACGGAGATACGGATACGGAGACACGGATACGGAGATATGGATACGGAGGTACGGATACGGAGATACAGAATGATACAGAACGATACAGAAACTGCAAGAGAAGGAAGTAGAATATTGAATACTGTTTATTCTCACGTGTGTACGCATCGTGGGCACTCAGCCTCTTTATCAAGGTAATCATCATCACATAGGTACAATTATATATCATAATATGTCAAGTACAATGCAATAGGAAAACAACTTAAGGCGTATTTCCAGTCTATGGGTCTGTATCAGAAATATCACACATAAAGGAATTCATCAAAAACATCTTGGAATTACATGCAAACTTATGCAAATTAAGTTAACAAAGGCATAAAGGATTTCATTCGAGTATGATCCATGACGTCAGCGTAATTTGGCATTGCAGCTCAGTGGCATCAGAAGGTGAACGAGATGAAGCGCATGTGTGGTAGTGCGTGTTGGTACTGTGTTGTCACATCGCAAGCTATGCCTTCTGAATGCCTATTGTAGATGTGTAGATTACATTTGTTCTGTTTACCTTGTTTTCTCTGCTTTAAACTGATGCGCGTGACCTTTCACTTGATGGAACATTATTCTGCATATGTAAAACGATGAAGCAGGCGTGTGAGAGCTGAATTATCATCAACCTCAATTTTTGTGGGCATAAAATTTCGCTGCACTTAATAGAGGATTCGCTAATTGGGATTCACTAAATAAAAAAAGCGCTCACTATATGGCGAGTTTTGTTTAACAGCTCTGTGCGGTTCAAGATTATCTAAGAGCCAACGCTAACCGCACGGCTGTTCTGTGAATATTTATTTTGTAATTGCGCTGAACGGGAGCTTACCACCGGCACCACATGTTAGGTAATATCTGTGGGTATATATACCCGATCGTTGGTGTAGGGTTGCGTGAGGTGAGTCGTCTATGTGGTGCATTACTCTGATATGCTTGCGTGTATGTTTGCGTGTGTACGTGTGTGATGTTCCTTTGAATTCATGGGAGTCTGTATATCTGATATTAAATGCTGATAAAGTGTGTATGTGTGATATAAATGCTGATAAATCGAGTGAAAATCTCATCGCAATGGGACGGCTCCATTTTTCTTTTTTTTTTTTCGGTTGGTCGGAAGTGGTTCAACAGTTCGTCTGCCTGGAATGCTCTACCGAGGGCAACTTTTAAACCATCCGAGTGGGAACTGCAGGGGAATAAAAATTTGAACCGCGGCTGTTAGCCTCGCAGTTACTCCAAAATTTTCCTACATTTTGGTTTAGAGTGTACATACGGAAATTGTATGGAGGTGGTACGGAGTATGGATGAACGGAAGTGATATGGAGAGCAATGTACGGAAGTAATGCGGAATGCGCATATACGGATGTGATACGGAGCGTATATATGGAAGTGATGCGGAATACGTATGTACGGATATCCGTATTACCATAATGTCGTATGTACGGAAATGCTCTTTCCGTATATACGGAATTTTTCAGAAGGGATGTGACATTATCACTAGTGCACTGAGGGTAACGGCAATTGATTGATTTGTGGGGTTTAACGTCCCAAAACCAGCTGTGATTATTAGAGACGCCGTAGTGGAGGTCTCCGGAAATTTCGACCACCTGGGGTTCTTTAACGTGCACTGACATCGCACAGCACACGGGCCTGAACATTTCGCCTCCATCGAAATGCAGCCACCGCGGCCGGGATTCCATCCCGCGACCCTCGGATCTGCAGCCGAGTACCATAGCCACTAGACCACCGTGGCGGGGCAATTGCGTGGATTACTGGCTTTTTTTTCGAAATCAAGATTGCTTATTTGATAATAAATATGCAAGGATTACAAACTCTTGTCGGACCTGTAGCCAAAGGCTAGTCGAAGGTCCGAAAAAAAGGGAAAACAAAAGGAATACATAGGAAATCATAGCGCAGTAAGAAATAGAAAAAAAAACTGCAGTAATTATGCAAAAAAGCGATCAAAAACTCAACGTTGACTTTTCCATCAATAGAAAGTAATTAAGTGAGGCAAGAACTAACATAAATGAGAATGCCGAAGAGAAAGGTAGGGGGTACTAACATATAAAATGATACACTGATATATTCAGGAAAATATTCAGCACGAATATCTGTAAATATATAAATATCTGTAAAACTAAATTAATATACAACACATGTCATTAACGAAAAAGCCGACCGAGCGAAAGGAGAAGGACGACAAAAAGAGCGACCAGGACGAGGGATTGTCCTGGTCAGCGCTTGTCCTGGTCGTTCTTTGTGCCGTCCTTGTCTTTTTGCACTGTCGTCTTTTTCGTTACTGTGTACCAACACGCCCAACTAGCCACGTTTTACATGTCATTAAACTGCAAAATATGAACATAATTAACTGAACAAGTGAAATATGTCTTTATTGTTACATAATGATACAACACGATCGTATGACAGTAACTGAACAAAAGGAGCAGTAAAAAGTATAATTCATCACCCAGTACACAATGACCTTTATACTTTTAATTTACTGAGCCCTTAACAAAACACAGAAAATATTACTTCACAGCTCTAGGAAAATTCGCAGAGTTAATGCCTACGGCTGGGAGTCTGTTCCAAGTCCAAATTCCTGTGAACTGAATCATGCGTTCTCCATACATATAGCGCGAGGTTAAAGTGACCTCCAGTTACAATTCTAGTACAACGCGAGGAGGAACAAAATATGGATGAGCTGAATGAATCGTTGAACATAAGAAATTTATAAATGCATACTGAAATGCTCGGCTGTCGGAGGTATTCAAATGGTAGTATGTGATATTGACGGAATAACGGGGCCGTGAGATAGAAATACCTAGAATGACAAATAGTCCTATTGCGCGTTTTTGGAGCTTCAAGATCGGATGTAATAAGGTTTTATATACCCAACGCCAGGAGTCGATAGAATATAACTTAGAAACTATGGTAGCAAGCCCGTCACACGTTGCAAGTTTCGCTTCTGAGCCGAGGGGAGTCGCCACTAAGAGGTGACGATAGCTCATCATTTAAATTGTAGACTTTTGTTGTAAGACTTCAAATTGATTTGCATAATAAAACAGCTTTTCTTTAAGCACATTAAGCACCAACGTTTAAATGTTTTACAAAATGTCACTTCTAAAATGGGCAACGACGAAGAAAAATGGGTAGTGAGTACCCAGAGACTGACAGTCACATGACGCATTACCTGAAGGCTGTGAAAATTACGTGGTTACGTTCAGCGGTCACAGCGGCCTGCTTCGGTAGTCTCAGGTGCTTCGGAAATCTCAGCCTCATGATCCAGCCGAGATCGGCGGCGTGGCGTAGCAACACCCTCTAGACTATAGGGCCAGAAGGCTGTCGCCGTGACGTCACGAAGCGGTGGCGGAGGCTGCTCGCCACCGAGCAGTGAACGAACTGCGCGAACATGTTTTTGGTCAAGAAACCCCGCATATTTTAACAAATTTTTTCACCTGCGTACGCAAAAAAGTGCGCTTGCTATTATGGCCTTATATTTACTGTTCCGTAGCAAGCAGACAGATATATATGATTCATACGTAATATTAGGGCGAAAACGTGTACTCTTACTTTCCACACATTTCTCATCCCGAGTTGCGCTTGCCAGCAGTCAGGAAACTAATGGGCAGGCATTTAATAAATAAAAGAGTGGAAATCTCATAACAGGTCGCGTGACATTGAGGGCGTCTTAGAAATTAGGGTAGGAAATTGATGGCATCTTTTCTGAAGAACTTTATTTACAGGAAAGCCACGTCAAGCAGTTACTTCTTGCTCAGCGTTTCGAGCTTTCTCTTGTTTGATTTAGAATGAGATTCCTAAATCTTGTCATTGATTCTGCAACAAAAAGTTTTCAGAAGAATGTTAGTGCTGCACCATAACACGTACTTCAGCAGCAGTTCACAATAGTCTCCGTCGTCGCAGGCACCGAAATCTGACGACTCGTCGTTGCTTAGTAGCCCCACGGTGAGGTCTGTTACCACTTGGAGCTGGTCTGAGAGCTTTAAAAACAGTTCTTGTTTTGATAGTTGCTCCACTACTGCATAATTATGCGCAACAGCATTTGCTACAAGCGTTGTTGGATGAACAAGGCCTCCACGGTGCAGTGCCAGAAAGTTGACTTTCTGCTTCTGATGTGGGACGCTATGCTGAAATGCGCTGCACAGTGTCTGCCTCTTGCTCACGGCGAGATGTTTCCGCTGATTCCGCAATTGCTGCCTGGATAGCTGCCGCTTCCAACCGTTCTCGCTTGGAGTCGGGGATTTCTCTTCTTGCTTATTCTTAGGAAAGGTGAGCCGGGCAACTCGGGAATTTGGATGGAACTACACCTGGCAGAATGCGCGGACTGAGCAATGGTGTAGTCACCGTGCGTCCCGTTTCTTCGTCAATGTACGAAGCCTCTTGTGTTATGTCTTCGGGCACGAAGTGCAGCTCGCACACCTACAATAAATAAATAATAAATAAATAAATAAATAAATAAATAAATAAATAAATAAATAAATAAAACTAGTTTATCCGCAATCTTTCGGCAAGACGACCAATATTACGTACTATTTGAAGCTGAAACACTGCGTACTTGTGATCGCGCTGTGAAGTATAAGAAAATTCTCCAGGACAACTCACCCGGTAGTACTGCGAAGGAATGAAGCTGTCTCGTGGAATCGCGCGCAGTCATTTCCTCCGCAGCTCGTCGTCTTGAGGAAATCTGAAAACGCGCGCTTTGCACGTCGAGTCGTAATTTCCACGGCACTGAGGGACACAACACTTATAGGATGGATTTGCAGGCTAGTTGGTCAAGCATCATGGAAGCTGCATTCACCTGGAAGCTGCACCTCAAGCTGCATTCAATGCACTGTCCCGGGTTCGCAGCGAGGCAGTTCCATGTGCTCTCAAGCTTGGCCAGCGGTCCGTGTTGTGGTGTGCGTGCCCTTTTTCATCGTCCTTGTGTTCCGCTGTTTTTTCCATGATGCTTGACCAACTAGCCTGCAAATCCACCCTATTAGACTTCATTTCTTCTTCAAAAGGCTCTGTGAATGTCTCTTCTATGGAACATTGTGCTTTTGTCACCCACATCGCTGTGTCTACATGTCGTGCACGGTCCCTGGGCTTCTGCATTCGCAATAGACTGCTACCCCCTGAAGTCAGGTTGATGTTCGGAGGCCTTGCTCCTTCACCGACGCATGGTGTACGCATCTGCAAGATTCTTCGGGCAGCATGGCAATACCAGGCACGCGTCTTCAAGGAAGGCTTATACCTCAAGCTGCATTCAATGCACTGTCCCGGGTTCGCAGCGAGGCAGTTCCATGTGCTCTCAAGCTTGGCAAGCGCTCCGTGTTGTGTTGTGCGTGCCCTTTTTCATCGTCCTTGTGTTCCGCTCTTTTTTCCATGATGCTTGACCAACTAGCCTGCAAATCCATCCTATTAGACTTCATTCTTCTTCAAAAGGCTCTGTGAACGTCTCTTCTATGGAACATTGTGCTTTTGTCACCCACATCGCTGTGTCTACATGTCGTGCACAGTCCCTGGGCTTCTGCATTCGCAATAGACTGCTAGCCCCTGAAGTCAGGATGATGTTCGGAGACCTTGCTCCTTCACCGGCGCATGGTGTACACATCTGCAAGATTCTTCGGTCAGCATGGCAATACCAGGCACGCGTCTTCAAGGAAGGCTTATACCTCAAGCTGCATTCAATGCACTGTCCCGGGTTCGCAGCGAGGCAGTTCCATGTGCTCTCAAGCTTGGCAAGCGCTCCGTGTTGTGGTGTGTGTGCCCTTTTTCATCGTCCTTGTGTTCCGCTGTTTTTTCCATGATGCTTGACGAAATAGCCTGCAAATCCATCCTATTAGACTTCATTTCTTCTTCAAAAGGCTCTGTGAACGTCTCTTCTATGGAACCTTGTGCTTTTGTCACCCACATCGCTGTGTCTACATGTCGTGCACGGTCCCTGGGCTTCTGCATTCGCAATAGACTGCTACCCCCTGAAGTCAGGATGATGTTCGGAGGCCTTGCTCCTTCACCGACGCATGGTGTACGCATCTGCAAGATCCTTCGGGCAGCATGGCAATACCAGGCACGCGTCTTCAAGGAAGGCTTATACCTCAAGCTGCATTCAATGCACTGTCCCGGGTTCGCAGCGAGGCAGTTCCATGTGCTCTCAAGCTTGGCAAGCGCTCCGTGTTGTGTTGTGCGTGCCCTTTTTCATCGTCCTTGTGTTCCGCTGTTTTTTCCATGATGCTTGACCAACTAGCCTGCAAATCCACCCTATTAGACTTCATTTCTTCTTCAAAAGGCTCTGTGAACGTCTCTTCTATGGAACATTGTGCTTTTGTCACCCACATCGCTGTGTCTACATGTCGTGCACGGTCCCTGGGCTTCTGCATTCGCAATAGACTGCTACCCCCTGAAGTCAGGTTGATGTTCGGAGGCCTTGCTCCTTCACCGACGCATGGTGTACGCATCTGCAAGATTCTTCGGGCAGCATGGCAATACCAGGCACGCGTCTTCAAGGAAGGCTTATACCTCAAGCTGCATTCAATGCACTGTCCCGGGTTCGCAGCGAGGCAGTTCCATGTGCTCTCAAGCTTGGCCAGCGCTCCGTGGTGTGGTGTGTGTGCCCTTTTTCATCGTCCTTGTGTTCGCGCTGTTTTTTCCATGGCACAACACTTGTTCGGCGTGATGAAGTCAACGCACCACACACAATACAGCGCTCAAAACTTCGCGAAAACGGGACTTTGCACTTAGAGGACCGACATACCTCGCGTGACACCGAGAAGCAAGCAGAGGTGCACGGTGTGCCACCGCACTACCTGGCCTTCGTCAATGAAAATAGTCCTTCTGACTACAGCGTTTCCCCGCCGGGAGCTAATATTTCACTGAACTATATCATTCGTATGATTAACGCAGCTTTGTTTGGCCTTTTGTGTTCCATTATTCAGAAAAATGCAGGGAGTTTCTAAATGACTTCTAGTGCACGAGCATTGCACGTGTCTCAATTGGTATCCATCCACTCTTGACCACGCTCCCTAATAAGGTGTCCTCAGGAAAGCCGGTTTTCCGTGCCGCCGCCGGTTGGTGACGTCAGCACTCGGACTGCGGAGAGCCCTTCGGCCTTTTAGTCTAGAGGGTGTTGGGCATAATCGTGCGGGCGCGTTGCTTGGGCAAAGTGCAACTAAAGTCCCTAGATTTTTAGGGGCGAATCTTCTTAAGGTTTGGGTCTGTCCGTCCGTTGTTCCTAGTAGCGCGTTACCTTCAAAGAAATTAATGATGCTACACGTGGAAGGCGCGCCCTCGGCGCGTGCCTCCCGGCGCGCGAGCTCTCTCACTCTTACATGTGCTGTCTTGTAAGAGAGAGAGAGACAGAGAGCGAAAGGCGCGCGTTGACTATGGAAACGCTCTTTCTTCGATGAACACGCTATCAGCCCGCAAAGAAGGAGAACGCGCCCTCACCCGCGAGAGACAAGCTTGACGCAGGCAGCGACTTCTAGCGACTTTCTTGATTGAAAATTACTGACTGCTCGCGCTGGAGAACCGTTCACCGGCCACCCATATATATTGTTGCGTTACAGCACGACAAGAAACGGACAAGAAACGCAGGACAGCTTGTTGCAGCTCTATTCCAAAAAACGTCTTCTTCTTCTAACCCCGCTGTGCACTTGCCCCACTAGAAGGAACGCGGTAAAACCCTCATCGTCTTTGTTTTCTTCGCTGAATGCACGCGTCAATATATATATATATATGTATATATATATATATATATATATATATATATATATATAGTATTAGGCTATAACATCGAAAAGGGTGGCAGCAACCTCGCTACTATACAGAATATCTCAAATAAAGTAGACCAAGTCACCAGGCTAGTATGGAGAATCACATCATCATGAGTGCCTATATATATATATATATATATATAGGCACTGGATCTTGACTTGCAATGAAGTGCAGGTGGGAGATTTCACTTGTGCCTAGTTGAACCATAAGGATTCGTAGCGTGCGCGTTAACTAAATTAATCCGGAACTCGGCACGATCTACGATGAACCTCCGGAGCTTCGTCCACTCATCATCATTCACTCCGTGGATATGCTGTGAATTTTTTATCGCTTCTCTCAGCTCAGTACTCAGTTCCACTTCAGCCTCCCTTGGGGCCCATGACCTGTTAGGATCCACTGCCTATTGCTTTAAGTATGGCCCTCCCCGCAAGCATGTTTGTTAGTATTTGTGTCATCTGTTGCGACTCAGCTATCTCCTCAAAGATATGATGTACCCCTAGTAGTTTTTCGTTAGATGTGCTGATGGGCACACCAAGGGTAGTCTTGATCAATTTTCTGATCAGTATGCTGAGCTTGTTTCGCTCTGCGACCAACGATTTAAAGAGAACGCATGGATATCTGATGTGACAGAGGGCGAAAGCATGAACTAGTCTCAGGGCACTGTCTCCTCCCAGTCCCCTGTTTGATGTGATTCTCCATACTAGCCTGGTGACTTGGTCTACTTTATTTGAGATATTCTGTATAGTAGCGAGGTTGCTGCCACCCTTTTCGATGTTATAGCCTAATACTATAATCCTATCTAATTGGTTTATTTCACATCCATCATGATATTTTAAAGTGATTTTAAGCTCTTTTCCGGGGTCATATCCTTTAGGTATCCTGGCCCTGCCCCGTCGATTTAGTATAAATACTTCAGATTTTTTGGCCGAGACCTTCAGCCCTATTTTGCATAATGTGTTCTCCACAGCTTGAACACTCTCCTAAAGTCTGGTCTCCGTTTCTCCTGCATCCCCAATTGCACTCCATATGGTTACATCGTCTGCATATATCGCAAAGCACATACCATCGATTTGCTCTAGTTCTTTTGCAACCCTGGTCATAACCAGGTTAAACGGCGTGGATGATACTACTGCACCTTGTGGGGTTCTTCTACAGCCCAGGCTACTTTCTTTTGATTTTAGTTCTCCCAATGTAAGAGTTGCCTGTCTACTACTGAGGAACGACTTGATGACACTGAAAAGCCTGTTCCCTAGTCCCAGCTCAGAAAGGACTTCCAGAATGAAGCCTTTGACCGAGTAGCACACCAAGCCGGGATCAAGCCCGCGTTTTTTTTGTTGGTAGCCGATCACCATAACAACTACGCCACCACGGCGGCTGAATTACAAATAATCACGACTCTGAAATGAATAGGAACCACACCTTTGGCCATCAAAGTGTACTGAGGATTGATGATAATTATTGTTTTTGGTCAAGAAAAGAGCGCTGTTTTCTGCAGCCACTGTCGCTTGCACGGCGAAGTGTCCGTGGGGATAGGGGAGAGTGACTGAACGAGATAGAAAGATGAGAAAAGCCGCAGTGGAGGTCTCCGGAAATTTCGACCTCCTGGGGTTCTCTAACGTAACTGAAAAAGTACAGCACACAGGACTGTAGCATTCTTGCGCCCATCTAAAATGCGACGGGTACAGCCAGAATAGAATCTGCGTTTTTCTGGATGGCAGCGGAACAGCTTAACCACTACACCGCCGCGGCGGAGGGAAAGGTATGTTATTTTCATATTGCTCCGCGGTTCTTTGCAGTGTATTGATCATGAATTCTCCGACGCCTGTAACCTTCTTAGTATCTATCTATGTGTCGTTTATTTTGACAGTGACACACTGGGTTCTCGTCGGCTGTGATTAGACGCCTTGTCGATGGCTAAATTGGCAGCCAAGGTACGCATATATAAAGGCTAAACCAAAATGCAAGAATCCGCGTGCAATATTCAGTAGCCACAATCTCATTAGGCAGCCCACCGCCACAGGTGCTCAAGGATCCAAGGCTGCCTCGCGGTGAAGTTGTCGCTTCCCTCGACATCGAACAGGAACCGTGTCGGCGCCGTCGGTGTCTTTTTATCCAAGCTGCGCCTCCAGTAATTACCTGTCGCCTTCAAAGCCAGCTCTCGCTGCTCCGCAGCTCATGTGTTCGTTCTCTTGCTTCCGAGTGTTACAACCATGTCCATGCGAAAGAAGCAAAGAATTTCATGGCAACTTTTTCATTGATGATAGGTTTTTATATATGCAGAGTACGATAACCGTGTACTTTCTTTAGGTTGGTGGTGCTTCGTGTCTTGGAATTAAACACTAGCCGCCGAGAGTAGGTCTCAAATTCAAAGCTGGCGCTTCGTAGTGCAAGTGTTCGTTGTAGCGCATGACACACTGACATGTGAGCGGCAAGAATGAGCAATGCAAAGAAAAAAGCACCGCCCAAGCACCCGCACACATGGCAAACCAGCGAAGCTGCAACGTGCATCACCGGTGTTTAGCAATGCATTATTCCCGACGGTGTAGAAAAGCATTTCTCAATTAGTAGTTGCATGTTTGTGTTTCTTAATGAGCTTACAAGCACGTTTGGCTTGGGTTTGCCAAAGTGTTAATTTCACATGTCGCGCGCCGTGCCTCGCGCGACATGTGTGAGGTCATGGGTGATAGTAATGAGCGGTTCATTGCGTTTAACTCCTAATGAAAGCGGTCGTTCACCCCGGCAAACGCGTTCCCGCCATTACGACGTTGACGCTGATCGAAGGCTCATCCGGGTCAACATACGAGCCCATTTAATGAGCCTGAAAATGAACGCACCTGAGGATGTTAAATAAGTGATTTAGTGTTACACGTGGTTAGCAGAGGCTGAATTCGAGACGGGGCTGGGGTCAACGAACTTGACTGTGCCTTCGTTAAGGACTCGCGAACGCGTGGTTCTAAAGTACCCGAGCGCGTAAGGGCTGTTTGGACAGACAGTTATAGCTCGCAGGCAACCTGAATTTACACTGCCCCGGCATTGTCGGAAACTCGTAATGCGGGTTGTACGACCACCGTGTTTATGGTCCTGCGAATGTTCCTGCTCGCAGAGAGGGCTTCGGCGTGGTGAACACCGCATTTATGGCCCATTAAAGCCGAACAAAACAAGCCATTTTATTTTCTACGGCATTACTGCTTTGACCATGAAGTGGCTATATTATGTCTATAAAAAGCGAACTCAAGAGCTTGACCAAGCTCTTGAGTTTGCTCAAGCGAGATTCCAAAGATATGAATCATACACAAAGTCAGTTCAGACACTGATGCGGTTATTACACTGCGTTTGCTCTGAAGGCGTACTCTGTATTCTGCGGTTGGAGCAATCAAAGACGGTAAACGTACATCTCTAAACTGCATATGCTTCATTTTTGCAGCAGTAAAAAGGTGTACCTACAATATGTGTGATTACGAATGGTCTTTCATTTATTATTTTGCCATCGTTTTTCCGAACGCTTCTCACGAAGAATTTCAGAACTTTTTCAACAAAGAATTATACAGCAGCCCATACGCCTTGAAATACGTAATTTCTCATACCGTCAGAGACACCATACATCTCGCAGAATAAGAAGACAGGAGCGGCAGGAAATTTTAACTACCTCGAAAATTTTATTGATGGAGTTTATAATTGAGCTTCAAACTAGCATATTTCAACCAAGGAGAAAGCAAATCAAGTTCGTGCATGATTTGAGCTAATATAATCAATGACAACGATTAATCCACACACGACATTGTCTACACTAATACGCATAGCAAAGAGATTATTGTTAGGTTGAAAAGTATGGTAGGTATGAAACGTTCGCCTGATGGACAGCATGCTGCTTTTCGTTTCGAAGGCTCCATACCTGTGTAGCAAGCTCAGAAAGTGAGTTAGATATAGGAATTAAACGTGTCCAATTTTGTAAAGCACTAAATGTGCAATAACAAGCACAATTAAACTTGAAACGGGAGATTTAACAAAAGAAGAAATTACGGCATCCTAATAAAACTTCAAATCGGGCTTTTTTTGGCACCAACACATACACTCATGCAGAGCTTCTTCCCCCACACTATAGAAATAGGCAATTCCATACGTGGCCACATTCGTTCGCTCCCGCTGAACGACTTTGCAAACGCTGTTCTTCAAAATCGTTGTGTTTAGAAAAGCCTAATACCGCAATTGTTGCAAACGCTTTTGTTATTTCTCGTTTCCTTTGTCGGTTTCAGTTTTATATAATCCCCCTCCTGCTATATCGCCCCAGAGTGCTGCAGTATGAATAAATTAATAAATAAACATATAAATAAATAAATAAATAAATAAATAAATAAATAAATAAATAAATAAATAGTGGTTGGGGGCCGTTGAAAACGGATATTATGATTCACTTGTGCAGTTTTACGTCCCATAACCACGATATGATAATGAGAGGCGCCGTCCTTTAGGGCTCAGGAAATTTAAACCGCTTGGGGTTCTTAAAATCGCACAGCACATGGGCCTCAACATTTTGGCTCCATGGAAATGAAGCCGTCGCGGCCGGGATTCACTCCCATGACCTATGGATCTGCAGCCGAGTGCCATGACCACTAGACGACGGTGGTGCAAAAGAAATAATTTTAGGGGTTTGTCATGCGCAAAGGGCATGACAAACCCCTAAAATTGTAAAATTGTAAGAAATAGGAAGCTATCATTCAGCTGCACTTTCATTCGATAAAGGAGTTCAAGAGCACATCTTTGTATGGTGCACACAAATTTTTATCTTATGGTTCGAGCTTCTGGAATTCAGAAAAGATGTCTTTTGTGTATACGTGCTCGCCTCAGAACTCGCAAAATCACAGTCCCAACCAGGTTCTGATGACTTTCAGAAGCAGAAGCGGCCTGTTTACTCGTGGCTCCCTGTATTTTGTTATAAACAACATGAAGGCTGCGTTGTGATGCTGTAAGGTCAACTGTTTCAGCTTCGCAATTATTACTCTCACATGTGCCTACAACCTCGACAGAACACGGCTTATTAAATAGCTGTTGAAAATTACAGATTCGTAATAAAACTACGAATGAGGCTTCTTATTTTAACAAAAGAGTCATTAGCTAAGTGATCTTATTTATGACCAACATGCAAGCCCTGCCCTGCAGGGGAGGACTGTATTTCTTTCTTGCTTGGTAGAAAATACAAGCGATTCATTCTTTCTTCCTTTTTCGAGCGCTCATTGAAGAACGTGCACGTGTTATGGGGGCGCGCTTTGCGCTTGAATACACGAAGTGCAGGGGAAGAATAATCGTGTAAGCACTCTCCTCGTGATGATTCGTTTCGTGTTCCACAGTACAACCAACGCAGCCAGAGCCAAAGAAGCCGATACCTCCGAGAAAATACAGGCTTCGCTTGAATATGACTCACCACATGCGCCTGGGCAGTGTGTGTTTTGTTGACCTCGCCATTAGGCAGTCCGGGTGCATAAATTAAACGTCATAATGAAGGCGCCCTCAACGTATATCACCCTACCTCCAGCCGTCCGGCTTTGTAGAAGCTAAACGACTAGCCCTCCGTCTATTTGTATGTCGCTTAAATAATATTCATAAAGAAAAAGAGCCAGGCCTGCGTCGAACCGCAGGACAGTGACAGTGTAAGCTGGTGGAGCGACATTCTGAGAGGCCATTTTAAACGGTTCGGGAGACTGGTACAAGTAGAGGTGGTGGGTGTCCCCTGATCTATAACTCTAATCATTTCGCCAAGCAGGGAATTACCCACTACGCCATAATTACTCCGCATTCTAACGTGCAAATTTGTATAACTGCATATCTCAGAGAGTCTCTTGGCGTCGTTTTCCCGAGGACGAACCGAACTCTTGGCTAGGCGTCGACGGCGAGCTCCGGTTTGGGCTTTTCTCTGCACAGCTATCTGTTGTGCCTGACGTTGCCTCGCTGCCTGACGTTGCCTTGCTTTGATTCGCTTCTTCAACAGCGGTCCCTACCTTGCGAGGAGGCGCCATCAGGTATATAGAAGAGCCACGTGAGGTTGCTGTCGGGGCTGCGCAAGTCGCCTGTCGCATGAGGAATGGCACAATAAAACAAAACTGCTTCAAAGGGCAGCGCTTCGTAATAATCATGACGGAAAAGTTGAAGATTTTTTCATATTTATGATGTTGATGTTGCCTCTGTAATGGGGGCAGAGATAGAAAGCATGCACCCCAGTCTTATTTGAAGTGTTTCTTCGAACCCCTTTTGCAATCCACTTTCCGCGACGTGCAGTGGCGTATTATTATTCCACCGCGCAACTTTACATTTGTTAATGCCATTCCTCGGCAGACGTTATGCCTGTTTAGATCTTTTAGGGAATGTTTTAGAAGCACAGGTGTAGCTCAGTCGTAGAATGCTCGACTGCCGCGCAGAGGACGCGGGTTCGAATCCTCCTCGTTCGTGGTTATTTTAGGGGCGAGGCTCCTTAGGGTGTGGGTCGTTCCCTCCTCTGTCGTAGTAGTAGTAGTAGTAGTAGTATGTATGTATCCACCTCGCGCCGCCGGGAGGCTCGCGCTCGGCGCGTGCCTCCCGGCGCGCGGCCTCTCTCTCTTCCATCTGCTGTTTTGTGAGAGAAAGAGAGAGCGAAAGGCGCGCGTTGACTGGAAACGCTCTTTCTTCGATGAAAGCTCTACCAGCTCGCAAAGAAGGAGAACGCGCCCTCACCCGCGAGAGACGAGCTTGACGCAGGCAGCGACTTCTAGCGAGTTTCTTGATTGAAAAATACCGACTGCTCGAGCTGGAGAACCGTTCACCGGCCACCCATATATATATATATATATATATATATATATATATATATATATATATATATATATATATATATATATATATATATATATATATTGGCACTGGATCTTGACTTCCAATGAAGTGCCGGTGGGAGATTTCACTTGTGCCTAGTTGAACCATAAGGATTCGTAGCGTGCGCGTTAATTAAATTAATCTGGAACTCGGCACGATCTACGATGGACCTCCGGAGCTTCGCCCACTCATCATCATTCACTCCGTGGATATGCTGTGAATTTTTTTTTCTATCATTTGCGCGATGGCGGTTACGGACACCCACGGCGGCGGCGGTGGACAACTACGGCGCCAAAGACGGCCCTTGTTGTTATCTCATAACAGCTTACGCTGTAAAACTGATAACCTGCTGTTGTATCACGAAATGCAAAATAGGATTCATTACAACTCTCCAGTGTAAGCAGATCACCAGAGGCGTTGACCACCGCCTGCGTGCACACCCCCTCCCCCCCTTAAGTCCTTTTTCACTGAGGCATCCCGTGATTGGAACGGTCTTGCCGCAAGGCTCATCATAATTTTAGAAAGGAGATGGAGCCTTTGTTTTATTAAATATCCTGTCATCCTGCTACTAATATGAGACTTTCGAACCTTTCGACTTATTTTCACCTAAGAAAAATAAATTATCTTCACTTAGCTTATGCCCCCAGCAAGATCCCCGTCTCAACCAACAATTCTCATCCTGCTTGATCCTTCTGCTGCTTACTGCACTTTGTAGGAGCAAATTCTCCCCTATACTCACTACCATCCAAGGCCTCGGTTGCAATTTATTGCATTCATTCTGTCGATATAATTGACCATCGTTTTTCTGTCCTCATTTTGCAACCACTCCAGCTCTTTACTTGAACGCCTAATACAATATCGGCTACCACTATTCGCTCTGCGATTCACTTCTGGCATCCTGCCTCTTAATGTTGGGCCTGTCATATTTCGTTCCAATCTTACTTGTATTGTCCTTCACTTGTCTAGCGCCGGTATCAATCGCCTAGTTTCCATGCAGTATTTTAGCAAAACAAAATGCAATGGTTGGGAACCTCCCGCCTAATGGATGGCCGCAAGTTGGCGATAATGGGCTTTCATTGCTTGCGACACATGCACTAACGGCAGCCTTATATTTAGTTACTTATTTTAAATGTACTTAATCTCAACTGTCAGCAAAGAGGCTATGTGTACATACTTTGTTGTACATTGATGTGTAATGGCCTACCTTGTACCCGTGTTTTAAACCCCGAACCTTTCTTAGCAAGCTTGAGTCACTTTGGCCATATCTATATATCTAGCTATCAATATAGCCCCCTACGTGTTGCTGTTTCCCCGGCCGTGTCGTTCACGTGACCAAAATTTGGACGGCGTATGCCTAAAATGTATGGTACCATACAGAAAAATCACCATGATAGGTATGAGCATGAATGACTGATCTTCACGTCCTAACAT